>JAWLRI010000203.1:4525653-4551291 GCA_034781795.1 Crypturellus tataupa | reverse complement strand
ACCTGAGATATGGAGTTGCAGCTATTCTATAGACCCCATTATTCAAGTATGGATTTGTGGCATGAGAAAGAAGATGAACAAAACAAGTATGTGTTCAGTCTGCACTGAGGGCTGCAATAAAGATGCCACCAACACGTGACAGAGAAGTGACAGACTGGGGTTGTCACATGTAGTACACGATCCACGGAGGTTTCCATATGCCTGCGTGTGTGATATACTCTTCTGTTGATCTCAGCCTGCACAGTCAAGAGGAGGGAAATATAAATCATGGATGCTCAAGAGAACTTACTTCACTCCTGATTCTTTACTATATTTCCTACAGTTATGCCAAGAAGTAAACCAGAGTGGATATGACAAGCTGTGATAACTTGGCAAACATGAAACATAGGGGTAACATGGCAACATTGAAGCTGCCTCAATGACTTGTATAATGTCTGTGAATCATGGGTGAATCATGCTCTCCTGACTTAAAAAAAAAAAAAAATTATTTACCCTGTCTATAGTTTTAAAAGGCTGTTGAATAGCTCAGAAGAGTGGAGCAACAGGCCAGAGAAAAGATTTACAACCTGGGATGGGCAACAACTATTTTACAAGGAGACACTTAAAGAATTGAAACAATTACCAGGAATAAAACTAAAAAGTCGTTTACTTATAGTACGTAAATACTTCCGTGGTAGCAACTTTCAATTGTTAATGCAGTGTCTAGTCTGGCAGAAAAAGGCATGTACAAAGAACTTGGGACTAGTCCTTGAAGCCAGGCAGCTTCAAATTAGAAATAGCCTCCCTAACCCTTTACATACACAGTGACTAACTGCTGTAATGACTACCAAGGAAAGAGGTGACTTCATTACCTCATGATACTTCCAAACCAATCGTCAATTTGGTGATATTCTCTGGCTTTCTTTTATACGGGAGGTGAGACTAGATGATTTAATCGTCCCTCTGGTCTTAAAAATCTATAAATTTATGAACTGTGTCAATGTCTAATCATTTCCCTCCATCAACTATGAAAGCACATACCTCTCTCTTCCCACTTTAGAGGTAAGTTTGTACACAGAATCATCAAATTACTACTTTCCCTCCTGGGGCACATGTAAGACAACAGCCATGGAAAACTTTGAGGAGATAATGCTGAACTGGAAGCTATACACAGTGCAACCTGAACTTTGGGAAAGCACTTAAACATTGCAAAGAAATCTGGAACAAGAGAATAAGTGGGTACACAGTGGAGTAGGCAAATCTCGTCTTTCAGGATCGGGAATTAAATTCTTAAGGAATGAAATGAGATCACCTGCTACTTAAATATCTGTGCAGCATTTAGACATCATTGCAATAGTGAGCTACTAACAAACAAACAAACAAAATAATACTTTAATAAATACTGTAAAACAATTTTGTTGAACATTCTTTTCTTCATTTTTGAAGGTCTAACATAAGCCATTCCCAGTTACTGGCAGTGAAGACTTCAAAAGCAATTATGGCACTCCGTGTCCCATACACCAAACAGACTGCGGCTGCACTATCACACCAGCTCCCTCCACGGAAAGGTTTGCAGCGGAATTAATACTTTTACCAGGTAGAGTTTGAAAAGATGGACATGTGCTTGGCACACACAAGTCCAGCCTCAGGTGAAAGAGTGCCTCATTTTGCAATGATTTTACTAAAAAATAACAATCCCTCTCTACATGTTCCCAAGCTAGCACAGATTTCTTTGTTACACTCCAGACTCCACTGAAGAATTGCATACATATATACAAAAACAAACAGAAACGCTGTGCTTGTGGTTGTACATACAAAAGATACATACGTACAACCTCCCAATGCCTCATAAGGCTGTTGAAACTGTTTTCTGTGATAGCTGGCAGTTATACAACTCTTGTATCTCTCAGTTCATCACTAACTGAACTGAGCAATTGATTTTAAAACATTCACTCCTTGATTCTACAGCTGAACAACTAAGCTTTAGGCCTATCGTATTTTTAAATATTCAAGCATATTTCCATCCCTCTCTCATACCAAATTTAGGTTACTCATCTTCATTCTCAAGGCCTGGGCAATGCCATTTTATGAGTTTTCTTTCAGTGTATGAGTTGGTCTCTTGGCAAATACATATGACTGGCCAAAGAGACCAAGTTTCCCACAGACACATTTGCCAGCAAATGCTCCTTCCCTCCCTCTATTGCTGTTTCTCACTGTTGGCAGGATTCTCAAAACAGTCTACAAATACCTACTATTTCTTCTCAGCAACTTTCTGAACTCCTTCATTAAAACTCAATTGATATGATGTTTATGAGAAGAAAACACACCCCAAAATTTACCATATGAGGAACACGGCTACACTGAGATCCCTGCTCAGGACACTAACCATCCCTGCTGTTTTCTCCTTTTCTTCTCCTACTCTCTCATCCTAAGCTTCATACCTTTACGATTGCCAGGTTTGGGGGCCCTTTTCTTCCCTGCACTTGCACAGCAACCAAGACAACAGAATCTTGATCCAGACAGAAGTCCTCACAACTATGATAATACAAGTTGTAATGTAATATACATAATAATAATTACAAGGTCAGATATCTGAGGCTGCAGAGACTGCAGAATTTCCTAGCCACAGCTGCACTGGTGTAAAACAAACCTTGTCCCATGCCATTGCACCATACTTATACATTTCTTTAATATACCAGAAAAAGGAGTTTCTGATTACTTTGAAAATATTTTCTATATACAAAGGACATATATGTCAAGCAGCAAATCCTGTCTGCTGCTCTTCATACCATAGTTTCTGCTATGCTTTTTTAGTGATCATAGACATATATCTCCTAAGTAAATTAAGTACATAAGATTTAAGTGGCAGCACATTTTCAGAATACAACATTATATCTTGGTAATGACAAACTACAACATCCCTACCGAGGAACTTATAAAAATGGCAGAATAATGCCCCGGTAAAATCACATTAGGAAACAAACCAACCAACCAACTAAAACTCTACTTTTTTTTTTTTATGATGGGCAATTAATATTACAGGCTTCTGAAAAGGACCATCTAAAATGTATGCTGCTCAATAAGAAGCAATCTTATCAGAACCAAACAGGACGTACATTACAGGTACCTTGGATGCTAAATCCGCAAAGACAAGAAAGCAATATGAGCTACAATTATACAAAACAAAGATTTCAAACATGCAAATAATGATTAAAGATAGCATGAAGCCCCCCCACAAAACCCATTTTCTCCACAAAGACGCATAAATAGAACACACACAGACAGACAACCACATGCAAAACTAGTTATAATGACAACAGTCAGAAAATACAGAGCCTAACTGCATAAAACAGACTGACACTTAAAAATAAAACACACATGTTCCTTAACAGAGTTCTTTTCTGAAACAGAAACAGCATCTTTAACAGTATATCATATATCTACAGAGTATGAAGTTTATCTCCGTAATCTCTTATTAACTGGAGCTTTAAAAGTTTCATTAGAGAAGGTAATTCATTCTTTTTCTACTACCTTCATTTCATTAAGTGACTGATAATCTCATATAAAGGTACTTTTATTTTCCACGAATTGTCCCCTACTCATAACTCAAGAAGTAAAAAATACCTAAATCTAATTCTGAAAGACAACATAACCTAGGAAAATGAACAATTTTGAATACACTGCTCAGACACTCTCCATCCCCCCTCAGATGTAGTTAGTGCTTATGCAAATATATTACTAATGTGTAATACAAATTAAGCAGAACTGAACAAGCTTTTGCCTAGACTTACAGAACATTTTACATCTTCAATTAGATGAGCAGCAATAATATTCACTTTGACTTCTCAAATCCCTTTCACAGATAGAGAGGTTAATTGGTTGATCTTATTGTATGGATAAAATTCAACATCTAAATTAAAAGTGCATATATATATATGCATATATAGTATCTTTACAATTTTTGAAGAAGTAACTTTAAATAGAGCAATGAATACCTTTTGAAATGAATTAGTCTAAATTCTGTTCAGAAAAAAATTACCTTCAAACTACTTTCATATTATTAACACAGTATTTTTTAATTCTTACTCAAATATAACTAGATGTGTTTTTTGCAAATTTATTATTAATATCCCTGGCATGTGGATAAATGTTTAATAAGAAATTGATATACATTTCAAAAGAACAAATAGCTGTGTTATAAGTACTGTATTTAAAAGTAACTACAGCATATTTACAGATACAAAATAATCTAATGGGGTCAAACTTAGAAGACACTGAGTAACGTTACAAGTAGGTACTTAAAAACATGCTGCATTTTCCCCAAATTCCATTATGGTAACAAACACAAAAAGATGCTGATATCCAGTTCTGTGAAGTACATCTTCAATTCCACCCATTACACAATCTCAAGTAAGAAAATGGATTTATCTGACTGGTGGCTCAATGGCGCAGCCTATGTGTGCAAAAGTATAAGACACACCAGGCTGAGAGGGTTATAAATCACTGCCAGCCCTCTGGTTTTGTTGCATTTTGGCAGCTAGACGTAACTTCGATACACAGAAGTGATCAGCTGCGTACGGGCAAGGCTATTTTGACACAAAATGCATGTTTAGAAATCTGAATTCACAAAATTATTCACAACATAAAAAATGAAACTGAAACAGTTTGCAGAGTTTGTAAATAAACAGCATTTACATTGATTTCTTTTCTGTACAGCTAGGTCTGAAACAATGAATCTCACTCATCTTTTATGAAAGAAATGCTACTAGACATAAATATTTAGGAGACTGATACATGCATATTGTGGTACATTAATATTGCTTGTTTTGTGCTTCTCTTTTTAGACAAACATCTAACTAGATTTACATGCAAACTGTAAAATATTTCAGTGCTCTGCCATAGGTAACAAGAGGTTTAGCTACGAATTTTATCGCAGGAGCAGCAGCAGGCAAACACGAGCACAATCAAATACTCCCCTTCAACACATGCACCTGGCGTGAACCAGCTCTCCCGGTGAACCAGCTCTCCCGCCTCCCCCACCCTGACCCTCACTCTGCTGGAAACAACCAAAATCAGTAATTCGGTTTAAACATGATCACAGCGCAGTTACAGCAGAGGGGGATCTAAGTGTGGGCTGTAAAACCTGGGCTACAGGGGGTGAGAGAGACAAACACAGACTGACCAGCTCAGGTCTCTAATGAATAGAATAATAATTTTCACCTTAGTTATAATACAACTAGTCCAGTCAAAATAGATGTCCCAACCCAGGCTATGACACACTATAAGTGATATCACTTGTACAAGCGAGCTCAGTAACCTTAGGGGGTCTTATCTGGGGACACTTATGAGCAATGCAGGTTGCTTAGTTAAAGAAATACTCCCCTTGCTAATTTGCCAGATTGCAAAACAAAATATTACATATTACATATTACAATATATACATATTATACACATTTATAAATAACACGTATATATATATATAAATATAATTTACTATCCTCTCAATACATTGTGAACACCTAACAGGAAAAATTTAGTGACAAAAGTCTCATCTGAAATCTCTTGAGCAATTAATTCATACTAGTTTGTATTTTGGTAATAAGTATAAAGTAATAATAGTCTCTACAAAGCCAAGTATACTGATACAAAGAAGTCTTTTTTTTATCGTGCAGACTTTGTTGCTAATCCGGACACAGAAGAGGGCTCCATTTTAAATTTGCATTCGATTCATTTTCTTCAGTTATTCTAATAAAATGACCCTATAAATTTACTCAAGTGGTTTAAATAGGTAAGATGTCCCGAAAACATAACTTGCATCATGTCATCAAATCAGCATGAAAATTACAAGGATAGAATTAAGATATTTACTCCAGGAAAAAAAAAAAAAAAAAAAACCTAACTGCAAACTTGTAACTTGTTTCTTAATATCACATATTTAAGTATAAGTTAATTTGAGATTAAGAGCATTTTTTTTTTATTTAAGAAATTTGGTTTTGAATTATTAGCATCTTTTTATTATAAACAATGAAAAAAAAAACAGATTTAAGCTCAGGTAATTTAGCCCTTTGTTTTCTATCTACAACAGTTGTGCAGGATTTTTTCCATATAGCTCAAATAATAATTCTTTATGTGCAAAAGGGACACATACACATACACCATCACATACACTAGTTAGTAGTTCTTTTGGTCATTTGCATGTTTATTTTTGGAGAGCTTTTAGGGTTTGCAATACATGGAAATGATACACTACCTGTCTGACACTAAATTTTCCAAGCCAAAATATTAAATGTTGGAAACAGCAGAGTGATGAGCTGTACCCAGCACTAAATGCATCTTGGATTTTTTGCAATAATGATTTTTATATTTATTTGGTAGCGTTCTTTAGTGTTGTTTCAAAAGACATTTGTATTCTTCTATGGATGTGGTTACCTCCTAACAGGGGCTCTATATCCAGTAAAAGTTAAATTCCTACCCCAAGTGTTTCTTTGGTTGCACTGGTCAGACACATTTTTCATGTTTGATCCATTAAAATAAAACTAGTCAACTTTTATAGACACGATTTAATTGAAATGGATGTTTATTAGTTAGATCATACTCCTCTATAGAAAATAATCCTCCTGCTGCTTCTAAACATTTTGATCAGCCATATTCAAGAGAAAGAACAAGTCTAAGGGGGAGGGGGAAGGAAAAGAAAGAGAATGGGAGGAGAACTAGACAAGGACACCACGCACAATTCTCATGTGACCTGTGATACCACTTAATTAGAAAACTTCAACTTTCCACAAACCTTTGGTTGGAAGCGGCAGTATCGCTAATATCACACTTCAGTTTGCCTGGGCTGCTTTACCTGCATTTCCGTGGGTGCCGAAATAGCGAAATGCAGCGCACAGTTTGGAGGAAGAAACCTAACGGCACGATGCAAACAAGCACGGGCATTTTAGCAACTGAATGCAAATACAGCAAAGGGATTTTTTTTTTCCAATCGATCTTTCTTCATTATGGCAGGGAACAGCACAGCGAATGCTACTGAATTTCCACCTCAATTATACGAGCCCGCAAATTACCTTTAACCGTTAAAGTAGAAAACGTTCCTGAGCGCTATTCAGTTTAGCATTCCAGCCTGGCTCCAGGCTGAAGGTGGTCTGCGTGTTGAACTTAGGACTGTGTGGGTTATAGTCTTTGTTTGCAGTCTTAACTGGGGATTGCACCTTAGCTACCGTAGTTCAAGCGTAAAAATACTTTGTCTGTAGCACTATATACTGTTGCCAGCGACCCTCTAAATCCTTGAACCAACTGTGTCCTCTGGTGTCACAGAAGATAATGCCAATTTATTGCAATGTGTGGCTTTTTTAACTGATTAAAATTAAGCCGTAAACACGTGACAATGGAATTAGCACATTTAGAGAGTCTGTTTTCCCACATCCCATTTTGCGCTAGTGCGGCTGATCCCTGCAACTCTACGCGGGTGCAATTTTAATGACTTCGCTAGGTTTTGATGTTCTTATGAAAAAGCAGTGCTTGGTGTTTGTGGAGAAGGTAGATATGGAAGCTGAGTAGCTGTGATTGGGGACACTGTGACATCGTTTCTGTTTTTCGATAGGATCGGTGTCATTTTCCTCCCCACGATAAGACACCTCACTGACAGAGCCCGATTAGGGAAAATTTTATTATAAAATTCACTTCTATTGAACAAGGATGGAGTGATAAACAGTTCAGCCTCAGGGAAGAAACAGGAAAAGATTTTTCCTCTCTCTCCCTCTTTTTTGTTCTTTTTTTTTATTTATTCATTTAAGAAAAATCCTCCCTTATGAACAATCTTACGACTTTTCCTGAAAGTGACTGTGTTTCAGTTACTAAGAATTCCAAAAACATACAGATCAAAGATATCTGGATGTTGTTGTAAAAGCAGAAGAGTTATGACTCTTCACAAATTCAAGAACAGAATTAGAAAAAATTAAAAAAGTAAAAATTGAGGACTTTTTCTAAATTACAGTTTCTGAAAAACTTGGTGAAGCCAACAGTCTTCTGAAAAAGAAGGAAGATGAGGCAGTAATGGGTTTACCTTCCAGTATTCAGTAACATTTCTCCCTGCTTAGAAAACTGGCAAGCTGCAGGGTAAACAGGGAAAATGGATGCTTGTGGCCCTCTAATGCTTGAAGATGGACTAACCTCCAAGGAAGAACATAAAACAAATATTGATTTTTTTTTTTTTTAATACTAAAACATCTTTGCTTCAGTGTTTTGATAGTTCACAGAGGATACCTTTAACCTGGCCTCTAGTGCCGTATATGCAGTACACTTCTGTACACTAATCAGTATATTCATTGCCAGCAAATGTGTCTAGAAGACTGTTTGGGGAACTTTGTGAAAAAATAGAAGACAGAGCAGTCCATTTTATGTTTTTCTATTGGTACTTTACAATACTTCCCATAAACATACTTAATATCTGATGACAAAAATAATCGGCAACAAAAACAGCCTAAAAAAAGCAAACAGAATGGAGGACAACAAAGATACTTTCAAGGTTTCATGTTTGAGTTGTAATGATACCTTGAACTGAATTTGCTTCTTGGTTGTTTCAAAACAGAACTTCCAAATGGAAAAACGCCAGGCTTTGTCAGGTTTTAAGTCTGAAACTATGTCTCAATGTCCAAAATGAGTCAATACATTCAAACCTTCTCCTCAAGATTGTGTTCTCAAAGTTAAATAACTTTTAAGTCATTTAAGTCAAGACCCTCCTTAAACGACTTTTAAGAACTTTTAATAAAAACATTGCACGTCTGCTGTCAAAGAGCCTTAAGGTACAAGACCTACTAGCAGTGTTCTAGATTCACTTTTATTAAAACAACCATGGGAGGATGTTTACAAGCAAAATATAATTTTCATCAGGTACATCAGGTCCCCAAAAGATCTTCAAGTAACTTCAGTTGCATCTGAAGCCCTAGAGTAAAAACTTATCAAAATTCCATGCTTCTCTGGCTAATTTGTCTTCCTAGAAACTGTATTTACTGCCATTTCTGTCGTTTTATTAAACTAAACCTAAGCATTTACCAAAAGGCCTGCTGAAATAACACAGCAATAAAACTGTTCAAGACAGTGTTCAAAGTGCCTTCACTTGCTACTTGACTGAAAGAACAGTAAAAAGCTACTTGACTGAAAGCACAGACAAAAGCCGTGCTCCAACTATCTGCAATTTCAGACAAACGCATCCCATTTTCAAACACTGTACAAACTATGTCAAAAGTCATTACAAGTCTTACTATGAAATACTACTTTACTATTTAATATTATCACCATGCTCTTTACATGGCTGTAGTTATATGCTACACAGCCTCCCACAGTCCAGTAAACACACTGCCCAGTAAAGAGTAAGACTGCTGCACTAGAAACATATACCAGTTGGAAAAAATATGGCTAAGGAAGGTAAAGAAGATCTATAAAGATCAAGCTAGAACTCAAAAAAATTCTTCTTAGATTCAATATGACAGTATAAAGAATGAATTAGTGATCTTAATATGGGCCGGAGCTGGAGGAAAAAGGTGTGTCTTTTGATTTAGTGGTCTGCTAGATAGATTTCCTCCAATAATTTTGCAAAACATTTGTTTCCGATTGAGTCTAACTGCAGCATGAGAGCTATTAACAGTGTGTTAGTCAGGAAAAATAATACAGCTCAATGACCCCATCTAAACACTAAGGAATTCTAATTAGCTTAAAGAAGACAAAAAGGCCACTCTCCTCTGTGCATTTCAACCCAAGTAAAAGTCTTTAAACCTGTTTGGAACTTGCTGCTCCCAAAACAAAACAACAACAACAAATGCCTCAATACTGCTGACAGCCTGCGGTTATGACATCCACCTCGTGCTAGAGCTGGCTATTAGCTTCCCCTTTGCATGCAGACTGTCAGGAAACAAAGGTAAGATTAGGAAAGAGCATTTTTCAGTTCCATATAAATACACACTGCTGCAATTTGCAATATAAAGTAGAGTTTTATCTGAGGTCCAGTACCCAAATAAATTCTCACAGTCCCTCCCACAAATGCTAGATTTTTTCCTAGAAATCCCCAAACAGCAGTGTTTTCCAGAAGGGATCCACTTCAAGTCTCCTAAAACGAGGAAAATATCCCTCTCTAGCCTCAAGATACGTAACACATGAGATGCCAGTGTGGATATGTGTAGCTATAATTATCTTGAAGATATTTATTATCTAGAAGAAATAGTCAAACACTTTTTTTTAAGAGGAGTGTTTGATTGGTTAGAGGAAAATTGATACAGTGGAGTGAAGAATATCTGATAAAGTGATAATCCAGTGTGGCAATGTAGTTCTGCAGCACTGTAGCTCCAGCCTCCATTGGGTGGTGAGTGTAGGGTGATGGAAGAAAAGGACGGGCTTCTGTTGTTTGCATTTGAAGTACGAGGGAGGCATGGTGTGAGCAAACTTCAGATGTGAAGAACAAAAGCCCCGTTTTCCTCTATACCATCCTTAACTATATGGCAAAGCCGAAAGCTGAAACGCTGAACTATTACATTTTTACAGTTGCTGCTCCATTTATCTGTTTTTCCCTCTACAAAGCAGAGATGCAAATACCTGCATATATTTATTCAATGCATGCATACATACGTTCTCAGAGAGAGGGTCACTGCATCTGTTTTAATTCGACCTTAATTCACACTATAATTTCCCAGACTGTTGCAATAGATCGTGCTCCCTGCTGGTATAACCAAACCTTTCCCAAACAGGTGTACATTTATCTAATATTTAAAATTACAACTGTAAGACTTAAACATCCACATATTTTTTTCATTTTATATAAATGAATAATTTGGACAGAAGAATAGTACCTAAGCTGGTGGTGGATCAGAGTATGCCAGTTACAGGAGCACTTAAGCGCCCATTGGCACAGCAAGACTCAAAGACCCGGTAGGTTTCAAAGAAACACTTTTTTTTTTTCTCTCCTTCTAGAACTCTTTGCTTTCTAGTAAAGCTGCAACCACAATGTTCTCTCTCTTAATGCCACCATAAAAAAATCAAAACACTTTAAAACAAATTGATGTACTCTTTAATATAGTCATCACATCATCACAGTACCCTTGCACCCTGCTTGGTGACAACCAGAGGGATGCATAACACACACGTCTTGCCTTTTTTTTTTTTTTTTTAAGGCATTGAAGTGGGCAACAAAGAAGGAGAGAGAGACTGGGAGAGACACTCAGTTGAGATATTGGCACCTTTGATTGACAAGATCTAATCAGCTTATCTCCACACTAATAAAGTTGGTGGCCTGTGGAGCTGGTATATGTCCAGCTCCCAGTGAACTTTTAGTAGCCAAAGCCTCAAGGGCCAGGACTAAGACTCAGCTTACATAAATTGATTTAAATCATTTCTTAATGATTTCAATTCGATCAATTTGAAAGAATGGAAACCTATAACCACTTGACCAAATTAGCTTGCTTCATGCTGGCATCACTGGAGATTTGGTCAGATACACCAACTTTTTTTCTATAATGAAATAATGCAGTTCAACTTACAAGTATCTCACAAATAATTTAACTCATTTAAAGGTACCATTCACTGTATTCCAAAGCCAGTATCTTACTGAGCTACTTTCCTGAACTCAATTAAATCCTTAAGTATGTAATTCTAAAATAACTAGTGTGAATGGGCAAACCAGCACTAGAAAACAAGCCATATGCAAAATACCCTATGCCAGAAATTGAATACTACTTTGCAGAAATAGAAAAAGTTCTTCTGAATTAACAAGTATTTTATATATTTTATGTTTGTGCAACTAAAGGTTGGACAACAGAAATATACCAGTATCATGGGTATGACTGAAGTATTCCAATACATTTCATTCATCATCAGCAGAATTAAACACTTCTGAAGTTCTTCAAATGCATTTTTATAAAACTCAATGCACTTTCAACTCCAAAACTGTAACATGACAAGAAAACACATGTGGCTGTATGTATTACTTTATACTGTGCAAAAGGCTTGCTTCTTCTCTCAGGGTAAATCATTGCTTCTAAGAATACAAAAAAAAAATCGTAGCATCAAAGTTCAGTTACATAAAACAACCTGTGAATTATGAACTCAAGTGTTCAAAGAAACCAAGTAATACCTTTTGGAAAACACAGCAATATTATAAACTGAGAATCATCTGAAGAGAGAAGAACCGTATGCTTATGTGTGCCTTTCAGACTTGCTAAGGCATGATCAGTGAAACCATTTTTTTTACGGTCAATAGTACACACTAACACCTTAGGAATGTCTTGTTTTTAAATAGGCAATTTAAGCACTTTCTAAAGGGAGAGTTTTTTTGTATTAATACTAGATTATAAAAAACCTTCAGCAATATTTTCATTCAGATTGCAGTTTTCAGGCTGTAATTGCTTTATACAAAATCCACTCTAGTGTTATCACTCAATATCATCTTCACTGCTGTACATCTGAAGATAATTTTGTAATAAAACTTAATTGATAGAGCTTATTTTTCACTAATCTCCTAATACAGAAAAATGAAAAAGTACTAACGGTATGTATTATAAGCTCTGACCCTCACAGTGCAGCATATTTCTAGTTTATCAAACTAAAATAGATCCATTTTATGGCATCAAATATTTTATGTACTTTAATAATGTAGAGACATTTTTTTCCCAAAATAGGAAGTAAATGGAAAATTCCCTTAATAAAGCTGTAGAAGTAATTCACAAAGGGGCTAAGCAGGACATTTCATCTCATAACATTACGTGTATGTGCCCCACTGACCACTGGTACAAAAACTTAAACCGTTTCAATTATGGAAATCAGTGACTATGCTCTCTGTGACACATATTGAAAAGTTAAATTCAGTAATTTTACAGTTATTTTATAAGCTGAACTCTAGATGCGCCACATCATACACAAGACTCTTCTCTTTTTTTAATTAAAACACTGTGGAATATTTTTCCTTCTCTTTTGGGTAAATTAGATCTAGGATCAACATAAGGAGGTTCACATTAAAAGCCAGGTTAACAGATCTACTAATTACAAAGGAGTTTATGAGAGGAAATAATTGTTCTGGTCCTCAATGTTCATAGAGGATCAGAAATTTGAATCTTAAAGCTTCTTCTTGAGCCCCAGTTAATTTTACAGTCAGTGCTACGAGAGCACATAGAGAATTCACCAGCATGAGACGTTCCCCCACAGAAGGGCCATCAGAACTGACATCGGCATCATCATCCATCATCCCCACACTCTGGGTTATGCTGAGACCCAGGCTGGGCACAGCGCTGCCCAGCAGATTAGATGATTTACCGAGTGAAAAATAAGTGGCCTCCAGAGCCAAGGAGGCAGAACTGACTTGCACTTAATCCGGAGAAGTTGGTTGCTCCAGACTTTTCTGTGCTGCTAAATTGCTGAGAGACCATGGACAGTTCGGCGCTTTGAATATCCAGGTGCTGCTCTGCATTCTGCATGGGCTGAGAAGACATAGCTCTAAGCTGTCAAAGTGACTTGACCTCTCCACTCCTGTGCTTTGGCTATTAACCCTCCACCTTCTCCAAATTTGCCATCCTCCTGCTACACTTCTGCTTCCATCTCTTGTAGCAGGATCTAAACCGCCTTGCTACTTGAAGGCGACTGAAGGCATTGAGTAGAAAAGCAAGGAGGCCTGTTCTGTGTGTTGGGATGCCTGCACAGACTCTCGCAGGAAATATCAATGTATGTCTACTGCCCAACTTGAGCATTCAGGACTCCTGTGTGACACAACAAATACTACATCCTCACACAAGCATCTTTCCAAATGTGCCTCAGCATTGTTTGTAATCTCACAGATTACTCTGGTTTGGTCCTGCCTTTCTTTCCTCCCCATATATGTTGGTCTTCCTATCTGCAGTAGGAATACCCTATAACTGACCCTCTCTCAAGAGGTTGACACAGATGGAAAGTTCCTGAACCTCAAGAGAGGGAAGCAGGAAGGCCTGTGTTACCACCAGGCTGGCAACGTAAGTGCAGGCACTTCATTTATTGCAAAACTTGAAACTATTGCCTTGAGTTTGCATTTGAATACCTCACATGTCACATAATGAAGAAAAAGGTTCTTTCTATATAGCAATAGTTTGCCAAGATCACTGCACGCATATCAAATAGAATTAATGACTGCAAAAAGCTGACAGATTTGTGCTTTGTCTTGTGTGAATGAAAACACAACTCTCCGGACCAGATAAAAATCAGCCTTTGCCTTTTCTGGCAGTCAGATCATAACAAGGCCAAAGTAATATTAAATCATTTATGAGGTTTTTAAGTTTAAATATCAAAGTGATATATATGCAGAAGAATTGTTATGACATTTGAATTTCAGCAATAGGCATTCTTTAGACATTTCAAACTATGTAAAAACTGACATTTCAGTGTTTATACACAAAAATTGCTATGATACAAAAAAACACCCCTCTACCAATACTTCATCATTTAAAACTTTTTTCTTACATACTCAGGTTGTTATATTTCAGCCTGCTGCAGAACAGCTCTTGCTTAGAAACCTGTCATCCTTATGCAAATAGGAAAAGAATCCACTCTCTATTAATTATAATTTTTATAGTGATCACTTTCTGTCTTCTCATTTCCAGCAGTCAGTCTTTCATCCCTCTTATTATTCATGTGGAAATGCTCTTTTGGCAGCTCAAATATATTACTTCTATGCAATGTTTTGATGAAGAGCACCAGAGAAAATGGAAAGAACTGGACTTCCCCAAAAAAGGAGAACATCTCAGGTGATAAAGAACTGTTCCGGGTATAATTTTCATGGGATATGGGAAATAAGATGTACTGCTCATCAATTGTTCCATAATGTACTATGCCTGTCTCCCCAACCTTCTAACATCTGGGATTGAAATGTTTTGACATGATGATCTCTAGGTGGAAATACTGAAGGTGTTAAAATATAGATATAAATAGGGTGATAATGAAGAACAAAATGTGTACCGTTTTCTTCCAGTCATAGTTTGCAAATTAACAAGCTGCTATTGATTTTTCTTTGAGGTCAATAACAGCATTTATTGATCTGAGAAGTTAATACTCACTGAGGTCAATATTAGATCTCAAGGGTCAGCAAATCTGGATACTGACTTCTATTTCCTGTCCATATATAAATATTACATAGGCAAAATGGGCACAGTTAATCTTTGGAGATAAGAAAGCACTGTATTTGACAAGGTAGTAAAAACAAAGACATAAGAAATTAAAAGTAGGATGTTCAAACATTCTAAACCTTACACTAATCTAGGATGACTGGCTTAGTAAAAATACATCTTTAGTTCTGAGCTTAAAGTTTCTGAAGTTCTCTATGGCTATTGCTAGATTTGATGTTATTTCCCAGCATAAAAAATGACTCCATTCTACAGGTTAACTAGCACCAATACTTTCCTTAGTTTTAATCTTATCCAACATCATCTACTGCAAAATAAAGAGAAATATTTCTACTACCTTCAATGAACTCTGAATGAGGCCCTTAAAAATCACAGACTGTTTTGTTCATATTTATATTTTCTTACTCAAGTATGTTCAAACATCCTTTTGGGGCACTTAGAAAGATATGCCTAACCTCCCTTTAATACTTTTGTAGATTATGGAATAATAATCTTATTTTTAGGTGATTATTAAAAGATTTTTTCTTTTAATTTGAAGCACATTTTTTTGATAAAAGGAAGTCAAATAATTATTTCATTCTGTTTCATTAGAATTTAATATTACAAAAAGTACCGATTAGGGACACTGCATTTCTTGAGACAGAGTTTTACAAACATTTAGAAGTGTCTCCTCCAAAAATAGAGTTATGTGCCTACAATTACTTCAAAAACAGGTAAAGTTGGTCTATAGCCAAGTACCATTTTCTTCCACCTGATTTAGGGACCTTATCTGCTTAGTTCATTCAGAAAAAGCCAATACTTCCTAATGTAACTCTGTAACTTATTAAAACTGATCCTTAATCCTACTAGATAAATTTCATCCTATATCCTACTTTTATAGGATAAAGGACTTAAAAGAGTAGAATAGACTTGCTCATTTTATAACACTAAATCTAGTTCTTAATTCACTATGAAACAGTCCAAGTATTTATTATTATTATTCATCTGCTGGGTAAACTGAAATCTAAATAACCAGGACAATAACCTTTCTGCAAGGGAATTAGAAAAATTAGGGAAAGCATTAAAATGAACATTTACTTTATCATAAATAGTTGTGCTAAATACTTATCTAGGAAATGGCATTATGACATATTTATAAAACTGGTACTGTTGCTAGAATTTAAAGATATTTTATTAAGATTAGAATAAAAAACACTCTTTAACATATTAATATTTGAGAAAGATTTAAATACAGCATTCAAAAATATTAAAGAAATAAAGAAAATAAAATGAATTTCCAAATGGTATAAAACTTTCAGTTTTACCACTTTTCTACTTGAAATTCCTTTAACTACAGATAAAAAAATATAGCAGTCCTTATTACTAAAACAGTAAAAGCAATTACACACAATGTAAATATAACTAGTCATTCTCAAGGTGGTGGGCCAACTACTATAGCAGTTAAGGGCAAAATATTCAACATATGGGAATGTTACAACACTATTATAAAAACCAGATTAATACTTGGAAAATATATGATTAAAACAAAGATTCATTACATGTATGTGAATAGTGAAAACAGCAAAGACTGAAATATTTTCATCATCCAGCCCTTTTGCATCTCCAAAACCGTATGAAAATTCTTCAAAATCTTCAAATTTACAGAGTGACAGAAGCCATACAATGTTCCTAAGGGAGTGGGGAAAAAGACAACCTCTCTTTCCCCATGTGCATGGGCCCACGCACTCGCAATTCAGTGTGGGAGGCGTTTGCACCCTGCAAAGGACGGTCGCTGGGTCTGGCTACAGCCATGACTGCTTATTTCAAAAGGGATAATCAGGCAAAGAGGGTAAGGTTTCATACAAAAATTTACCTTTACTTTTTTGGGGCTAGTGCAGCAACATAAGTTATAGCTATTTATAATATTTATAATATTAATTATAACATATATATTATATTCCTAATATTTATATTAGGAAAGGGCAAAGAACCGTGTCTGGTAGACAGCTGATGTTGGAAATTAAGACTGATGGGAGAGTCAGTAAAATACAGAAATGGAAACCACAAAATACAACAGGACCCTGCACTAAACCAAGAAAAGATGGAGAGAAAAAGTAACGGACAGATGTGCATACGCAGCCTATGACAGACTGAATAAAATGAACAGTAAAATGAGGGCGTTTTCAAAGTTGCAGGTAACCAGTATTCTGCGGCATTTCTGGCAAGTACTACATGCTGAAATAAGGGGTTATGTCCTCAGCTGACACACAGCTGAATATCTGTGACTGAACTAACTTCCAGTAAAATTCAGTATTTATCATACTTGCATGTCTGTGTAGTGAACATTTCAATTACTTTTCCAGACTTTCTGTTAGTAATTATGAAGAAAAAAATATTTTGTCACCAGGGTAGCTTATTCAGTAGCATAAAATACTATATATTATACAGTGTTGAGGATGCAGTTTTTTTCAGGCAATCGTTTCCACGTCCAGCTTCAGGAAGAAAGTTTGGGGTTGGTTTTTCTTTTTCTGCTCTCCAAACTCAGGTATTTGTGTAACTAACTGGAATTCTCAGTCCTGTCGTAAAAGGGCAAAGTACTGCGCTTGAAAGATGATCTACCCCGGTAACTCTTCTGATATTGATTTTACCCAGAAAAAAGTATATTCAATACAAATAATTTTTTAATGTTAAACTTTGCTCTTTTGCGCAAGTGGAGGAAAACAGTATTAGCCTGACAGGAAGTAGGGGTAGAAAAGCTTCAAACAATAAACATATGAATAAACTCCGAAGTATATATTTCCCCCTGATGTTTAAGGTCATCAACTTTTTTACTAGATACAAGTTTTATACAAGAGTCTTAGCCCAACAAGATCTCGTGCTGTGCAAATTCAGCAGTGCCCATGTGCTGAAAATATTTGGACTACCAAAAGTCCTGCTGCTTGTTTAACCACCCAAAACACAAACTCACTGAAGGCTTCTTTTTAAGAAACAGAGTTTATAAAATCTGTAGAAAATAAAATCACCAAGAGAGACCAGTAAATTAGCAGAGTATTAATACCGTGGAAGGTCAAAAGGTCTTGCTAGTCTTTTCAGGTGTGCTCTTTGAAAGATGGTAACAGACTGACCACCATTGCTGAGCCAGTATTACTTGAAGTAAGGTGATTTTTCTTGGTGAAAGTTCAAAAGAATCAGGTGTCCCTGCAGGACAGGGAGGAAGAGAGAAATTATGGCTAAAATGGAAAGCTCCTAGGGACATTATAACAGAATTTGAATTCTATTCTTTTAAAAACTAACCAGTAATTTCCAACTATCTGGAACTTTTGGATCAGGTCTTGACAATTCTTGGACGGAATATGAAACCTGGCTATGAGATTTTCTCAGGCCACCACAAGCTGAAAATCTCTCTGCTGCAGGTGGGGCTTTACATCCTTTCTCCTTCCATTCCAGTAAGTTATCTGGATTTTAAGGAAACTTAGGTACATTAGATAAAATTCTGACATCTCACAGTGACAAAAAAGCACAGTGGCTGATGGTGTGGTGCAAATGAGGAAAACAACAAATGAAGAAAGACAAATTAGTGACTTTTTCCATTATCCCTTTGCCAAACTACAGTATCTTGGGCATTTAGAAAGAAAAGCAAGTATTTATTTATTTACTAGTATACTAGCTAGTATGTATTTATTTATGTTTATTTTTTCCTTTCTTTTGCTTGGCTTACCTTCATTCCCTAGATACGTGGGAATCCTACTCCAAACATACATTTTTGTAAAAAACTACCATAAACACATTCAAGGAAGGCCAAAGTAAAAAGAAAATGGTCATATGACCAACATCAGCTTGTTCAAAAATAATGCTACTTCCACTTTTAGTAGTAAATATTTTAGGATCAGACAATCAAGCAATCTTTAAAATGTCATGGATAAATTCCTTTAAAGTTAAACTACTTGAAGAGTGAGAGAAGCAGTAGTTCACCTTCAGAAGAAAAGAAAAGAAAATCAAATCAAATAGCTCAACAAGAGCCTTTTATATTCTTATTAAGACACAGGTCCTTACATGTTTTGCTCTGGACTAAGCTACAGTGAATATCAGCATCAATAATATTAATATCAGGGAATACCAATAAGCACCATAATATGCTGAATGGGGGTCCCAGCACCAAAAAAGGTGATGCTGAAATACTGTTTTAAGCGATTCAGGAGGGTGACCCACTCCCTGTAAAGCAGTCTACATAGCAGAGATTGCCCAATCCAGTGTTTTCAAAATAATGTTTTAAAGGTATCCTCTTAGTTCAGTTAGTTATAATTCAAATATTAATATTATTCATGAGTATTCTATGACAAGTGCCAGGTATTTGCGTAAATATATACAGATTTCAGCCTGTATGATCATTTGTCTGGAATGCACATGGGAAAAATTTAAGTACAAAGTTTCTGATATCCAAAACAAAATGTTTCCTTCATTCTATTAAGGAATAGGAATGATACCACAAGAATGTAACTATACTACAAAGTGAAAAGGATGCTTCCATTACCTATGAGAAATTTGGTTGAATAATTCATCTTTATGAGTATATCTGAATGCTTGGTTGATCCAAAAATCAATCTTAAACAAACTGGATCCCAGGTCTTGGCAAACCAAGCTGGACTTGTCCAGCTTATGGGTAACAGCAATGAGTTCCTGAACAGCAGCGAACACGCAAGTGATCTCCAGCTTTCCCCAGAACAGGGGATAACATGGCCAAATTTGGATCACTGTTTTTCCTACTATGATCCTTTTTTGGCTACATTAATGATAGAATCCCAGAACCTTTTTCCTTTCACTAGGGTGAAAAAGAAAAATAAGCATTTCTTCTATTGGTATTTAAGTTAGTTAAAAGGTGATGAGGTGATGAGCAAAAGATAAGTGATCTTACACGTGATATTACAACATTCTTCTAAAGGTTTTAAATATTTTTTCAGTATCCCAGAACAGCTAGAGTGCAGTAGTTTTCTAACAGAAATGTGGTGTTTCCTTCCTTGTTGATACCACTGTTTTCACATACATCATTTTTATGTGGCTAAGAAAATAATATCACAAAATTTCAGAAATGGTGGCATCAGTGTACTCCTACTATAGGATCTTAAAACAATAACAAAAAATAATATTTTTCCAATTCCGTAGAATGAAAATAGGCCTCAAGAATTTAAATCCAGGGCGGTATGCTGACCATTTCCACAGGCAAGAGCCCTGCTATGGTCAGAATCCCACTAGGGGATGCTACACAAAGTGGAGCTGAAATCTTGACCCAGCGATACATTCTAAAATTAATTCAGTGTTTTATCTATCATTTATTTCTGCCTTAAAATGTTCAGCAGTCAGGACCAGCAAGTACTTTACAAGCTTTCACCTATACCAGCATACTCAAGCAACCTATACCTCAGACAAATCTGAAATTACTGATACTTCGGAAAAAAAACAAGTCAGATAGATGGCATTGGACAGAATACACAAAAAAGCTGAAGGAAGAGGCTTTGAAAACTCCCAGACAATGCAGATCACTGGATAAACATTTCATGTCCACAAACACGCAAGGCCTGTGCTGCTGTTGAATCAGTTTCTTTAAGAAATAATGCAGAGGTGTGCAGGATGGTGCCGGCATTCAAACAAATACGTTCACACAACTATACGTACACACGTATATGATGCAGATAAAGACAGAGGATGAAAGAGAAGTTGGAGGTCAGATCATGGAGTGCTGGAGAAGGAAGGGGAAAGGATTTTGATACAAAAAGGGAGGAGGTGGCAGCAAGGAAGGCAGGGCGAGCAGGTGGATGATCAGACAACCCTCCGCCCAGGACGCAATGCTCAAACTGGGGTTGCAAGAAGAGGGATGTTGGTATGAGCAACCACACTGTAAAACCCAAGGAGTGGAGACAGAGGAGCAGTTTTGTCCTGTCCTCCTGATGCTGCTTGTGACTGCACAGCGTAAGGCAGCAGTGCTACCCTGGCACGTGCTCCTGTTTCCCTCCAGCGATGACCATGCAGCTGGGATGCTCCTGAGGCCTGACATCCCCAGCGAGGAAAGTATCTCCATATTTCTTCCTCCTCCCCACTTTAAAACCTGGACTCAGAGGGAGGGCAGAGGGCTTAGAGATGTAGGAATGCAATATGCCACTTCAAAATGAATTTCTGAAACAATAAACAGATTTTAATAGAAATCAGCCAGCAAAGAAAAAAAAATATATATATATATGAAACATGAAATACCATTCCTGGTAGAAGAAACAGGCATCATGAAAAAGCTCTCTCTGATGGTGACTGGAAACTGCATAAAAACTCATTTCACTGTAGAAACTTTGGATTAAGATTTCAGTAGAAAGATGTTCTGGCATATCAAAGAAACACCTGAGAAAGAGATATTGGTATATGCTCCAGAATTCAGAAGCCCTCTCTCTCTCTCTTGCTCTCTAATGAAAGGTTTTACATACAGTATTCACATATACATGTATGAATAATTCATTAGAGATGAAATAGGTGGATATTAAGTGTAAATATCTGGGACAGGAATAGACTTTTTTTGTTGTTTAATGCAAAGGCCACTGGAAGTAAGGTCCTGATTTTCAAAACTTGGTTTCCATTTCCACCCTGTTTGTTATTTGGGGCTCAAATGGAATTACAATAAGCATGATCCTGGGCACAGATGAGGGATGTGAAGGTATGAGTGATATTAACTAACACAAATTACTGCATGTACAGAATTATGGCTTAAAAGAAGCAGCACCATTTACCTATGGTATGACCTAATGTAGCCTTGCATGTATAACATGTATTAGAGTCTGTTAAATTAACACTGGATATTAGATCCATTTTTTTTTCTAAATTGAGCAAGCAAACTTTTTAACTTGATCACAGTTAATGCTCATATGATAATTCTCAATGATAACGCTCATATCACATCTACCAGCAATTTAATCAGACTAGTGGTACTTAGTGGTTTAGTATTAAAATACTCATCTTACTATTTAGGGTTTCATATATTTTATGTCAACTCTGATGTGCACCTTTCACTTTTGCCACTTGAGCAGCAAAACAACCCATAAAATCTGAGGAGAACGTCCTCCAGGAATGTGGGGGCTGCGGTTGTTGCATCAGTGAAAGGAGCCAGCAATCCAAATACGCCCCATGTTACTGTGCACAATGCACTAGAACTCCCAATTTGATTCGCCACAGCTGGCCAGACACCTACTGCAGCTGTTTCAAAATAGCTCCTCGTGCATTCTGAAGTCAGGGCATCTGTAGAGCCTTCAGGAGCCCCCTGTAAAGACCTAGCGCCCTTTACTGATCCTTTCACTCTACTTCACTCGGTTCTGCATCCCGACACGACCGTAACTACTACCAGCTCGAGACGCAAACACACCTCTCCGTCTAATGAGGCTCCCATTTACGTTCCAACTAGAAGGGTGCCAATCCTTCGGGGAGGGCCTGCCCATCTGCCTGCCAGCGAGGCTTCCACTACATTACATGAGATATTTATGGTACAGTCCATGAAGGGAATTCTGGCTGTAGCTCATTACGACAGCAAAAGCCACTGAAATTTGCTTGGATCCTGTAGTGCTGAGAATTATTCATATTACATAGGGTGAGAAATATGCTGCTCTGTCTTTTGTTCAAAGAAGTTTCACCTTAACTGTTCCAGAATTATATATACCCGGAATTTCCAAACAGTAAGGAGGATTGGAAAGACATTTTAAACAATCTGAAGTCTAGATTCAGAAGGACTTTCTGTAAAAAGGACAGTCTGTCTTTTGATTTTTTTAATATCACCACAACTTAGAGAGATATAAATACAGAAGACAAGCCAAAATATTAAGATTCAGTGCAAATACTAAATGTCTTCCCCCTCCAGCTACAAGCTTTTCTATTAGCCCAGATATCTAATAGCTCTGAAAAGAGCGTGGTGTTCAGTAAACACTTTTCAGATGGGTAAGCTCAAGATTTGTCCTCAAATTACATCTACTGAAATCCATAGAAATGCCTATGAATCAAGAATAATAAATAAACTAGTACCTTATAAAAACCCATAATGCTGTTTCACCATGAGAGCCTGGTCAACATGCAAATGCTGCATCTCCCTTGTGTGTTGTCAGGAAACATGGTTAAATCTATATATAATTAGTAGCTTTTTTTTTTTTTTTTTCTGTTGAAGTTATTTAACAGTTGAGAAAAGCTTACAAAAAGCATTTCAACTACAGATTGCCAATAGTCGCAGCAAGAAGGTTTTTCTATATTTCTCCTTGACATAATATTTTATATTCGACTGTCAAATTTGTTTCTGAATTTTACGAAGCATTTTGGCCTATTCCTCATTCAGAATTCTCCTACCTGTAGCAGATATGTAAGACTCAACAGAGAGTTACTATATGATGTTCTGTTGGGAAAATAAAGAAGTTCTGGAATTCAGTTTGATCCTATTAAAAATCCAAGCCCTGAGAATGGAATTATGAAACCTCCCCCTCCAAAACAGGAAAAAAAAGTAATTAATTATCAGGATTAATCCAAGAAACATTTTCTAAACTGAAATCAGTGATTTTCATGCATTCTGCCTCATATTTTAAGGCTATACAGTCAGAGTAAGTAATCTGAAATTAAAAATACTCTGGTCTAACCCCAATGGACACAGAAGATGAACTTGAGAAGTCAGTTTTCACTTGATATTCCATGAATTAAATCATAATACTCTGCTCTTGACTCTCACAACTAAGAGATGTTGTGAGGTCTATGGAACACCAAGAAATACATAAGGAAGCCATTTCACTCAGAAATCCCACTTAACAAATAAAAGCAATATCTGTAGAACCATTCAGTCATACTGTGAAGATTCGGGCCCTATTTCATGGTAACTGGTGTGAAAATACTTTATATTGGCCATTTTAGATCATAATGTCATAAATAAGGAATGGCATTGGAAATGTTTATTACTAAGCAGGATGTAAACTTGTTTTTTTAGGAATAGACATGAAATAGGAATTCCAAGAAAGTTCATGGTAACAGAAAAATAGAAATAACAACAACACTAAAGAAGTATTCTTTAAGGTGGCATTTTGATTAAAAGCAAGTAGATGAGTCAACTTGCAAGTGTTATCAACCATTGCTTAGACTTGCTCCAGTTGGTAGAAACACTGAGGAGACTCTCAGGGCTCATCTGCACGGGCAGCGTTTTACCCACGATGTCCTGGTAAGTCCTGAAAACTGCTCCCCATCCACATTTGTGCAGTAACAGAGCATTTGGAACATACCCTGCTGAGTATTTAGGAGAATGTTTTTCACTGTAGATCTACATAGGCATTGACTATTACAGAGTTTTTGCTAGACACTGAAAGCTTCACTTGGTCATCGAGGAGGTCTCCGCACTCATATAAATATCCTCAACATCAACAAGTGATAACCAGCAAACTGTGAGCCTGACAGTCAGTGCTGAATCGTGTCTTAAGAGATGGTGACATGAGTGGCCCCCCGTTCAGGCTCCCCTGAAGCCCCTGCATCAGTGGAACCACCAAAAGAAGCACATCTGGCCCTCCAGCAGACCTCGTCTTGTAGAAACAACTGGACATAAGATGAAAGAGCTTATCAATTTAGAGATGCAAACAGGAAAAAAGGCTTCCAATTTATCATGGTAAGTTTCAGGAATGGTAATGTGAAATTGTATTAAATTAGTTACGTGATGTCAGATTAATCCTTAGATGATCAGAGGGACAGGTTAAAACAGTATATGTACTTTTGCTGATTAAGGTAATAAGAAAGCCCCAGATCTGACTTACTGCAGAAATGAAAATCATTACAATAAGCAACATACACATCTATAATTATGAAAAGACATCATAGCAAAACAGTAGAAGAGATACTTAAGGACTGTCACCTGCATTTTTATGCAGAAAAGTAATAACCAAAGCAGGATGAGATCTGAGAAAAATGATGAATCAAAACTCCAAAATGAAAAAAAAGGACCACAACACATAATGTTTTTATAGTAACTTCAGATGTGATAAAAGTAAATTCTTCCATTTCACTGAATTAATCTAATTTCAGTCATGCCTTGAATCATCATGATCAATGGCAGGAACTAAATATAATTAATTTGTTTCCATAAAAATCTTCTGCAAAATTATATATTGTAGTAGAACTAATATTTCTAAAACCATGATCTTCAAATTATATAATACTATTATATATTACTACATTACCAATTTCCAGAAGGTTTAGGAAAACAAGGGCTACATATGTCACTGTCTGTGACATGTAAATGGGGTGAATTGGTTTAACTCTGTGGAAGTCAATGCAGTTACACCTGTTTTTGATACTGAAAAGTTCACCTTCCTTGTAAACACACACTTGTACTTCAACCATAGTTCTCAGAGATCACCATGGGGATGTGCAGTGAAGTTATGATCATCAGTTTTGTGAAAACAAATTCTAAAGGAAGTAAAAAGGGAATAAGATACTTCTTGCCCAAAACAACCAGGCTGATTTTCTGTATACAGTTACTCCATGAAAGATCTAGACTCAACTAGATCAGGAG
>JAWLRI010000203.1:4475653-4523153 GCA_034781795.1 Crypturellus tataupa | reverse complement strand
AGCTAAAGCCACATCAAAGCTTGCCTTGAATTTTTTTTTTCTTTTTTCCCCCCCTTTCTCTCTCTCTTTTTTTTTTTTTTTTTTTCTTTTTTGGAAATCATTAAAACAATGCATTTAGATCAGCACAGATAGGACCCAATGTGAAGGTCAGGAAAGCTGCAATAACAGTCTATAATAATTAATAGAGTTGTCTAATACACAGTGGATAGGTTAAGTGTAAATTGCAAAAAAAGCCTTTTGCATTCATGGGGGGCAGGCCACCAAGATGAGGGAAAAAAAAAGAGCACAAGCACTTAATAAAATTTAAAACCATAAGTTAGAGTTCTGTAATTGAAATCATGATAGCTAACAGTGGTGCATATTTTTAGGACTTATGGTCAATCTAGATAATTAGTGTTAATTTTACTTATTTTTTAGTAGAGGCATCTTCTCATAACATCTGCTGATTTCTCTCTATTGTCCATTGGGGGAAAAAAAAAAAAACAGAGAAAAAAAAAACAGAACTGTTAGCCTGCAGTGCAAGTATTCCTTCAAATATAGTCCTCTTGCCTTGTAGTATTAAAAAGACAACTACACATTATTTTATTTTTTTTTAAATCAGAAATGTGATACTATTCCATAGATAAATCTCATAAAATAAAGAAGTAGAAAGGATATTACAGGGGGAGGGGGATCAAAGCAGGGTTTAAAAGATAAAAATCCTAAAAGTTAGAGAGGAGGTACTTTAAACAAAGCAGAGCCTGGGAGTGAGCACACAGAATAGGACATTATAATCACAGAACAGATGCACCGTGCTGGACTGGTGCACGAAAAATGAAAAAGCTACCCTGCTATGTTAATGGGAGGGAGGAAGGGGGGAGAGATTTCACACTCTAATACTATTATAATGTAGAAGAGCTACACAACAAAAAAGAATAAGCATTTCATTGAATATTTTTTATATACAATATAAGCCACATTTAATCTAAAAAGTAAATCATAAGTCCACAGTTCAGCCTTCACCACGAGCCATCTGAATACTAAAGAGCCATGAATTTGGTACTAACATTAACTCAAAGCTGTTTCTTCCCTGATTTCAGAACCTTTCCACCCAAGCCATTCTCTAATGAAACCTAATTTCTGCTGTAAGCGATGCTGTTATTTGCAGTGTTTGGTTTGGGGCGCCCACCGGCCCTTGGTCATGAAATCAGGGCACCACAGGGGCAGCTGGCGCTTTCCACCGCTTCCCACCCCTCCCCAAGCCCCTTCTCCCGCAGCATTCCTGGCTCCCGGGGAGATTCGGAGCATCCTGGAGCTCCAGAAGCAGCCGCTATCTGGAGTTGGAGAAGGAAGTTTGGCAACGCGGCTGCTCTCTCTAGTCGTTCCATGGGGCTGGATTCAAACAGGGATCTCAGGAGCTCAAAGGACAGAGCGACGCGGCCTCCGTAGACCTGCGTGCGCTGCATGCGCGCGGGGACAGGGGCTCGCGGGGAAAGGCAGGGCAGGTTTCATTAACAAAGCGTGTGGCAAACCACAACTGCTTTTAAGATCAGCTCATACCTCCTTCGGAGAGCTATAATTTGGGATGCCTTGATGTTGCGCTATGCGACGAGTTAAGAATTATGTCTCACTCACTGTATGATGCTTCACTTAAACTTTAATTTTGCACTCAGTATAAAAACACCAACAAAATTACAGCCTATAAAACATGCAGTGGGCACCTAAGCACAGACAAGGTTAAGAGTTGTTTTCTAAATTATTTCTCTCTCTCCCTTTTCAATTTTAAACTAGAAAATCAGAAAAAAAATGACGACTGTTTAGTTCTGTTTGCTATTGGCTCTCTCAGTATGCAGAATAAAAAAAGTAATTTATAAAGCTAAAAAGGAAAACAAAACCAAAAAAATTAGTATAAATATCAACATTTTAGGTAGATGAGAGCAAAGATTTATAAGCTCAAAAAAAATGTGACTGATAAGTTCAGTATAGCTCCCAAATCATAGCCCTTTGCAGTAATGTCCTGAATTTTCCTATTTGTCTGTACAGATATTTCAAAAAGAAAAGTAGTTAAGTGGCATCTTGGTTCATTATCTTCAATTTGATTTTTCAGAATAATTGAGAAATTAGGAATGCTTATGTTTATAAAATCATAATCACTGCCTGCAAGCAAAAATGATCCCAGTACCCTCTTCATTATGAGCGCAGGAGCAGAGATGCAGGTATTAATAAGGGGAAGAGCAAAAGAACCTTGTTCTTCTGAGAGTCATCTCAGCAATCAGGCTGCACAACCTTTTGCAATAATGTTGTCTTCTGCTTAAATACTGAGACTAGGAAAATATTAGGGAGGGGACCTCAGCAGTGGTGGGAGGGCTTTCAGGAGGTTACAAGATTTTTTTTTTTTTTTGATTTTTAACTGTTTTATTCTGCAGCTCCAAAATATCAATAATCAAGTCCACTCCACACTAAAAAGAGGAAGAAAAAATATAACATTCAAGAGACTGGTGAAATACTCTACATCAAAAACATCTTAGTGTTTTTAAGAATTTCCCCTAATTGCCCTTTATCTGATTCTTTGTCGTCGCCATACCTAAAGCTTACAAAATCCACTTCTCCAGACCTCTGTACTCATTACTGATATGTCTGGGCATACATATTTCAATAAAAAGATGCCAGACAAATACGCCATGTTCAAATATTCATACTTCTATATATATACTTGTTTAAATACTTAGTAGTTGAAACCATTCAGAATCCTTCAGAAATTTGATCTACAACTAATGTTGACTTTACTAAGACCTTATATGCAGCGGTATAGATAAATAATAAAAAGAAATAGTTCAAATGCCTGCTTTTCTATAGTAGTAAGTAATGAAGGATATATTAACTTCAGAAAATACACTGAAATATTTGAGGAATTGCCCATTAAAACAGACTTATTCCTCTAAATATTTATGAATCATTTCCTAACTGAAAGAAAAGTGTTCTGGAATACTGATCTCTAGTGTTACACCTACAGATCCATAGCATGCACAAATAAATAATAAATATTGATATGTGTGCATAGGTCTACGTGCATTTTCAGTGGGTGTACAATATCCAAAATAATACACCAGCTATTTGAATAGCTCTCACCCCACTCAAAACACAGTGAAAGGCTGTGTAATTTTTATAGTGTTTCAGCATAGGCTTTTTTTTTACCAAAGCAATGCTTTCACTTTCCATACCAGTGTACAAATATATTTACCCTATCAAAGATTTTGTGACGCAAACACAATTTTTACTGTACCTGATTTGATCATGGTATTCTAGTAGAGATCAAATAATATTTTTTTTTCTTCTTCTTCTTCTTCTTCTTTTTCTAGTGCCTTTAAAAAAATTCGACTATCAAAGAATGTTAATTTCCAAGGTTTGATCTAGAGATTCCCATGTAAGTATACAATTATTAGGTAAAAAGAGGCACAACAGTGAATATTTTAAAGCAATGTAATCAATATTTTTGCTTTGTGTAGATTTCCCTGCAACAATGAACAAAAAGATCTACTTCAGATTTAGAAACTCAGCTTTAAAGGGAAAGCTAGACAACAAAAAGCAAGAAAGTACTCACCTCCTCACGTAATTTTATCAACTGCAACATGAACGCACAAAAAAGATAAAAAGGAAAGAAATGGCAGGAAAGAAAGATCAGTTGTGTGACAGGATACAGAATTAACATTGACAATTTATCTGTTTACATGTTTAGCATTTAAAAATCACAGACAAACACATTAAAAGAACCTAAACATAGACTACATGCAGAGTTTTTTGAACGAATAAAGATCACTTTCTCACACTGTCACATTAAACAAAGAGAATAGTGTGAAATTCTCTTTTAAACTACATCTAAGACACCATCATGAAATAAAGGGGAATGACTTCATAGAAGTCTATATTATAAAGAAAAAAACAAGTTTACTATTCCTCTCTTCGAAGATTGTACAGCTGAAGTGGTTTTGTATATACAAGTTTTCAGAATGTTTGCTGTATATTTTAGTTGTGACAACTGATTCCTCATTTTACTAGCAGATCTAACTTATTAATAGATGACTCCATCTTTATAGCATGTCACTAGTATGTCAATTTTATATACCTTAGTTGCAACTGTTAGTATATTATCTATTTTTATGATTGAACTTGAAGTAGCAACCTTTTTTTTTTTTTTAGTTAAAATGAAGCAGCTTAGATAAATGGCTCATAATTTGGATTTATTGCACAGCATATTTAAGAAAAGACAAAGGAATAGGGACCAACATGAAACACGACTGCCCTCAGAAAAGGCTCATTCCAGGTTCTTAATTCTAGACCCATGTATTTTGTGTATGTGTGTGTGTGTATATAATTTTATTTAAACATATGCTTGTAAATCTAACACAATTAATAACAGTGTTCTGGCAGCTTCACTATGAAATGCAATAAAACCCAGTGTGAGTCCGGGGCTATGCTGTAGCGTGCTCTCCATTTAGAGACACAGAACAATTATTTGGACTGGAACAAAAACTGCAATTAAAAAAAGGTCTGTATACGAGTGCTTCTTTAGAAAAAAAGAAATTACCGGTCTCTCATCAAATCCAGCTGAATTCAAAATTACAACGGCTCCATCATTATCTCAGTTTACGCTGATACCTCAGCCACGTTTTTTTAACACTCATTCCCACCATGTGCCTGAGCTGAGACTGGTCCCTGCCCAGGTCCCTCCTGCAAGAAGGAAACAAAAGAGCTTCCAATATCCCCCTGGTGTCAGGCGGCCGGGCAAAAACTGCCCATGTGGCTCTCTCGTTACCCAAACACACAGCGGGGAGTGAACTGTGTGGAACTGGGGGCTGCGACCGCAGGAACTGAAGCTGGAGCAGCTCTTCAGCACCCGGGATAAACGTTGGAATTGCTAGAAACCGTCCACCAAACCCGCTCGCAAATTCAAGCACTTGGCCTATCATAAACTGGGCCCCTTCTCCACATTGCCCTTCACCATTTTTTCCCCCTAAAAAGGCAAACATTAGGTCTCTTTCTAAAGAGACGACCTGGGAGTGGACCACAGCTATCTTTTCTCTCTGCGGCCACCATTCTTCACTTGGCGATCATGCTTAAAGGGCCAAAGTTTAAAACTACTCTGCTGCAGGAGAGCCCATTTGGGCCTGCCACCCCGCTCCCATCAATGGGAGTTTTAAAACGCTGCACATTTGTTTTTTCAATAGGTCCCAAACAAAAATGTTCTATCTTGTTTGTGCTGCATGGCTGAATTTAAGCTCTGCATAGGATTTGCAGCTAAGCTAAGTAATGGGAAAAGGTTTTTTTTTTTTAACGTTAGCTGAAAGATATTCATTCAAATTAACAAAAGATGCATTTTTCCCCCATTTAACAATACTCTTGATCGAAATGCGTTACCTTTACTTTTCTATTTTTAAGTATTTTCCAGTATTTTTATCACTCTCAACGCTCAACCGTAAACAGAATTAAGCTGTGTGCTGCCACCATTTTAGGATATGATAATCAGCATATTTTTGAAACAAAGATTTTTTTTTTTCCCCAATCCGGAATTCGAAACAAGAGGTAATCTGTTCCTTTGTAGGCTAAAAAAAAAAAAAAAAAGGAAAAGAAAAAGCAGAAATCTGGTTTACGCTGGTTTGAGCCAGTGGAATCTCTGGTGGCTAAGCCTTCTGCTGTGACTAAAATCAAAACTGCGCCGCGGCGAGCGAGCGCGCGCGGGTGTGTGTGAGGAGGTCACGTGACGCACAAAACTACCGATTTTTTTTTTTTTTTAAGAAAAAAAGCTGATAACGCTACTGCCGTCTCTGTCCGCATATAGATAACGAATAAATGCTGAACTCTATTAAACGCCCTTTACACATTATCGTGGGTCGAACACACAATTTTCTGAACTTATGATGACAGTCTATTTATTTTGCTATAAACCCTCGGCATGTAACGAACAGATTTGTGTCTGGTAATGATCTGCTCTGCCAGGGCTATATGAAATGATACCGACCTTCTTTAGATCTTGGGGAATTAAATTGACCAACTTCACCCCCTGGTCTGGAGCTGAAGTTTGACACACTTTATGCACAGCAAGCCCAAATCTAATATTATCAGAACTTTGTAGTCAGAAATTAAGAAGCCACAAAATATTTGGTGACCACAAAATCACATATACAGTGCGTGTGTGTGCAGACATGCAGTTTAAGCTTCTAGTGTGAATTTAGTTAAGCAGATTAATGAATGTAGTTGAGGAAGAGAAAGGAACAGTATTGAGTACTTCAGAAAAGTAGTTAATACTGTACATCCCTGCAACTATTTGGTAGAGCAGGGGGATTTCTGGCTTAACCCTACACATACTTTCTAAAAGATTACAATTAGTTGGATAGGGCAACTCTACCCTAAGATATCACCTAAACGTGATGATAACTACTCACAGAAGCATAAAGGGGAGAGAAAAAGAAGAGGAAAGATAGTAATCATAATTTGCTAATGTTTCGCTTTGCTAATTGTTCTTAAATCTTTCTTCTTGGGAGCACAAGTGGAATCTTATTGCTACCGCTTCTACTGTATTCAGTACAACTTTTAACTTATTTGTGTATTTCGCTGTAACTGTACCTTTGAAACTCAATTAAAAATATACATTTAGAAGCTGAATCAACAGACCCAAACTATGTATTTTTCACATAGTGAATCATTTATTGCTGGCTACTTAATATATTGATACTGGCAAGTATACCAAGTTTTTATCTTCTCCTTCCAGAAAAGAAGTTAAAAAAATATTTACTATGGTCACAGAGACCATATCTAAAACACCTAAGTTGGTACAATTCTTATATTTGTTTCCCTTGGTTAAATCCCAAGCCTAACCAGATATTTAACATTTTTATCAATAGATTTTACAAATCTTTCTGGTTTGTTACAGAAGCAATTCTTAGCTGGCAAATGATTTCTTCTTCTCAAGAGGAACCTCTCTTGCCCTCATTCCCCCTCCAAGTTGGAGTCAGAATCAGAACAGAATTATCTTTGATTTAAATAATTTAACCTATCCCAAACTGAGTGACAAACAGAAGTTCTGTAAGAGTTGAGTACGGGTCAATCCATCAATCCATTCATTATCCCTGTCAAACCAAATTGAAGCAAGCATTGGAAACAGCTTCCAATATTTTATGTGGCTATGAACAATCTTTGATCACATTTTCTTTGTCCAGTTCAAGTTTTCTATTGATATAAAACGTGTAGGAGCGAAAGTATGGTAGAGAGTAGGCTAGTAGATTAAACAGAGAGATATAACATGATCCTTGTCTAAACACCCAAACCTTACATGCAATCCGGAGAGCTACCCACTGGTAAGTTCAACTTGAGTCGGCACTTAGTGGAGCAACTGCTCGTACCCACAAGCATATGTGTAGAACACAAGTTCAAATATAAATCATGACATTTCGTAAGAAAAAGACCAAGAGGTTGATTACTGGAACAACATTCTACACAGCTGGCCTTCACATATTTCAAAGAAATTATGGTAATATTTCATAACATTCTTCAAGGGAAAAAAACAGTACAGAATGTGGTACAGGTGTAAAACACCAAAAGGATTTTGATTCCCTAAAAGACATAAAACTCCCTTACCACCCCAAATTTTCCTCCATTTAAGAAGCAGTCATTTAAAAAACAAAACAAACAAACAAAAGAAGTTAACAAACAACAGAAAGTATCATGTGATTCCTTGAGATGAAACCATGTTTCTTCCATCAACTATAGAAGAAGATCATAACTCACAAAAAGTGCACATGTGAACCAGTTATTTAGATATTCTTAAAAAAAGAAAATAAAATATTTTATCTCATCCTAACACATAATTTATTCTAAGTAAAGTTTATTACCATTACCCCTTTATGTCAGAAATTGCACACATATTTCTTGAACTGTAAAAACAGCAGCATCTTAAAAGAAGTAAAACAAAAATCTTAACACTTAACACTTTTATGGGACTGAGTTTATGTTCATGATATGCAACTATCCTTGCCATAAATAAATTATTGGGGGATACAAAAAGTCTTCCTCTATTCAAATTTTGTAAAATCCCTTGCTACAAAATGTAAGATGATCATTATCTTTTATATCTTCTTCTTTGCATGGACTTTAGAGCTGCTATATACTACAGAGTCTTACATTTACAGATAAATTGTATGCTGCATATAATTTTATTAATATATGCATTAAAGTCCATTACAGGATTTAAAACTTAATCATATAGCACATTTAAAATGCTGTATAAGATTAGGGCTTAAGGGGTCTTTGTTTTAAAATTAATTGTACTGGGATAAGCCTTGGAGTCTTACTTTTTTCAATCCATAGTGAAATTTACACTGAAGGTAGAAGATACTAAAAATTTCAGAATATGGCTTCATTCTGTTCTCATGTTTAATATTGTGTTTCTCAAGCTTCATTTAGGCTACCGAAGTAATTTAAATTCTATTTCTCCAGAAGAGAAAGTCTTATATTTAAGCAAACTTTCAACAAACTTCTAACCATAGATTTGATTACTGCTAAGATAAAGAAAACTATTTATTTTCAGGACAACAAGCAAAAGTAAATAAAAGACCACCAGAAAACTGTTCTTAGAACTTGTCGAACAGGTTTTATCACCAAAAGAAATATTAACAGGTCAAAGTCCCCTGAATATAATGTCCTCTCTGTAATTTTCAGAAGTTCAGTTGGATCCTCACTGTAATGTTCAGAACAACAATATGGGTGTAAGTTTTGAAAAAGCTTCAGGATTACCAGGCTTTACTTCATTAAAAGGAGTGGAGAGCACTGTACATTCCAGTACAACACGTGTTGTGCTTACTTTTATTAGTATAACTTGTGTTTTTGCTGCAAGGGGAGAAAATCTGTTTAAGTAAGGAATCACACAAGGAAACTGAGTGGGGTACTGCCTAATTCTAAGAGTGCACTTTCATTTGTTTTGCCTGCCAGTGTTGATTTAATTATACTGTATTATTATCAAAGCTGCATTATGTACTTTTTTATTCCTTTTACATGTGTTTGAGGTGAGGACCTTGGCTTTGTCGGCAAACAGCGCGTTTCAAGTTATTTTTTAAGTACTAAATAATAAAGAAAAGAGAAGAAAAGATTTTTTTTAAGATAGCAGACAGTGATCACAAGTTAAAGGGTTAAATGTAAGATCTCCAAGAAACATTTTGAAGTTGATTAAGACCCCAGCTTTGCATTAAACAGTATCACTTCCACATGAGTTGTTGCTAATGCTGTTAAGGAGCAGCTTGAGAAGCCCAGTGTGCCAGTGACCTCCTTCACCCTCCAGCCACCCACTAGGGCTTCTTGATTAGCATCCTACCTGGTTCTCTGAGGAATTCCCGTCATCCCCTAGGAGCTCATTCCGCACCTCATCACTGTAGGCGATCCGTGACCTTTTCTGTAAAACAAAAAGAAGAAAGGGTGAGGAAGTAAAGCTCCGAAGCCATTGGCATCAAGGATGATCATCTTAAACCTCGGGAGCCCCCTAATGGATACCTACTTGATACAAAAAAAATCTGCAAGCAAAAGTTATTAAAAAGTTCTTCAACTGACACACATTGATAAATCATCATGGCAAAACCTCAGCATGTTTGGTGCTATTTCTGAGAGAGTCCCATCCTCAACATTTCTCCAATGAAAGTAGCCTAAATAAAGCTCAAGATAGCATGATCTCAGGACTGACAAGTAGGTAGCCTTAAGAGGCGACATACACTAACACCAGAAGCAGTGCAGAAACGCGTGTGAGGGATGAAAATGCATTCATCTGAAGAATACCTGCTACCAGCACTACAGCAATGCCAATAAATAGGAGAGGAAGACTGAGCTTCTCCTATACCAACAAGATAACTGAACAGTGCACATTTGACAAAACTTAAAATTACATCTGTATAAATATAAAATAAACACATCTTTCCTTTACTGTTAACGCTATAGAGGCCTTCACAGAAAGGACCAGAAATCCAAGTGGAAAAGAAAGGGGACTGAACAGCAGTATAGTACAACATCAGCTTACAGCAGTTTGGGGAAACGCCACAAAATCAGACAATCAGCCATTAGATTGTTATGAGACAGTCTTATTCATAGTTTATGAGTCCCGTATTTTCTGAGAGCTGTTGATTCTAAATTAGATCAAGTGCTGAATAACTGAAAGGAAGTCACTGAAAATTAGCCCTGTAGTGCAGTGATCAACAGGACAACAGGGAAGTTCATAAACAGACCGTAGCTCAGCTTGTAGTTTCTGTGTTGGCCAATAACAGTTTTTTAGTCAGACAACTCTTCTATGTTCACCATTAAAAGAGAGGAAGGACTTTTAATGATTTGTTTTTGTTTTCTTGAGGATAGTTATGATAAGTTTTACTCTTCATAAGAGACAGGGCAGCAAGTCCCAGGACTAAGGCCTTTATTGCTTGGAGCTGCCCTCATGGCTCTGTGGAAACAACCCACAGTGGAAAGTCAGCAAAAACAAATCCTTCCTCAAACCTTTCCTAAATGGACAACCATGCCAAAAAATGTGCTTAGGTCTTGGACACAGAAAATGGCTCACTGGAAATTACACTGAGCACAGGGAAATTTATTACTGTTGTGATGAGCAGGTTGTAAGTAGGTTACCATTGCCACTAGAAAACTAGCAGGTGAGTTAGCCTGGCACTGCTCATCTCAGAGCAGCACAGTTCCGCTTTTTATCTTCTGTAATGCAAGTCTGCCCTTTATTACCATCATGAGTGCTACAGTGCTTACCAATGTGTGACTCAGTTGCTAGTGCTCAGCACTAGGTTATATACTAAAGCTACAGACGTACGGAGCAAGGACACAGCATACCAGGGACCTACTACAAGAGCTGAATTGTGCCAAATCTTTTGGAGATCTCAGCCGTCGCAGTTTCACACTAACCAAGCAAAAGTAGTCTACAGCATTAAAGGAAATGAGAACCTTTAAACAGGCTGTGGTATCAGAGCTGCTTGTTTAAATTATTCATTTCATCACTATGGGGGACTAAAACACTCCACAGTATGCAAGAATATCATATGGAGATAGGTTTTGTTTTTCTCTTTTTTCACCAAAAAGCCAACAAATTGGCATAGATTGCTCAATTATATTATTTTCCTATTTTTATTTGATAAACATCAAGCAAGGGAAGAAATTACAAACACATGCCAATAAATATCTAATCTGTTTTTTTTCAATTAAGATCCAATCTCCCCTTTTAAAGTCCAGTAGTTCAACTGTACAGTCTCTCTCCATTTCACAACACGACTCAGTCGCATTGATTTTGGTAGTGTTAAACATATTTGTCATTATTAGCCTGAAATGGGGAACACAATGCTTCATGAGCTTGTTCTCCAGTGAACAAGTTGTCTAATTATACTGAGATGGTCCTTGGCTGCACATCATTTATTTGAAATGATTTTACTGACTAGTATTTTCATTCATAAGAGACTGCATGCAAGAAAAAGCGTAAGAACATTCTTCATGGGAAGGAAAAAAACCTCTAACAGCAATACAATTTTAAAGGCTTTTTAAAATCCTTTATATCACTAAATTTAATAAGTATATTTGTATCATTGTTCTTTTATTGCAATGATCTGTCATGATTTGAAAATCAGCAATTATATTAAAAGAAATAACCCTTTGACTACAATTAGATCTAACTCTTTCCCAGAATCAATAAATAATTTGATACTACTTTTGATCACAGTTTCACCACCAAATGAATCAATAATATAAAAGTAAAGGCCTTTGAACTAAAATGTTCATTTGTTCTTTCAGGATTTGTCCAAAATATCAATATATTGGTATCTTCCATTGCTATTTTATTAAAGCAAGATTGCTAACACTTTCAAATGCAGCTATCAAAATTAGTGATAACAAAACAGTTCATCTGAACTCAAAAGTATTTTTTTTTTAGTTTTTTTTTTTTAGTTCGTAGCTATCAGCTGTTTATAAATATGTACTTTAGCCAAGTGCAAGAATGATAGTTTGAGCTGGAAATGTCACACACACTGCTACAGTTTGAAGGAACCCAATTCATAATGCATTTTATAAATAGTTAATGACTTCTATACATAAGCTAACCAGGCAAATCAAGAAATTGTCAACATTTTTAGTCTTAGTTGTCAGTTACCACTGTCTACTGGTACTTTATATGTATGTTTCTAGAAAAGACAGAAGCTTTACAGAGTTTGTAATGCAGTGCATTTTCTGGGCAGCTCGGTATAGGTTTGAGAGCTTCTCTATGCAGCTTTTTGTACGTAAAGGTCTGGCATATATGGAAGTATATCTTGTATTTTAGTTTCTTGCAAATATACGTACACAAAAAGTCCTAAGCACACTAGTGTTTTTAACTCAGTATACATGTTTGCATTCAGAAGTAGTATACACACGAGCACACAAACGCACAAAATGGTTAAGCTACTTTCCCCAACAACTTCAAGACAGAGAAAGTTTCCAGAGCTGCTTTAAATGTCCTACAATACCCAGACCTTCCAACAAGGAGGAATTTCTGATTCCAGGCAGATCTCACTTGGTTTATGAACAGGATTTTTGCATACTGATTGGGTGATTTTCTTAAAGCCCTGTTCAAACAGATACACTTGCTCAGTTCTGTCTGGCAATTTGGCTTTAAACAATCTGTCTACTTGACCCAAGCCTTAACATTTCCCAATAGAACTGAATGCGTTCATGGGCAAGCACAGCTAAATTAGAATTGAAATGAATTAACTCAGCTTAAACTAATTAAGAACTGTAATCTGCAGTTCCACCCCCCTGTATGATTCTACATGTGAAGCTGGGTACATGTAACCAGACTGTAAGAATTCTGCTATACCACTAATCTGAGCATAACAATGAAGTTCGCCTATTACTAAAGCATATGAGAAGTTAATTTCCATGGCCTACACATGGCAAAGCAATTGCTTAAATTGCCTCACCTGGGAATTTAATACAATGTTATCATCAGACCAGCCACACTGTAAATAGATTTATAATGCTTTCCATGTGCTGGGCTAGGTTGCATATGAATTAAGTAATGATCTGGTATTACAATACAATCAGCTAGTTCCCACACCTGGCAGACAGGATATTTTGCTAAATTACTACCTATACAGCTACATCACAACATAAAAACAGAAAAGGCAATGGGAAGAGAAACAATCTGCATGGTATATGACTGATTTTTACATGGTAACCAAATAAGATGTAGATAGAAAGAGGTATCCCAAATAATCTGACTCCAACATCTGTACAACAGAACACATATTTATTCACTTCTATTCAATTTTGGCTTAATTTTCCGCATTCTCTACTTTAATTACTCATCCACCTTCTGCAGTGCTCCCATTAGTAAAGGCCAGAACTAGCCAATGCCCTCTCTTTCCAGCATACTTTCAGCAATCAGCTAAATAATTGAAATAAAGTATCACATATTTTTATACCTGAACCAAAGAATTGCTTTCCTCCTAAATGCTAAGCAATCCCCTGAACACACAACCAAACCTAGATAGTTTCAGAGTGCTCCTGCAGTTAACCCTTTCAGCTCAATCTCACCATTTTCAGCCACAATGTTTTAAGGAGGAATTCAACAGATTTTTCTTTTGTAAAACAAGTATAAAAAAAGAACAAGCTTATTTATCCACAAATATTTGTTTTCATACAAAACCCATTAGTATTTCCTAGTGCATATAAATGGTTAAAAAAAAACAGGCATCCATTTCCGAGTTTGGCCCTGTTCTATATGTAAATAAATATTGGAGATTAGCATAACCAGAAATAATCTGTAGGAGGAGATTCTATTTTCTTTAGTTTTCTTCACAAAGTAGTCAGTTTTACTATTGAGTATTGGAGTGAAAGATGGAAAAAAAAGTCGCTTGTTCTTCAAACAGATTGCTCAATACTGCCAACTCTAAACTTTTGCTTCTATCTTTCTGAATATATATATATTCTTAAGCAATTTTTTTGCTGAGCTAAAATGAAAAAGCTTAACAAGCATATGTTAAAAATGTGAGCCTCCTTAAACATCTTTAAAACTTATATATAAACAGAAGTACAACAACACTTTGTCAAAAAATAAAATAATAGAAATTGTTTCAAAAATTGTGTTCCAACTTCAATTTTCAAAACTTGTACATTTCACTGTAACTGTGGTCCGTGAACAACAGATTAAGCACCCTTCAGACTGCAACTAAGAAGCAAGAAACTGATTACATAGCACTAATATAAGATGCAATGTAATACTAGACTTTCAAGCATTCATGCAAAAATTAAGTCACCAATGACACAGTTCTGGTCAAAGAAAATAAACTGTTCTGTAAACCCTATGAAACAGTCCAAAAGATTCCATCCAACCGTGCACATTCCTGGCAAATGCCAGTGTCTAGGCCATTCCCAGGCTTGCCCTCTCCCTTCTCATGTGCACAGAAAAGATTGCAAGCAAGTGTGAAGGAAAATGCATACTTAAAAACTTGCATTCCAACACTCTTCCAAATGTTGTTGACCTCCTATGAGAGTGGCAAGAAAGTGATAAGGGCTAATGTGAAATTAATGCTGAGATGGTATCACCCATTTTAAATGGAAGTCACAGGTCTATAAAGCTTCTTTTCAATAATGATCATCAAACACACTTTCAGTTTCATTATGGCATGAGGGCAGGGAGGAAGGTCAAGCCAACCCCCATGAGGATGCATTGTATTATGTTGGTAGTGAACACGCAGCTTCTGCCAACAAAACGATATCCAACGCATGACCAGTGGACCATGTATGTCACCAACATGGCTGTTGCTTAAACAACCTGCTAGATTGTGTGTGTTGTACTTGGGGCTGGAAACAGATGACCTGTGAGAGAATTGTTACTAACAAACATGATTGCTGCCGGGAAAAGACATCTCTATTTACCAAACCAGTCGATATTCAGGTGAGCTCTACTTTTTAGCGTTAATAACTTAGACAAGGAAAAATAAACAAAAACAAAACCTGCCTTTACCCATCTATTTCGTTGGCTAAATTAACCAACTTTCTTATCTAGTCAATGGAGGGAGGCTCCTCTAAATAGTATATGGGACCATCTGAGTTCCTTCCTTCTTAGACTCCCTTTGGCAAAAGCCTCTTGCTTCCAAATGAGTAGCATGTGGATGTTGTAACGCTAACCAGACAGCCTGGCTTGTTAGAACAGGTCCCAGGGTTGGGTTATATGAGTGGCCTTTCACTTGACACATACAGCAAACACTGTCTTGAAGGCACAAACGTCACTAGACTGAGGGCAATAAAAAAGTGTGGCAAAAAGAGCAGGAACAGCCAACACTAAACCAGTGTCTCTGACAGATGAACTGGTCGTCAATCGTTCAGGCAGATGTGCAGATACGTGAAAAGTGTGTAAGAATGTCGGTATGACCAGTTAAGAAACCATCCTTCACCAGATCCTAGAGTCTCACTATCACTCTGTCTCTCACTCAAATAGACAAAAGGAACACATCTGATCTCTGAAGATTCCCACTGATGCTACTAGGCTGCTCTTCTCCAGGAGACACTGAAGATATGAATAACTTTAGACTGCAGTTAAATGCTTTTTAAAGGGCAAATAGTGACTACGCATCAAGATCAAACACTTCAGACTATCTTCTGCTCCAAAGACTTAATACAATGTAGGAGGTTCCTAATTAACATAAATGTTTCCTAAATCTTGGCAAGTGAAAACAAACTCCAGTGTCTTGGCCCAACAGACAGGTGAACTGGGAATATGAAAATAAGGGGACATTTTCATCCAAGTGTAGTAGAAGATATTTACACTACAAGGACTAACCTTTAAACAGAGCATTCCCAAAGACAGTGAGGCAGAGAGACAGACGCCTTAGGGAAGCATAAAACTAATTAGCTCCTGCTACGGTAGAGGATGAGAAAGCTATTAGATCAAGCAAAATGAGAAGCATCATTAAAAATACCTTTGTTTCAGTCAACATTTCCATCTAGAGCCTACGTTCCCATTGCTGGCAGCAACAGGGCATCGGCTGGTATGTTCCAGCAGCTCCTTCCCTTTCCAGGTAAAGGTGTCCCTGCATTCCTCCCGTCCTCCGTTGGCTTTGTCAGCTGTGCTTTCCCAGGCAGGTATCGCAGACAGGCAACCGCAGGGGAAAGCTGCAGTGGGGCTCAACAGTTGCCCCTCTTGCATGTTGCCATCATCCCTTTCTGCTCCCCAGACACCTAACTGTAGGTTAAAAACTAGGAAAGCTCTTATTTTTTTTAGCCTTTTAGGCTTTTCAGTTAAAAGCATGATTTCTATTAATAAACTATACATTTTGTCCATTCTGAACTCCAAGAATAAAAATATATATATATACACATAAAATAAAAGCATAATCACAGATCTCATTTCATCTTAACAAAAGACTTTTAGAATGAGGGCAAGGCAGATGAATGAACTGTTTTCCAAGGCAGCTGAATTATCCCATCTAAAATTGTGCCACTCTGATAGGATCTATATTAGAATAAAGAAACTTTAGCAGGCCCTTCTGAAAATAGTTTTTATTGCGTAAAATGGTATTTTTATGCAGTGACCTTCTTTCACTGAATATATCCAGTCTCTCAGAGATACATATCTACACAGGTATCTGTATACAGGTACAAATACACACATCTTTAATTCCTGAAACTAATATATAGAATAATTTTAATTAAGTTATAGGAACACTGATTCAGAAAAAATACAAAATAATCATGATCCATTGAAGCAGCAGCAAACAATTTGTGAATTCATCCTTAAATATAAAATAAAGTCTGATGAAAATTCTTAAATAAATAAGAAAACAGGTTAATTAAGGCAACTGTCATACAAATATACCCACATCGTGTGCATTTTGAGCATTTCAGTACAAGATTTTTGTACCATTAGCACATTAGCTAACACTAGTGATTAAGAAAACTTAAAATGAGAAATACTCTTTGTGTAACACTGTCCAATAAAATTCCTTTTTGGATCTTATTTTCCATGCTTTATGACTTTATTATTTGTGTATTGACATTATTTATCTGGGTTTCCTTTTCTTCCTTCTAGTTCATGTGTGCTTAGTCACAGACACAATGTCTTGCTGAAAAAAAGAGAAATTGCCTGAATTTAATCATTTTAGCAGTTAAATGGTCACAATTAGGCTTTGAACTTTGCAGTAGATTGAAGGAGGAGTAAATTTGTACCTCCATAGCTCCCTACCAAGCAACAGCCAAGCACTAGTGGGACAGAAGCAGTTGCTTCATGCTGTGTGAAATCAATACCAATATGATAAAATGCTAGCCCAAAGCTTGGGCATGCCTTTTTCTAATTTTATCACAAGCTGATGATTAGCAGTTCTTGCTTTACACTACGAGATAAAAGTCAATAACTAATCCACTACCTATAATTTATCTATCTAGAGTTCTCCTGCTTTTTATCTTGCCTTTTCATTTGAATCCCTCAGTCTCTGCCTACCGGTCCAAATATTTATAACCAATATTCCTTTCTTATAGGGTAATAAATGAATGAAAAATTATTATACATCTCTGTAAAAAAAAAAAAACAAAAACAAAAAAAAACTGCTTCCTGAGTTTAATCTTTCAAAATGTGGGCTCTAAGCCTCTCAGCATAATATAACAGAAAGGCATCATAACCATACAAAACCTTTAATATTTAAAGTGTCTGACAGCAGACTTCAGCTAACTTAGGTCTTCCCTTTATGCGTAGCATAATCATAGATTCTGCTTCCAAGTGGACCAAGACACCAATAACCAGAAACATGGGCATAGGCAGCAATTCATTTTTCAGTATATATTGTTATATACAATACACATTTCTGTTTTGTGCCTGTTCTTATGCATTCTCCAACAACACTTGCATATTTCTACTGATCTTATTTATAGCTACCTACACTTTCACTGCCAGGACAGTGCAATGAGAACTGTAAGGACAACCCCACACATAAAAACAACCGCTGTATCAGTTAAAGCTCCAGTTTGTCTGGAATTATATTGCTTCCTATAGTGGCCATTAATGGACACCAAGAGGAAATCTTGGGAGCAGAGCAGGTCTAGAGCAATTCTCATTCCTAGATGCTTCCAGTTTCTGATGATCAGCAATTTAGAGACCTCCTGAGCTTGAAGTACTAGGTCTTCACACTCATTAAAACCTTGGTAGTTACAGCCCTCATAATCCTCTCCTTTAATTTTTTATTTAAAAAGAAATGAACAAACACTCATGTACATGAAAACTGTGGAAGATGCTCAGATCTCGGTGGTAGGGCAAAGATTAAATGCAAAAATTACCATGGTTTTCATTTGGGCAAAACTGAAGTGAAACTCCCAAGAATTATCAAATTCATCATTATCAATATCAAAAGAAATTAATTTATATCACAGAACACTGTAACATCTCTTCCACAGGGCACACATTAACAATGTGAATTTAATCCAGAGATTCTCTGACAGCTTCACAGGGTGAACTTCACTACAAATAACAATTTCCAATAAATGATCATAAATGTTATTTCAACTCCCAGACTCTAATAACCATAGCAAACACTTAAACTACTTGGTTAAAAAAATAACTAGGCTCAATAGTCATATTACATAACTGCTCTGCTCCTTTGAACTGCAAGAAAGGACGAGCATCATTTGACCAAACATCTGTCCCTCCACCTCACCAGCTGTTCTTGCATGGAGGAAACATCAGGTATAACAAAGCTGTTAGCATCAAATAAGGATGATCTGGTACAAAGAGAATGAAAGTTTTATAGCATATGAAAAACATAGTACTTCTAAGTCCAAGACATGAATCACACACACAAAATCAACACAAAAGCAATGGAAAGACTGCAAGGAGAAAAAAAAAAAAAAAAGCCCAACAGCAAGACAATTCTTTGGCTCCTGATCTTTGGCTCCTGAATCTGTTCCTGAGGAGACAGGGACAGATTCAATTTATATAATAATTTCAGGTTGAAATTTCAACCTAAAAATGAATGCACAAAAGATGGCATTCGTGCCATTCTTTCCCCTTTATAACTCCCCAATCTTCCACCCTAAACCTTTCACAGTTTGTACCTTCTTCCCCCAATTTATCACCTGCTTTCTCAGCGTACTTGGCTCTTTCCTCAAGTAGTGTGATGAATCATCATATCCTGTTCCCTTTCTCCCCAGCGCTTTGGCTGGTCCCTCTTATCTGCTGCTTGTGGGGTTGTGCTTGTAGCTTCCATGCTAGTGATCCCTTCCCTCTGCTCAATGTTTGGGTCTCCCCCAGCCCTCAGCTCTCACGTGGTATCAAATGCTCCAAAACGAACATCAGCAGCCACCTCGCAGGGTCGTGCTGGTTTCATTGCCACTGCACTCTCAGCGACATCACTATCTACTACTATGAGCAGCTTCTCTTTGCTGGAGGAGAACGGCATCCCTTACAAACAAGATCACGAGAATTTCTAAGATGACCAAAGTAGTGACCTCTGTGTAAGAGCTCACATGATCACTACATGACAGCTTAAACTTTTTTTTAACAGTGTGTACATTATTTTGCATGACCTAAGATATTAGAAGACCTGTTGACTCTGACCATAGAAGGTCATTTATTGACAGCAGAATAATGAAAATCTATCAATATACTCTTGTTCTAAAAATTCATTGAACATCAGTGGGAACACCGGAGGTATTTTGTTAAAACACATTTCCAAAAGAAAAGGAAAAAGTTCAACAAGAAGAAAGAAGGAATCCAATATATAGGATGTGTTTCATTCTGAAAGATCAAGAACAAATGAAAACATAGTTCCAGCTGATCTTTAACAGGCTCTATTATGAACCTGCTATGCTTTCATTTAATGACATTATCTAGATTTTGCATGGCACAAAAAAAAGGCATGATCACAGGGTTTGAATCAAACAGATCAGTCAATCTATAGAGATGTGAGAAATGAGCAAGGATTAGAGTTTTTCAGGAAATATTTTTAAGTAAACGGGTATGGTATTAGCTAACAGATATGTCTACAAAAAACCTCTCATTTAAACCCACACTGATTTCATATAAAACATATCCTGAGAAAGTCCAGCTACCAAAGTATATAAAACTTGTCCATAAAGAAACTCCAGGAGTAACACACCGCAATGGGAAAGAAGTCTTCCCGACTAAAACACGTGCCTTGTCTGGCTGTCAATTGAAGAAAAACAACTCGTCCTGCAGTAAACCACAGGAGTGGCACCTGCGCTGTAACTCCAAAATGTAAGCAATTCCACACATAACTGTGTGTGGGCTGTGTCGATGCCTGCAGATGACTTGGGGAATATGTTCATCTGAGGGGGAAAATGCCACGGACCTAGAGAATCAGAAATGTCTGACTCTCGGATTTGAAAACCTATTTCTTTATTAAAGTGCTTACTAGGTCACTAAGACTTCTGGTTTGTATTTCATGTTATTGATAAAACAGTCTCACTAGAAAGAGGATATTCTGGTTTCTTATTTTATCCTAGAAGAACCACTGGAGGGACCATTAGAAATCAGCACGGCTTTTCCTAAATACAAGCACCATTTATTCTGACTGTATATGCTATCCATGAAAACCCAACCAAGATTTCCATAGACAGCCTCTAAGGATGCTGCATCCTCTATATCAGCCTGAAAAACACTGCCAAAGCCTAGTGGTAGCATTTCCTGCTCTGCTGTATAGAACTGAAAAGTTATCCATAATAATCTGAATTAAGTTAAAAGGGACAAAAACCCAGAACATAAATTTCATAAAAGAGCCGGCAATCAGATTGACAGAGTCATTTACTTGGGTACTATCTGCTAAGGGAAGAGAGAAAGCAGTCTCAATTTTTCTCTGATTTTTCCTCTCTAATTTCACATGGGAGCATCCCTTGTGTCAGCTTGCTGTTGTTCTCCAGGGTTAGATATTTCCAATTGTTATTATGAAGAAACTACCGGTCCCCTATCTTCAAGAGAATGGTGTGCATACACATTTCTTCTTTGTCTGTTTGATTTACGGACCTGAGGAATATGGATTACCTCTGTTATCAGCACAAAAAAGCTCTGCTAAAATCTTGGCATTCAGTCAGCTTTTATCTTGGGGACCCCAAATTGTTCTGTTAGGCAACAGAGAGCCCCTATCTAGATTGAGCCATCAGACAAATAGATTTTTGTCAGACGCTCAATTTGTATTGGAGAGCATGCCAGCAAAAACAAAAGTCAGCAATTTAAAACAACAAACCAGCCCCTGTGCTGACAGGAACAAATTACTATATTCCAAATGAATAAGAATTACTGTAGATCACAGATCCTGAGTACAAACACTGTACAAAGGGCAAAAAAGTATTCCTCAAATTAATTCTTCATAGCAACTCTGTGCTGTGAAGCAAACAGAACAGGCTGAGTACAAATAAAATATAGCAGGAGAAAATAATACAAATAAGTTTATAAGAGCACATAAATAATAAATTCCTCTTTGATTGTACCTCTAACAACTGGCAGTGCTACGACAGGAGATGAGCAAAGACTCATTAGAGTTCAAAAGTAAACTCTTGCAATTGGTCAAATGGTGCAGCACTGTGCTGTGCTTCTAACACCTCCGAGATGTGGTTTCTAGGCAATGACCTTGCAGAGGCTGAGTGCACCGCCGAGGTGATGCGTGCATCTTCTGGGGCAAAGATAGAAGTAGCTGCAAAAACACAATACATTTTGTTAGCCCACCCTCGGAGCAAAACTGATTTCTGTTCTTCCACAAATCACACAGAAGGTCTAGCACAATCTTTTCAAAGAAATCTTCTGATCACTCTGTAATTATTCCTTGTCGAGTGACCCCATTCCACAACACACCATTCATGAAAAGACCTTGAGAACACTTTCTCTGTGAAACTTGGTAGTACGCTAGAGAGACCTTAGCATTTGAACTCGGAGTTATTTTTCTTTCATGGATTGCAGTCCTCAAAAAAGAAACTTTCACTTATAAGCTAATTAGAATGAAATTTGTCTAAATAAGTTTTTAACCTTACTGTTTCAATATTCTTTTGTTTTCCTTTTTTCCTTTTTAACTCAGTTAAGAGCTTGCTCACTTTCATTGCAGCTTTTTGGCCAACTGATGAAAGAAGCTGCAATCTTTTCTTCGCGATTCTAATTTCTTATGTTAGAAATTATGATCCTAGAAAAAAAGAATATAAAAATCATACTGAAAAATAGACAACTATTAAATTTATACCAAAAAATACCACCTTGTTGAACAACAAACATCACTAATAACTAAGCTAATATAAATAGTGCACAAAACCAAGTAAAAAGGAAAAAGTAAATAATCTTTAACTACCTGAATCCTAATATAATTTACAGAAAAAGCCTAATACACTCTTAGAAAATGATGGATGGATACTGAAAAAGTAAAATTGAAAGCATACAAGCATTTTTAAGTAAGATAATTTGTGTTGCGTCATTCCATCATTTAAGTTATGTACATAGTGATTACAAAGTCAGAGGGTAACAAACCATCAGAAACCACACATCTCCCCTCATTTTAAGATATTCAATAAAATTGATAAAGTGAAAATGATTTTACTACTAATTATAACCAAACACTGTAAATATACCAGATGCTAAAAAGACAACTTTTGGGCTTGCAAAAAGGCACTCTATGTCTTACATCTCAATTGCTTGATTATGGTAACAAAACCAATTTAATGGTTAACATCTGTGCTTCAGCGTTTTTCTTTAGCACAATCCCAACCTATCTCAGCATGGTCAAGGATAAATACTTGAATAAAAAAGAAAAATAACAACAAAATCCATACCTCTAAAGTGATACAAACATACAATATGACTTCTGCATATATGCCAACAGGGAAAAAAATTCCGAACAAAATGTGTGAAATCAGTGTATAAATTTCCTCTGTAAATGTCTGCATGAGCTTCTCTCCTCATATCTAATGTTGGTCATCAGAAGAGCAAGGTGGAAAATCAAAAGTCAGTTCAGTTTGCTGAATGCAGCTAAAAATTTTGTCAAAAAATTTCTGGCAAACTCCTTGGACAATGTCTGCGACGGACAATGTCTTCATTCAACACCTTGCAGTGTTTCTCTCTGTTTCACAGATCTTTTGGCTCTTAAAAAGGGACATGACAGGCAGCCTGGTTGACTTACAGCTGCTCACAGGCCTGTGGCTCCAGTAAGGCTGGTCCTTCCATAGAAGCATCTGCGGTCTTGTCTTGCGCAAGCTCAAAAGACACCAACCCTGATCAATACAGCTTGCCCTTTTTAGAGATTAAAAAAGGGACTTTTCTCATAATGGTTATGGTTTAATGTCACTTTTTTTTTTTTCTCCCTTCCATTATATTCAGGCCAGATATCCACAACTTGTTCAACTTGTTTTTTTAATGCCTCTTCATCAGTTTCTTTTTCTTTTCTGGTACCAAAAACATCATTTAATGAAAACTTCCAAGTTCATCAAGACTTCCAAATAAGTTCCAGCTGACCACCTCATTCAAAGCATCTCTATAGCATGGAGACTTTTCACATTCTACACATGAAAAAAAGATGGATCTAAAACACATCAAAATGTTGGCACTTTTTCTTTCTTTTTTTTTTTTTAAAAAGGATAGGAATGACAAGAATATGCAAAAGGGAACCTTCTGTATAGAAAAGCTTAACTTAAAGCCCTTCAACACCAAGACAGTATTCACAATCTTCACAATAGAACCCCAAATTCTCCCTGTTTCATTTTGGATTACACAGAATGACAAGTTGTACTGGAAGGAAGCAGACACTCCAACTTGCATTTTCAGGTTTATAGATGATAACATTGAATAACTCGCCACTCTGAGACAGGGTATGAAAGAAGGTCCTGACTATATATTCACTGGCTGCAATTGTTTCACTTTGAGGAATTGGAAGAAAAGGAAGCAGTGAAAGACTAAGGCCCCACAGCTCAACCTCTATCTTAATTAAATAATTTGCATATAAATGATTGAAATATAAGGCATTAGGAAGGTAATTAATGTGACTAAAAATAGGGAAAACCTGGCTTCTCAGAAAAAAACCCAGCCACATCACCTTCAAATTTGCTTTCTTAAATATACAGATGTTTCATTGAGACTTGAGTTCAACAGCAGTTAAAACAACTCAGCATCTCACCCTAAGCCCTACAGCAGCAACAATAACAACAAAAAAAAAACTGTATTTTACTGTATACCATCAATACTAACCTAAACAGTAACTTGCAAATGTAAGATGCTCACCTCCCGTATCCCTCTCTTTCCCTTTGCTCTCCAAGTCCTACATACCTTTTCAGAAATACCATGTCCAGTGACTGACCCTCATCCCTGCTTGTATTTGATAATCCAACCTCAGTATGAATAAAGCAGTGAGCAAGTCTAGAATGTATTTAGGAACGACGCATTTAATCTTTTAAATAAAAAGTAACATACGCAATAACTGCAATATCTCTGCTCAGATAAATATCTATTTTGCTCTACTCCTGCTTAGTAGAGGGAGGAGGAAAATAAGCAAAACAAATGTAATTTTGAATGTTTTCATTATTTCCTGTGATACTACTAAGATACAGTCATTTTTTTTTCAAGTTGGTGATTATTTTGCTACTCAATCAATAGCACTATGGTTTCCAATAAGACATGAATTTCAAAAAACATAATATCACGTTAGATTAAAATTGGCGGAAGAGTATATATCAGCATACCAATATTCAATGTAATAAAATCATACAGACAACTGCATCTCGTGGTCATTGTCTTCTACTGTACTGGGGAAAACCACTGCTCTGTGTAGAACTGAAGGTTTTATAAGGAATATGACTCTTCTGTGTTGAACGCAGAGTCCAAAGCACAGCTTTTGACCTGAATTTTGGAAAACTGACACAGCGGGAAAAACTTTGGTGAACAAGGGCTGGACAGAGATGGGAAGAGCTTGAACTGATTATCTCCTAACCAGGGAATGCAAGAAAGTGACTTTTCTGGCCTGAGAGCAGTTAATAAAAATACCTTCCTCCAAATCTCAATGGCTAAAGTTCTTTTTAATGAGGCTATTGATCTGGGGGAAATACCAAACTTTTCCCACTGTACAGTGATGGCAGCATTCCTGTCATATTTTCCTACGAATGAGCAGGGAACATATGAACACCAGCCATGGGGCTGCATCAATAACCTCTTTGATTCTTCACAGCAATTAATAGAGGAGCATGAGCTGGAAGTCTGAAGAGCAAGTACTTCACTTTTAAAGTTTTTAAATCATATTGTTAGGAGTATAACACAGCACAATAAAATACTGGCTTTTTAAAAAGAAGGTCAAACAACTCTGTCTTTGTATAAAAACTAGTATCACCAAAGTGAGTACATTCTTCACTAGTAAAGCCAATGTAAAGGTCGATATTTTCTTTGGGCAGGGAGGACCTCATTCTACCTTTACAGCGTCTGCCACAGGCCCCCAGCCTGAGGATGGCATTTGAGCTGCACTGAATTGTAACATGGTAATATTAGACAAAACTTTTCTTCATTTATAGAAGAGCTAAGGCAAAAAAGATCAGGTTGTCTGTGCAGTTACACAGGACTATTCAGACCTTATCAGTCTGACAACTTATTGAATGTCACACTCAATACTATTAAAATTAATTCAGACAAAAAAGTTGCACTTCCAACAGCACATTCAAACAATTTATATCTAAAAACACTTTAGTAATAATTGTTATCACAATGACTAGTATTGATTCTCAATTTTTATAATATTTTATTTAATGTAAAGCAAATGAGATCAAGCAGTAGACCATGTGAAAAGCATACATCTTTAAAATAGAGTTTTCTGTTCAAACATCTGCAGAGATTAAAAAAAAATACCTAAAGGGACTCTTCCAACATGAGCTCTCATAGCTCGCTGGTTATTGCAAATATTTTAAGTGCTTAGTTTTTGTTGGTTGGTTAGTTGTTTTTGTTTGTTTGTTTTTTAAAAAAGGCCATATGGTAGCAGCTTCCTTTCCATCTGGAAGATTTATGTACAACCAAAACAGCATAAGAACATAACCCAATATTTATATTGTCTTTCAGTGGGCATATAAATTAAGAAATTAAACACTTAAAAATTCCTTTTTCTCAATAATAATTCTATACAGTGAATGAAACAGACTTAAAAACGGAAGAAATCTGTTTATATTTCCAAATAAACCTTTACACAGTTTTCCACATTGTAGTAATGTTACTCCTAGAACTAAACATTAATCCAGGACAAAACAAACTTTATTTTTCTGAATGAGCTGAAACTAAGTATCTGAAAATATCACCACAGACAAATCAGCACCCACCTGCCATCATGCCAGGTTTTCAGTGTGGAGTAACAATCAATGCTTCTCCAAGAAACAAGTTCTCTGTTCCCAGAGCCAGACAGTCCAGACATTTATCCTCTTTATACCTAACCCAGGTACAATCCAAGGAAGGAGGTTTCATTCTTTTATGTGTCACATATGGAGAAGAAAAAATAGATTAAATAGAGCTAACTGGCCACACTAATTTCAATAGAAGTGTACCAAAGCTAGTGTGCTGTCTCTATAAGAAGGAGCATCAGATGCCCAGAGAGGAGTAAACGCTCATGACAACCTGCTTGGTGCTGCTTCCTTCACTCCTCTCCTGAGACCCATCTACAGATCGAGCTCTTCCTACCTTTGATGTTCTAACTTCTTCATTTTGAAAACACTAAAAGCTTTTTTCTTGAATTTGCAAATATTTCTGGGAAACTAAATAATCTTTTAGCTTACATAATACCCCGAAGCAATATCTTACACCCGTTTAGTAGTGCACTGGGTGAAAATATTCTCTTTTGCTTTGCAGTGTCCTGTTTAGTAAATTAATTTGACGCCACCCAAGGTGTATCAGGAGCAGTGGCTCATTGTTCACCTTCTCTGTGTGCCATTGGATTCTACACATTTCTATGCATCCCTTTCAGTTGCCTCCTTTTCCTGGTGGGTCCATTACTCCATTACCCGGTTCCTTGCACTGAGACTCTTCCAGACCTTTCATCGTCATTGTCTTTTTCTTCATCTTTTCTGTTTTCACTCTACTTTGGGGGAACAGGGAAGCACAATCACACATTGCAGTCCAGAGGCATAAACAGAGATAGGCAGAGGGATAGTTGTTTCACTCTATTCCTTTCATAGTAATTCCCCAACATTTGATTTGCTTTCCTGGTCCCTACTGAGTTGGAACTATTTTATTTTTTCTGAACAATAGCAGCTGCCCATTGTTGAGAATATAAAGTCAGGATTATTTTTCTCCCAAGTGCATCCTTCTATAATTAGCAACAACGAGCTTTACCATACAAGTATATTGCTCAGTCACTGAGTAGCCCAGGATACTTCTGCAACACTTTCCCTTTTATATATATTTTTAAAAATCTTAAACATTAAAATATCATAAGTAACTTTCTTAACTTTCTCTTCTTTTTACAAAGACCATTTACTAATGTGTTGAAAAACATTAATTTTAGAACAGGAAACTGTGGGGCTCCACTGATGAGCCTCCTCCACTGTGAAAACTGACCATTTTTCCTTCTCCTTTATTTCCTATTTTTGACCTAATCCATCAAAGTGCCTTCTCTCTTATGCCACAACAGCTTAATTTATTGAAAAACCTTTGCTGAAAGGAAATCTATGGAATCTCATCCATACACAGCAAACTTGTTAATTTTGCTTAATTAAAGAGAAGTTCAAAGTTGTGTACATCAAGCAAAATGCAATGGAGTGAATTAATTAAATGAAGGGTATGAAGTGCAGCTGTATCTTCTAGACACCACATAATGTGTATTTCCCTCAATATATCCACAGAAATTTCTTCTCACCCTCCAAGTAGATGAGAGTCACACAGCCTAAATATCTGCTGTGAGAGTGTATGTAATTTTAATTTATCTTAAAGAGAACCTTTGCTGACACCTAGCAGATAAATGATTAATTGCACTCCTTACTGGATTTATGGAAGCCCTGTGCCAAAATATTTTAGAGCCTACAAGGAAAGTTTGTCCAGATGGAGAATAGATGATACTCATGTGCATAGAAAACACACGCATTCCCAGAAGAAACAAGAGTATAAGTTACAAACATAAGGAAGTATTTCCTAAAATGATGTATTTGGGCACAGATATTCTCATCTGTTGTATAATAATACTAGACATCTGTACAAATCTTAGTAGATAACAGCCTTAAGACAAAAGAAGAATCAATCCAATGCAGAGAACAGTACATAACCTCGTAACTCTGATAAGTTACTAAACGGGAACCTTTAATACTAACAGTATGATAGAAGCTCCCCTTCCACCCACAAGAGAATATTGTTGCATAGGCTGAAATAAATTAAGAGAGTGAAGGAATCTGTTTATATAAACAAAAATGACTTAGTCTTATTTGCTGCAGTTACCAGGCAAACTGCAACCCTGATCCCTTCTAAGCTTGACAAGGAAATAGGTTGCTGAATGAGGTAGCTTATGGCAGCATCACCCTATTCTCCTACTTTCAGGTCTGGTCCCTCGATATTTTGCCTCCAAAGTTCTTCAGTTCAATTCAGAACAATTTCTAAGTCTAGGAAACAGTCTTCCTGTTGCCTTTAAATCCACAACTCTAAGGTCTGATTTCTATCTTGGTGGTACACCTGCAAGCTGGAGACAGCACTTTCAGCTCAAGAATTTGTCAGTCACAGTTCAGGTGGTCAACACCACATCACCACCTCAGGAGAACCAGCTTCCCTGTGGGCTTCCCTAGCTAACTTACCGCAGCCAGTAACAGCACCAATGATGGGTTTGTGGCCCCTCATCCTTCCAGTGGTGGGGGAGGTACTACTGTCTTCTCACTGCTGGAGCCTGGCAGAGGGTCCAAATGTGAACACCGAGTTGACTTCCTAAGATTTTCCATCTCTCCAAACTTAATCATTTGTGTAGGGAAATACTGCAAGAGCTACACTTCACTGAGTGGGTTACTTTCTATAACCATACTGTAATATCCTACAAATTGCATCTTTCCTTTGCGTTGAACACTGCATTTAAGTTCCACTTCAATCTTGCTGTCATTTCATCCTGCATGAATTTAAAACAGGAAAATTCAATCCTTTTATGAAAGAAGAAATAAGAGTTTTTGTTTGTTTGTTTTTCATCAAATAAGAGCTATATAAGGGTAAACAGCCAAAGAAAGGCTTTCTCAAGGTTGCATTCCACATGCTCATGCATTTCATGTGTCTTTGCAAGATCCAACAGTTTTTAACTCTTTAGTATAACTTCTGCCCCTTCCTCCAAAGATTCAAGGATCAGATCTGCAACAAGTTTTCATTTTTATTATTTTAGCTGGTAGGTCCACAAGCCCAAAAGGCCTCTGGACATATTGGTCACTCAACCATATTGGAGCTTCGTATAAAAGATAACTAGCTTTGCATGACAACAGAATCCCTTCAGTTTTAAAAAGTGATATATTCACCATGCAAAGGCAACCAACTTGAAGAATTGCAATTAATGCTTTTCTCAGTTCTTAATAATCATTCACTTGAACTATCGTGATACTGCTTTGGAATATGGATACCAGAAAAACAGAGTTCCTCTCCGAACAAAAGCCATTCAAATGTTACCTTGATCAGACTGAAACACCTTTCTTGAGAGAAGACCTCGTCAAAGGATGGAATTTCAAAAGCACTTATACAGAAAGGCAAGGCCTCCTGATCTGTGAAGCGAGGTGCGTATCTTCCCTGGAAGCTTTTCTTTATAAGCTATTCAGGAGAATTTGAAAATCCCGCCCAGCAAAAAGGCATAGGACTTTGAGAGGCCCAAGCTTTGAAAGCCATTGAGGACTGAGCACTGATTTCAGGGTTGTTTCTGAAAAATCACAGGTAAAACTTAGACCAGGGGGAATAAAGGTAAAGACAGCAGCGGCAGCACTCAGAGGCGATGCTTCTGCATCTTCCTGTGGACCTAGAGAGAAGGCAGTTTTTGGCGACAGCCTCAGCAGCACCTCCAGCTTCTGTGCGGAGCTGTGAAGCAGCTACAGAAAAGACTGACACAGGGGTGGAAAGAGATCAGGAAGAATCAAATGAAGAAAAAGAAAACAGAAAAAGCAGGCTACCATCTAATTATGTTCTTGGTGGAAAAGAAACTCAGAAAAATACCAAGAAGAAAAAAAGTTCTAAATCAGCACCTTCCACTATGAGCAAAGGGGAGATAGGACACTAATAAATATTATCTCACCGAAGCACAGCTGTAGCTCACTACCCGTGGACCTGCAGCTGATAATCAGGTGAAAGACATCCAACACTTGGAGTTCTTCCCTCAAGTCTCCTTTCACCATGGAATATTGCGGTAAATATGATCACATCACTGCAGATTTGGTATTTCTAAGCTGCAGATGTAGTTTGATTTTCCTTGAATTTAAAAAGCTGCATGCACATTCAGGTAGGTTATACAAAACAACTGTTCTAACTGCTATATCACCCCATTTATTTGTACTTAAAGAAAACATTGCAGAGCAAGAGAATTACATTAAGATACTGAGATACCACTTCAACGTGTTTTCACTAAAATAGTCACTGGGATATCAATTTACAAGGCTAAGTGGTGCACAGAAGTATAGAGAAACCTCTTCCAAGGAGTATTTCATAGTCCATACTTTCAAAAGAAGCAGTTTTAAAGCAAGGTCATTTTGGTTTTTCTCATCCTTTTTATTTTGGAAAACATTTTTGTTTGAGCTATACATGAATTAATTTAGTTGAATTGAAAGCTAAGTAAAACCTTTTGACTATTTTGGGGGTTCAAAAAATGTAAAGTTGCAGACTTTCTTGCTGCCTGTTATTTCAGCTATTTCCTGCCTTTCCTCACCAGCCTCCCAAAGCAATGCAAGGACAAAATTAACTTAAACATGTTTATATATTAAAAGAGTCTTAAGTCATACATATATAGCACTCCATAGCTACGCCAAGCCAAGCTAGCATCAATGTACTCCACATCCCACTCTGCGATAGCACAATGTTGCTCTATGTGCATCCACAGACACAAAAAATACATATCCAGATCTCGCACAAATTTGGGGTATCATTATGAAGTTTGTGATATGTAAGCAGTAAAGTAGTAGGTAGTCTGGCTGAGGAACAGAAGATGGTTTAAGTGAAGGTAGTTCAGTACAATTACAATTTACTTTGTATCTTCATTATAGCCTACAGTTAGAGAATTTGCAGGCACATGGACAGTTTTTCACCTTAATCTTTAACTTTTTTTTTTTTTTTAAGGAAAAAAAAAATGTTACGCGTTTGGCTCTATTTTGCATCTTATTTAATTCTGACCCTTACTTTTGGTCCCCATATAGAACATGAGGCTAATAACATTTCAAAAAGTCAGTTGTTTAACTCTTGCTTTTGCTCCCAAGGCTGGAGCATTTGGAACAAGTTCCCTATGGCAGACCAGTACCTTCCAACCCACTGAACTTGCCTGTTCTTGCAATAAAACCATAATGATCAGTTATGTTATGTCACACATACAGGAGGGAGGCATAATACACCTGAGTTTGAGATTTCCTTATGGGATCAAGCAGGAAATAAACTGGGCCTGAATGAAAAGTACTGATTTAACCCAAAATGCCTGACAGAATAGCAGAAGGGACAAGATGTGATTAGCCACATTGCTTTTCCTGGGCATGCTCTTTGTCTCCCAGTTCTGCCTATTGTGGAAGTTCTAAGTCAAAAACTGCCCAAGGCCCCTGCCTAAACCACGTAAAGAAGAAAAACTGTTTCAAATGCACATTGATTCCATTCAAACATATCTAAACGTTAATGTATTTTCTCTCAAACACTCTCCTCCAGTTTACGAGCCCATTATCATCCGAGCAATGAGACCCATCAGCTGTCTAGCTAAACGTGCACTTAAAGCCACACGTTGTTCCTCTCATCTTGAAGCCTTTCTGCCAACTTAGCTGCCAGAAAAGGTAGGGGAGAGCGGGCAAAGTGCTGCGCGCTGCAACGAGGGGGAAGCAGCGGGAAGAGGGACAAGCGGCTCCTTGTAGCGATCTTGTTTCTAGCTGAAGAGGTGGAAGTCTGAGCAGCTTTCCTCCCCTCCCAGCCATCTGTTATAAAACATAATAAAGCGCAGGCCTGCATCAGCAATTATTATTGATAAAACAAAAGTGCTGTGCCATAATCTTTGAAGCAGGATGTTCAATTTTATCAGCCTACAGAGGAACTTGCTCTCCTTTACAGAGCTCCTGACCAAAGGCAATCTAGATCGCTGCCCCCACACACGCCCCTTCCCAATGTGCAGCACATCTTGTGCCAGGGACGTCCCTGGAGTTCAGCACTGCGTTATCTATGTTTTGGGGGACAGCAGAAACCTGACCTTACATAGCATTTTACAGGGAAAGGCTATATGTCAAAGGGCACTAGTACAAATACCACAAAAATAAAATTAAGGAAAATAAGAGGAACACGCAAACAAACAAACAAAAAAAATCTCGCAACCCAAAACACAATAGAAACAATACTTTGTGTTCCTATTTTAAGTGCCTCTGTCAATGCTATATGCATAGCAGCTAAAGGCAAGCTGGAAACCAGCCAGGTCCTGGCTGCCAGCAAAAATTTTGTCACCTCCTTTGAACATCTGAAGTATGTTTACCCAATAGATTTCATTAAATTACACTTCCATTAGGAAGCATACAATGTTGATACTCATCTCAAAGATAAAAGGGATCGCTAAGAGGCATGTCATCCTGCTCCCCAGCTGATTGCTATTTCTGGGCCAATCAAGGAGAGGAGCCAGAACAATACTTAGTTAAAAAAATGCAGCATCTCCCCAAGGACTACATACTAAGAGACTGCAGCTCCATTATCAAAATGAGCATATCATTAATGACAATACACATACAGCGCGTTATTTTAATACACTCACACACAACAAACAAGCTGTATTTGGGTCATTAGCTGAATTTGTAAAGCAGTATTTCCAAGGGTTAGAAACTCCTTATCAAGATATGAAGTTTATAGGTTGAGGGGGAAACAAATATTTCATATGATCACAAAATGCAGTGAATAGAACAACACTGTGTGGTTTGAAGTGCAATGTAGTAGCTAACGGAACAATAGGCTATTCAAACACAAGTTCACATTTTAAAATAAAACAGAAGTAATTTAAAACACCAGGCACTGTTTTGCTAAATATCTTAGAGGGATAATGAAACCAAAATGCCACTAATGCAGTTTATATTGCATGTATCACCTTTTAAATTATTTTTATTACAGCATAGTTGAAAAAAAAATGTTACAACCAAAAAAAAAAAAAAAAGAAAAGAAAAAACACTACAGGGGGAGGAGAAAAAAAAAAAAAAAAAGAGACCTGTACTGGTAGTGAGGCAGGACAGCAGGGAGGGAATAACTCGAGAGACTCGAATTTCCAAGTCCACTAGGACTGGTTAGCTCTTATTCTATAGCGGGCTGAACCTTTGCTAGTGAGGAGAAGGAGATATTTTTGTCTCTCAGCATCAGCATTAGATGTAGGTGCTTCTGAATTTTCAGTTCACACAAACATCAATAAAGGGAAGAAGACAAAACCAAAACCACACTAATTAAAAACCAAAGTAATAGGAAAAGGCTGGGAAGGGATACCTCTTCCCAGCTAAGGTCTAGCCACTCATTTTGGAGTAACCTGTGATTATTAATCACTAAAAACACTCTTTGCTCAATATTCTGCAGTCTACACTTCAGCCAGTCTCATTCAACATGCAGACAACCTTTTGGTTTAGCCATATTTGACATATCATATGAACTCCAATTATCCATCTTTTTGCAATTAATCATCTCACAATTACATTTCCTGCACTTATAAGCATCCAGCTGGGAACTGAGTTTTAATCTAGGAAATAAAAAAAGAGGATTCAGGTTTCTAACAAATTACTTCTAATTAACCAGAACCTTTTCTAGTCATTCCAACCTAAAGATGCCTACAGCAAATGAAAGAATTTATTGTTAGCATTCCTAATGATATTTTAAAATTTCATTTCAATTTCCCCAATGAGCAACTTTCAGGAAATTCACTGCACTTATATCTATTTAAATAAACATTCTATTAAGCAGGAAATGTGCAACAACAAAAAACCTAGGGGAAGAAAAAGAAGGCTGGTATGTTAAACTGTGCAGAAAAGCTTCTAAATAAGACGAAAGAATCAGAATGTTAATTAAGGGTAATTTCCAAAAATATGTTGAAGCTATCCTGCCCAAGCCCTACCAAAGTTATTGACAATCTCAAAGTTAAATTCCAAGATAATGGTTTAGAAATGAAAAGTACAATTTTCAGGATAAAATGATCATTCTACTACAAAAGGCAACAACTTACAGACAATATAAAACAAGTGGGGCTGAAGAAGCCACCTGGCAAGGTAACATAGAAACCTAAGTCAAAGGCGGTTAAATAGCACATGAAAGGCCTTTGCTTTGCCCCACAGTGTTCAATGATTCCCACAGGGAAATATATGGAATAAGACTCATGTGAAATATGCTTACTGCATTATTGGGAACTGCCTGGCATGGTATTAGGCAACAGGAGGTAAGAATCAAATATGAAATAATTTTATTTAAATCAAGACTTATCAACTTTTTCCGACTGTTTTAAAAAGTCAATGCAACCACTTGACAGAAGACAGTCGTTGCAAGTACACATGGGTTTGGGGTAGTTTCCTGCCAGTTATGCAATATAGAGAAGTACAGCCCCAAATTGTCTAACTAACAAAATATATAAAAGAATATTCTTGGTAACTAGCCTTAAGTAATACCTAATACCTAAATCAGTTTGCTAGCAGAAATATTTCAGCTCAGAAGGTCGGTGTTCATTAACACGCTACAGTATTTTTCTACAATTTTCTACAGTAGTAAATAGGACTGCATTATTTAGCTGATTGATTCAATACCAAGTGGTTAATTATTCTGGAAAGAGTTATTTTTAATGCACTTAGAGCCTTCCAAATCTATTAAATTTTATAAGCCTGCACCAATTCCTCATTACCTTGTGTTTCATTAACTTTCTCTTTAGGCACTTACAGAAGACCAAAACTGTTGGTATGTTTTCATTTTTACTTATAATGCAGAGGACCAGTTGCGACAGTAGACATCTTTTAAGTTACTTAAGAGAAAAGCAAAATAATAAAAAGTAACTTCCCACAACTAGCATTATAATCCCTACTACAACAGCAACAGCTTTAACATCAACAGTGCTATGAACACTAAACTTCCTAACCTGCTCAATGTCTCTCTCACACAGAGTACATTATAGATGAAGTAAATGAAAAGGGTGGATCATCCTTGCTGAGATCTGAGGATACGTCCTTGGTTATCATATAGACAACATTCAAATTACTCTGTACTCCCAGTCCTCTGAGATCCCAACCTAAGACATGTGTCATGAAATACCTACCAGTGCATTTCCAAAACTGACGAAGGAGAGGTTCATGAACAACAACATGATGGAAAAGTTTGTCTTAGTTCTGAAATTAGTCACCAAAAGAGAGAGAGAAGAGTTGGGATGACAGGAGGATGGTGTGAAGTGCAGCAAACTGTTCTTCCTCAAGGTCCTCAATACAACCAAAGTAAGAATGTGAAAGACAAAACTTGGGGAGGCTACAGGCTTTGGTGGGAACTCAACAAGTCATGTATTGCTTACACAGCCATGATACAACAGGTTGATATGCTGAGATGCATGATCCAAAAGCACTACACAAATAAGAAAATAGCTTTAGACATGAGAAAGGTTGAGCACAAGAAACTTGCAGGTCAGTTGAGACATCTGGCACAAGTTAAGATCAACATTTTATGGGCCTGGTGCACCTGAGCTGTACAAGGATTTTGAAAAGGAGCCATGGATTTGAGAGGGTGCAAGAAGGAAAAGCACAACGTCCCTATCAAATGTGACCAGGAAAGCTCTGGGTGGCAGCAGGACCTCACTGCCAGGTCCTGCCCCACCAACCCGTTGTCCCATCAGCCAGGCCGAGGCTGGGCTGGGCAGTCACCCAAGGGTCACGGTCTGGATCAGGCCTCTGGCAGGTGCCGGGCCCAGGTCGGGCTTCAGATGGCACCACTGTTGGGTGGTGGGGCCAGGGCTGGTGGCCATGGGCTGAACTGGGGCCTGGACCTGGTCAGGCCCTGCGTAGCCAAAGACAGGAAGGGCTGGTGGGGCCTGCAGCCCCAGCTCACTGGAAGCCGGGCATAACTCTTTACACAATTTCTTAGTAACTGCAGCTTGCAGAGGATGCAGGAAAAAAGTTGACTAGATAACACTCTGGATTTACGTCACCACCGAGGAAACCAGGGTCACATAAATTAGAAATATTTTGTACACTAAGCAACCCTGACCTGTGTTAGAGCCAAGGCCACACGTCCGCTGCAACAATAAACTGCTATAACACGAGGAATCACATTTTAAAGATGTATTTATTGTTTTACTGCCCTTGAGTCACCCTTACAAGCCCTGAACCACCAGCCAGGCAGGAATGAGCAGGTGATACTACAGAGGGATTCGGAAGAGACGAGATGAACATGAAAAATAAAAAGAATTAGAAGAAAAAACATACTCTCATCTGTAGTCATTTAAGTAGGAACACCACAGAGAAAAGCTCTTAAGTGCAAATCTTTCTTATTGCAGTGTTACTTTCAGTGGCACATGAAACAGCAGTGATAACAGGCTCAGAAAAAACTTTGAAAATAAAGTTAAAAGATACATGTAAGTTAAAACTAACATCTTTTCCTACACAGAAAGGTTAAATTGTGGGGTTGACATTTGCATTTGTTACGTTGTCAACGCTTCCTGCCTATCAGCCTATGTACAAACAATATCTAAAGATGTCATCTACATATTTATACCAAAGGAGTTTATGAACAAGACCTGTCAGTATATTTTAACACCTTTCCAAAACGTCAGCTTTCATCAGGTATAAACACAACATGTTTAATTTATTAGTTTGGTTTAATATAAAAAGTTGACAATCATATGTCACCATAACTATTGATAAGGTAAATAAGGACTACAGGAAAATGTCAAAAAGTTATTAAAATGTTTTTCAGCTTCCTGAATCAAATTGGATATATTGGTTTTTCTCTGTCAATAAATGCATCACACATTTTTCTACATATGGCTATTTTTGAAGTTGTGTGTCCAACAGTGAAGTTTACAGACATACTGTAATTCCTTGAGAACTTGAATTACATTTTGACTGCTCGGGGAATGGCAAAGGGCTTCATTTAATGGAAAACAAAACAAGAAAACAAACAAAAAAAATCAAACAAAAATAAACGCCTTGTCCACTTGTATTTACACACACAAGGATTTTTTTCTTCTGAAGTGATCTGGGACATATTAAATGTGGAAACAATGAGATGCATGAGAAACTTTGAATATAACTGCAGTTGAGCGATGCAATACATTTATTTCCACTTTCTGCAATAGGTGTCTGGTTCGTTTCCCTTGAGATAAACACTATCATGCTTCCACTTTCCTTTTTTCTTGTAAATTTACAATATCAGGAGAATAACCTATTCTCAATTCTTTCTAGACCCTGGGGGGAAAAAATAGAGCCCAAAGGGCAGCACAGCCTGATTTCAAGAAGCCTTTCCTCTCCTTACTACACAACCCCACATAGTTCCTTAAAAAGGAGGCATTCCAGCCAGACTGCGATAGCTCTTTATAAGAGCAACTCATTTACCTGAAAGGAAGAATAAAGTCAATTGTCTAGATGATTTCAAACAGTCCTTTCCAGGCCAAACCCAGGACAAATAACATCCAGTAACATGGAAGAGCTTAAAGGCAGTAGAAAACTGAAGAATAGGCTGGTCAATGACAGGATATTTCTTTTCTGGAAAAGGAATTTTCTTCAACAAGTCCCACTCTACAGCTCAGCCCAAGATGTGGAGAAGAATTTGATTATTATGTAACCCAAGATGATGCTATGATTTAATACTACGGACATAAAGAACTATTGCACGTCAAAATCTCTTAACTGTTCTGTAAAACTTGTGTGGCAGGAAGAAGGATATTGATTTATAAAAATATATTGGACTTGCTGAACATATCCACAAAGATTTGATGTGGATTTCCTCTTGCTTCGATAACAGGAGATTTTACTAATTCATGTGACTTTTGTAGTAAAAATCATAAGTACAGATGGTATAGTTCAGGACTTAGATATGGAATATCTTAAATATCAGTCACTAATCCTGGTTTGGTATCATAGATTTGACACTGAACACTGTAAAAGTGCTTCGGAAATGAGGGAGACCAATAGACTTTGTTTCTTTTCTACTTAAATAAAAAGTGGGTGAAAGAACAGACACACAATTTGTCGTAAATAATATTTATACAGTGATCAAAATGAAAAGATGATCCCCAAAAATCGAAGGCAGTAAAAACCTCCTAGTAATCAGATTTCAGGCTATGATGCCAGGCACCTTGTTTTTCTTCAGAGCGAAACAAGAAAAAAAAGGGGGGAAAAAGAAAAAAAAAGGATAAAGATTAAAAAATGCGAGAAGAGGAAGGGAGCTTTTCAGAGAGCCCAAGACTTCCACAAATGGAGGAAGGGCCTTAAAAGGATATTTTTCCCCCAAATTTCTTGTTCTTAACAGCTTAAGAACAAATAACAAACCTTGGAGTTTTTCCAAGGAATCAGTGAATATTAGCCTGAATTTCTGAATATTGAGAAACATCATCTCTATTTGTGGAAGTGGTTTCTGCAGCTTTATCTTCAGTAAATAAGGAAAAATCAGTAGATCAAAACAGTTGCTGATGAGACACCTACATTTCTAAATGTACTATTTCTAATATTCTCTATAAAATAAATATAGTTTTGTCCCTCAATCAAGCAACCTCATTAGTTCAGACCCTGCTTCCCCCATTAGGGCTGCAGTGTTTGAGGAGCACCTCAAGTGAAGTTTCCAGTTTGCTTTCCTCAAAAAGTAATCCTGCTCACACACGTATACAGTAAAGTAAGGAGAACAGAGGGATTGGCTTCCAAAAAAAAAAAAAAAAAAAAAATCACAGTACTGCCAAGCCAAGACTCCACTGTACATGAAGCTTCATGAAGGTGAAACGACCCCAGCTAAGATATTTTCTTTTAACATATAAACAATTTGCCAGCTGATGCTAGATAAGGTCCTTAATAGCAGAGGACATTTTAGCCACAAATTAAGAGTAAATTTTTGAAGTTTGCCCCAGAAAAAGAAAAGTGAAACTAAGGTAAAGTAACAATTTTTCCTTATATCCTCTCTGAAATTCATGCATTTAAAATCAGGATTTCAACATGGCAGAAGCGCTGCACACTACAGCTGCATTGCTAAAGGCAGCAGACATAGCATGAGAATGGAAAAGGAGACCTTAACAACACATTTGAAAGCTGCAGCCCAGTTGTCCTCAACTGAAATAAAGATCTAAGAGGAGGACATCATGCCAGAAGATGAGGAAATGACAGAAGGAACCCTGAGAGTTTCTAAAGCAGAGGAGGGGGAGTCAGGTTAGCAACCCTAACTTAATCCTGACCTCCCTCTAACTTATCATCTTGATTTAGCTGCTTGAGCTGACTTTGTGGGAAGCTCATGCAACTCTCACGGACACAGAGTCTAATTTCTCCTGAGACTAGGCAAAAAGAATAGGGAAATCACAGGGTCCCTTAGACATATTAATAATATTATACCACAAAACAGCACAAAAAACACAGCTGCTGTAAATCATGTTTTTAATAAACTATTTTTAAGCTATCATTAAGAACCCCTCCTTGCTATTATTAGTTTTTACTCCCAGGCCAGCCTACCCTAGCTGTCTATTTCTCACTCTTTTAAAGGATGTTAGAAATTATAAACAATGAAAATCTGTAGTTTACAAGAGAGCTACCCTTTCTAAAGAAAAGATATACTCACAAGAAATGCATCAACATTTAAATTCACTTTTTTTTTTTTTTTGCACAGTCCTATTTATTTAATGTTCATTATCACAGTACCAGAGAACCATATCCATGGATGAGAAACCCTTTTGGGCTAAGTAATATAATTAAAAAGGATCCCTGTGCCAAAACTACAATTGCGCTTGTATGATCCTCAAAAAATAACCACTTTTATCAATTAAATAAATCACTTTTCAGAGTTCAGAACAAGTGAATTCAGTTTGATATTAAAGCCACTATTTTCCTCTTAAATCAAATCTTAAATGCCATTTTTTCTTGGTTAGTGACATGTCTTAGAAAAAGCCAGACTTTGACTTAATAAATACTCAAAGCCTTCTACTCATAAATTAGTGGAAAGGAAGATGCTGTGCCTATAATACACTGGCATTTTCCACCTAAGGTCCAATCCAAGGACGACTAAACAGTCTTCACTTTGACTTGCCAGATTTTTGCATTTGAGTCTCTAGTGAACAGGTATAAGGTTAGAAATTGCAATTCAGTCTTCCTCAAAAATCTAGCTAATGTGTTTCCTCATTGACCAGGAGGGTAAGCTGGCAAACACTGCTCTTATTCATTCTAGTCTCAAAATCTCTGGGAAAAAAATATATATGTATATATGTACATATATATGTGTGTGTATATATAACATATATATATATATATATATATAAAAGAAAATGGAGATTCAGAAAGTGAAAGCAAACACCGCTCAAGGGAAAACAGAGCCCCTACCCCACAAGTTCCTTCTTCTGCACTAGGCACCAAACATTGAGTCAGCAAAAAAGCTTTTTTCCATCACCTGTTTCTTGCTACTGTACAGAAAAGGACTATAATCTAATAGTGATCCCAGAAGCTATGTTCCTGTTTAATATCTGCTCTGTATATTTCTATTCTAATTCTCTTTGTATCGACCATCTCTTTTAGGAGTGAAACCACTTTATTGATTATTAAACACTGGAGTAGGCTTACTTTCCTAGCCCTGTCACATTAAGAAGAATTTATAAAAATAGCATGAAAAGAGTTTTATTTGATCCACTTTTCATATATGTATACAAGCACTAAATTATCAAATGCACAGGTTCAAGACTGTTGCCTAGCCTTTCTCAGGCATTTCTTCTCCAAAAAACAGGTTAAATAGAGTTAGTGACCAAGGACTGCTTTTAATTTTAAATTGCATAGCAGCTTGTAAAGGAAAATGGACTGTGCTTGGGACTGACTACTAAATAATTGCAGAATACAATTAAAAAGTTACCAAACAAAACACAGGAATTTTGATGCTTTTGCTATATATACACCAGACAGCAAAGAGTATTAGAAGAGGACACAAACACATAGAAGCTCTTCAATCTGCATTTCTTCTTCATCAGGTCTTAGGCCAGATATAGAACATCTCTGCTTTTATAGAAGTCCACCTTCACTTACCTGTGCAAGCCAGTTTTAAAGAAGCATAAAGTTCCTTCTACGTTTGACACTGGTGTGTTAAAAAGAATCACTGGGCAGCACAAGATGTGAGGATTTTGTACAAAGAAAGATTTTGTACTTCTGCTGTTTTAGTAATTAAGCAGCATTTTTCAGTATTTCTAGCCCATAAATATTAGGATGTAAAAATTAAAAGGTTTAACATTTTTCAGGACAAACAAAAGCCTGCCTATATCAGAAAACAGCACTATGGAAATGCCTTCAGTGTTGAGTAACTACCCACTTCGTTCTAAGGCTAGAGTTTGGGAGACAAGTAAAAGCAAATATTACAGTTTGAGTAAAACTTCAACCGTAAATAGTAACAAAAAGATTAAATGAACTGTTTCTATTATTTGATTTAACCCCCTCTAACACCCTGAAATTTGTACTCTACAAAGGCTTTTTAATGCTTTATGGTATATTTCTTACAAGAAAAAAAAAAAAGACATAATATTAACAACGCTGTTAATCTTAGTATTCCACTTTTGGAACCCCCCAAATTATCAAAATAAACCTACATAAAACATAGCACAGTGGAAGTTCAGTTTCTTGGGAAACATATGAATGTCAATACACAATTTCACTAAAGCAGTTCTGTAATTCACCAGAATTAAAAAGAGAAAACACTTATCACTGCTCCATAATTCCTCTTATTAACAAATCTAGAATATTTGCCCTGACAAGAATTTTTACTATGCTAATGACATTAAATTTACAGACCATCTCCTGCTAGTCTATAGGAAATGTCCTCAACAAACAAAGCAACTGAAACGTTATTTGTCCTAGCAGTATATCATGAATGAATATATTTGCAGTGTTTGACAGTGTTTAATGGCCAGACTTACAAAACAATGGGTTATACAAAGACATATTTTTGGCTCTAATATTTGCCTATGATGAATGAGGAATTGCAACAAGCATTTAATACATAATATCATTACAAAATTCCTGATTGAGGAAATACCAAGATGAAGCACAACCACTCAAAGTTGTGTAGAAACAAATATTTTCAGCAGCAAAGCAGTGCTTGTATTTCAAGTTTAATTGTATGAAAGCAGCAGAACCCAGTGAACAGGACAAAAAAAGCATTAACTACTTGTTTACCAAACTAATTTTTGACATGGGACAGTCATTCAGTTACTAATAAAATGTTTACCATTTTCCAGACTGCAACTTCACCATAAAAGAAAGCTATTTTTGACCATGGCAATTAGTCTCCTCATGTTTCAAACACTAAATTCTATTTTCCCATTAATTTTTAAAACTATGTGGCTTTAACTTAAAATAAACTGTACATCAAAAGAATGGAAAATAAACAGCCAGGAACACAATTTGACGAATTGGATTTATTTAGTTTATTTAGCTAAACAGGGTCCATTGGATCTCTTTAATAGGCTGACAGTTGCAGTGGGCTGGTTAATAAAACATTCAACACAGTATCTTCAGCCAATATAGAAATGCAAATCCCACCAGAAATATTTTATTCATGAAACAGTAATTTCAGTTACTACCAAAGCAAAAAAAAAAAAAAAAAAAAAAAAGGCGGGGGGCAGGAGGAGGGAAAAAGGAAAAAAAAAAAAGAGGAGTTAAAAAAAGGAGTAAAAGGCACTTTGCAAACAAACACTGCCATCTAGTGCCTCTGCCTGAGCAAACTAACCGAGAAACCCGAAAAGGTCTATAATTAATCCTCCCAGTGTCAAAACCTTATCAGCTCCCTATCTCTTACCTTATCAGTAGCACACGTCTTTCCCTATTTTGCAGTCAAACATGAATTAGCCTTGCTCTAGCTGGAGAAAAAAGTAAAAATGAGAGAAATAGCACGTTAAGGAACTCGAGCGTAGTTCTAATCTGCAAAGCAAGCATGGAAAAATGAGGGGGGTTTTGCTCAGCTTGTCTGCTTCTGTTTTTGAGGTCTTTGCATTTCTAACACACTCTAGAAACCAAACGAAGCTTCTGCTCGTGGAGCGCGGGGAGCCCGCGCCGCGCGAGTGAGATCTCCTCTCCGCAGCTTCATTCCTCATCACAGCTGACAGGCGAGTTCCAACCGCGGAATCTTTAGCACTGCCGCTATCAAAAGCGGGACAACGACAGGCTGCTCCTCTCTGCGTGACAGGTAGGGGAGTATCATTTGACTAAAAATAAGAAATCACCGAGAGAGAAGGAAACATTAAAGCCCTCCTTTCCCCCCATCAGCGTCCCACAACCGGCAGAATTCAGTTTCTGTATACGACGCTACTTCAGCTATTGGCTGCCTCTAAGTATTTTGAGCAGACGTTGCTTCTTTTGACATAAGCAAGAAAGACCAGAAAATTGATTTAATTTGACTTTCAGGAGTGGAAGTTGAAATCTAAAAACAAATTATGTGTAAATACAAAAGTGATAGGAAAGTCTTCTCGCTAGGCAAGTCTGAGGAAGGTTGGCATTCGGACATCTCGACACTGGGTAAGAACAACACAAGAAGTTAAGTGTTCCTATACCAGAGTCCAAATTATGAAGAATTCCTACGGCATATCTTAAATGATATTTTACAGAAGGATTTTTGCCACAGTCTTCTTAGTTTTGTCTAGTACAGAAGTATCTCGTGTTCATAAGCAGAAAGAAGATGCATGAATACTTCGCATGAAGCAGTACGCTGTTCACTCAGTCCTCAAATTCAAGAACTACCAGACTCACCAGGATGTTTTCAGGCACTACCTTTATTTATAATCAATGGGCCCAGTCTGGCCCATCCTTAAAATCCTTCCATCATCTCCACCGTAGCAGGCTTGCTCAAGGACCAACAAAGAGCAATGACAATGTCTCTGAAGAGAGTTTTACAGAACTCCACAGGAGTACCAACGTAGAGACACTGAGAGAGAAATCTACTTAAGGAATTCAATTTATCTACAATTAAGATTTTCTGCCTGGCTGCCATCGCCCAGCATATCATGTCTTCGCAAATCACATTGAGATGCATCCTACTGGTCAAGCATTGAAGGATTCTTTGTAAACAATTCCTATAGAATTATAAAACCAAGAAATAAGATGTGCTTCACTGATCTAGCCCCGGAGGAATCTCAATTAAGCTGATCATAACCCCTTAGGTTAATTATAAATTAAGCATGTTAACTCTCATCTTTCATGCTTTCCTCTAAGGAAAAGCATGTCACAACTAGTAAATTTTATGGTGGAACAAAGTTCCTTCCCTCATCATACTTGCACACAAAATTATACAAGTTTTCTTGAAATGAAAAAGCCATTTTTTCTAGACAGGATGGAAGTTGCACTACCTCTAATACCCTATTATAAAGAAAGAAAGGGAAAAAAAGAGCACACAGTGTAGGCGTTGAATGTTACCACCAAAACAAATAAAAAAACACAGAGAAAACAAGGAATGTGCTTTCCTACGTCAGCTTTTTCCCCATTTAGAAATCGAAAACAACATAATTCCAAAGCATCAAATACACAAGAAAAAAAAATGAAAACAATGTGGAATGAAGACAACAGAACTCACCAACAAGATTACCCATAACAGGCTTAAAACTGTCTATATACACACAGTGCATAGGTAAAATGGGGATGTTACTATCCCTCGATGCGTTGACATGTCCTAAGTATAAATCGGGTTAAACACTAACTGGACAAATCTGTGAAAGAGAACGTTATCAAGCTATGAAGAAGGTGGATCTAGTTACAACCCTCTAGCTCAAATGCTAAATTGCTGACTAGATGCTCTGCCTTGATATTTGAACTGTTTTTTTGTTGGTCATGGTAGGGTTTTTTTATACATATATATTTATTATTATTATTTTTATAATGCATGCACTAGTGGCTGCTACCAAAATACTATGTTAGTTGGTCTGCCTATCTGAATCAGTAGGGCTATTCTGTTTTTGAAAAGACTGGGAATATGGAGAAAAAAAATCTGTAAAATAGCTGGACTATTCAGAAGAGACTGTATATTCTTACATAATCTCACTGCAATTTCTGGCTTCAAATGGCAACACTTTCTATAAAATCTGCATTTCTTAAGTAAGCAAGTGTGTACACATTTTTTCTTATGTGAAATTAAAAAAAAAAAAAAAAGAAACAAGGAAAAGGACCAAGAATTTGAAAAATCAAGGAGAAGAACTAATCATGCAATATTAAACAATACATAATAGAAATAAGGAAGCCAGATGACTAAACATTTCCTAAAAGCATAAGAAGATTAGCCATACTCAGCTTCATCATTTAATAAAACTAGCCATTAATACAACAAAACTAACTTTATGCCACAAAAATATTTCTCAGCAGCATGCATGGCAAAAAGCATGCTTTTGGATATATCAAAAATAGAAAACATAATGAACATGTCTCACTTTGGAAGAAGCTTACAACTACCAGCCCAACATTTCTGAAGAGGAAGATGGCTTTTTCCTGTATTTTTTGATCTGGTCATAGCACCTTTTCCTTAGTTCCAGCTAACTACAATTTCCCATCGGAGAAGAGACCTGCCATATTTATTTCATTAGCACACACACCATATCCATGACCATAAGCAACCTTCTAAAAAGAAGGTATCCTGCTCACCCTTCATCATATACAGTCAGTGTCACTCACGATGTATGCACAGGGGCAGGTACAGTGCTAGCAGAAAATGCAGCTGCTTACATAGGTACATGTTGGTTTCTTACAGCAAAGAGAACATTTGAATTAAACTTGAATTAAAGGACATGATCTTTTAGCCTCAGAAAAGGTGCAAGTATAGAAACTAACCCAAAACACCTGTAAAATTTACCTTTGTGCTACTCTGACGGCACAGGAACTGATCTTTGTACTCCTCCTTTCTCATGATGACTCTATTTCTTCCTGAATATACCTATGTCACCTCCAGTACTGGCTGTACAGCACTTGTAACGTGACTACTGCTGTTAAATACAGTCTTCCGGGGTTGTTGCATTTCTCCATGCCTCTGAATGCATCTGACGCCTCATATTCCAGTTGTCATGTTTTTTGGACAGCACCTGCCTTTGCTGATGATGTCCTGATGAGCCAGTGAATGGCAATGGGGGAACATAAATACTAGCACACAAACACACATTTGTTAGAGTTACAATTGAAGACCAGCTAGGGCACACACAAATCCAAGTGCATTGATCAAATATCAACAGCCTTTTACCACTTCTTCAGATCCCCTGTGTTTAAAGGGCCATTGGCTGCTTTCAGGTAATACTTAACTGAAAAGATTTTATTTGGAGGGGGTAGGAGCAGGGAGAAAAAAAAGACCACACAAGACCACTAAACAGTCCATTTATGTTAAAGATTACAAAAATACCTAGTTTTTCTTGTAATCACAGCTCACTCAAGTCAGTCACATAGCTGAGAAAAAAATATATATATAAAATTTAAACTACAGGAAGATGCATCAGTAGATGCAGAAGGAAAAATTGCACATTGGAAGCTTGGTCTCAGCTTCAGGAGCTCGTTAGTCCCAGGAGCTGATTCAGCCCAGAAAGGCAGGTGCACGGTCTCTGCAACTCCACTTCGGGCCACAAGATAGAGCCATTACCACAGGCTCTGCAAATCAGTGCCATCCACAAACCTTGTACCCCACTAGGGTCTGCGACTACAGCTTTCAAGATGTAACAAGAGCGAAACTCCACTCTAAAAAATACGGGACCAAAACGTTTTAGTTGAAAATGAGGTAATAAAACTAAGATTTGCTGCATCTGTCAGTCAAAGAAAGAAAACATAAGCATTAACACTTTTATTCTATTTTGATAAAGTTTATTACACATAGCAAACAATCATATTAGTTTTTTTAATATGCATCATCTTGCTGAATGGGAAACTATTGCAAAGTATCATTTCATGTTCGTGCTGTTCTAATACTGCTTCCTAGACACCTGCATTTGGGATTGGACCATGCAGCTCTTTGGGTTGACCTGGCACTGTCATTGCTCCATTTATTTCACAAACCAGATGAACTGCTCACTAAATGAACATCCTCCTCCCAGGTACAGAACTGTGTAACACAAGTGCAGGCATCAGGAACCACAGCTTAGTTTCTGGCTTAATGTGGTTTAATACTCTGGCTTTGTTTCACCATAGACATCCACAATACTGTCATATCCAGGTTTTTTTTAATAAGCAAACCAAGCTTTGGGGGGCGCCC
>JAWLRI010000203.1:4460845-4475643 GCA_034781795.1 Crypturellus tataupa | reverse complement strand
CCCCACCCAGCGTCCCCCCCCCCCCCCCCCATTCCCACCAGCACCGGGAGGAGGCCAGGAACAAGCAGAGTGGCTTTTTCTCCTCAAATACCATTTCATGCAATTCTGGGGTTACCCCTGTGCAATACAATGGCATAGACGTCGCTGCCTCCGGGCACACCTCTGTGGACTGCAGAGTACTGATAAAGAACTGTGTGCCGGACTCAAGATAAACAGCTTAAGAGATGAGGGGGGAAAAACTGTTTGCAACTTGTTCCTGTTTGATTGGGAAGTTAATTACAGAAGCACAAGCTGGTTTTGGAGTAACATTTCAAAGCATAGCTCAGCTAAGCTCCGATACGTACATTTCAGAATATACTTCTGGCATAGCAAAGTAAGTAGAAGGAATCCTGCACATTAAAATGTCCAAAAGTCACAAGGTGTAGAAAATAAGATCAAATTTGTAGTCCAGTGTTCTGACATTTTTACGTATACTAGCCCAAACCAAATAAACTCGTAGTGATATTACATGTCACAACTTAAACCTTACTGTTGCCCGTCCTTCATGTAAAGACACACTGCATACTTCTTTCTCCTGAGGAATATATTGTTGTACTGTTGTCTCTTGTAACTGCTTGGGTAAGGGCAAGTTTACAAGGACCCCACAAAAACAATGTTCGTTACGACGAATAAAAAAGAAAACTACTAGTCCCGGTGCATTCACTTTAAGCTTGAAATATGACTTGTTTAAAAAATAAAATAAAAAAATATAGGCACACTATACACTGATCTATATAATTTTCACAATTTGTTTGACACCGATTGCCTCTTTAAAATGAAACACACTTGAAACTGAGAACTACCTTCTCATAGCAGATGTTGCTTCACACAGAAAGAGTCGAGCCAAATACAATGGAATCCAGCTGCCTTTCCAATTCCACTTATAAAGATCAGCGCACAACTTCGCAGGCACACATCAGCATGCACCTTGGAAGAAAGCTGAGAATTTTGAGCAGCAAACCTGTACGGTGATTCTGACCTGAAACTGCCAGGATCACCCCCAGTTAAACTTCTCCCTTCACCTGTAAAAGTGAATTTCCTTTAACAGTACTTAGACCTGCTTTCTCTAAAGGTCTGCTAAAGCTCTTGAACTCTTAAAGCCTTTACTTATAATCAAACAGGTCACAACTCATTCAGGACAATATTCAGACTCAAAAGGACTTTTATTTTGGCCAACATTTTCAACTTCCTACCTTCAGTGGCTCTGCTGCCAGAGCAGCTCAGAGTTAAAATAACATTTTTCCTCCTTCACCATCTGCTCCTCTTCCTTCTTTGAACTCACAAATGAATCATTTTGCTACATAAGTTTCCAGCAAGTTGCTATTCAGCTAGAAAGTAATCCAAAAAGGTTCTGAAACCCACACATAGGAACTTAGAAAAAAGTCAATACCTAAAAACTGGAATTACAGAGGGAATTTAATTATAACAACATGGTATTCTCTGGATAGCATAGATGTTTGGGGTTTTTTCAGTACTTTGCTCCATCATTCCCCTTTTTTCTTGATGTCTTGCTGAATGCCATGCTTGCATTTTGGGGTGCCTTTCTCACTATTACTATCTGCTCCTGCCTCAGTCCACATTTCTTCTCTCTCACTCCAAGTACAAACTTCTGTTCTTTCAGTCACATAATTGTAGCTGCTTAGACATTTCTTCCATGGTCAGGATACATCTGAGAGGTAAACAGCACTCATTTCTGGTCTAGAGACTGCACTCCCTCAGAAGCTGCAACTTATCCAAGAGGGTATGGGCAATTTCCACGCACGTTTCCTACATGTGAAATACACAAGATTGTCTCAAATTCATAATTTAAGTCTTTTCACTCTAGCATTTCTCCAACTTTACAAAAGTGCAACCGGCTTTTAGCTAACACATTTTTGTACAACTCTTCAGCTTGGCAGAAGCACAGAGGAGTGACAGTCAGCTGGATTTCTTGGCTGCAGGTATAAATATTCTTCATTCCCCTCCCCTGAAGGAATAAACTGCTGCCAGCAATCCAAGGTAATTCACAGCTCCCTAGTGAATGGCAAACACTGCCAACAGTTATTTCTTTCTCCCCATCCTGATGGAACTGAGCTGCTGCCAGTTAACTGCTGTTGCATTTTCCTATACTTTGCAATCCCTTTGAACCTTTTCATGATTTTAGAGAAAACAGTTTTGTTTCTATGTAGATCTATTCATCAGAAATCCTAGTCACAAGAAAGGACTGATAGCTGTAGCAAAAGCCCCTAAACAAGAGAATCTTGCTAGTTCACATCTATTACTTGAAAAACATAGTATTTATAACCAATTTGTACAAAAGCCAAGAATCCAAGGGCAACGGAAAAGAAATCACAGAGACTAAGAAATGAAGTGCACATGAGACAAACTTCATTTAAAAATTTCATGGACTGGAGATTGTATTGCTTTTCATGTTACTGCCTGCATTACTATAAGCTATGTTAAATGGACAGCTACTCTATGCTCAAGGTATACACGTTATATATAAAATATTAATTGCAAAGATCTACCAGTCATTCCTTTAGACGCAGGGTTACGATATCGGCTAATTTTCTAGCGCATTAACGCAACATCTGATGGCACAGATCCAAGGCAAAGAGACTCAGGGCTACCAACCTGAGTATTAGTGAGATTCTGCTGCAAAAAAACTCATCTAAGTTTTCATGTATCCATAAATGAAGCAAGATATACGCAGAACTCTCACATTAGTCAAAAATTACCCTCTCAATTGCTTGAAAAAATTACATTAAAAATTAATTTAAAAAGCTAGTGAATGCCATCTTTATGTGATAGTTAAACTCACAAAATCAGCTTCAAGTTTTCCCATTTCTTGTTTGTAGCTTCTCATACGACTGCTGTACATTCCTCGGCTCTGAGGTGGGATCTCTCGAACTTCAAGTTCCATCTGCTCAAGCTGGCAAGTAAAAACAAGGAAGATACTCATATGTCAAAATGTTTATTAAAGTAAGGATTATAATTAAGTAATGCCTGCAAATACCAAAACATATTCTTTGCTTAAGAATACTGCAGCTTGACCTTTGATACAGAAATGTCATCATATTTATCAAATAAAACATATTAGGGGATGTGTGTGTATACGTGTATTCTATTGATATCCTACCAAATATATAAATGACACAATTAGTAATATTAATAGTCAGAATGAATTATTCTAACCTAAACACTTCACTTATTTCAAGAAACCAGCAAAATTAAGGTTAAATAACTTTTTTCAAAGGCAATTATTCAGGACATTGCCTACCTCCTTCTAGGTGTGTGTTTTCCTCAAACCTCTAGGTGAAAAGATAGACTCAGTAATTCTTCTTCTACCAAATCAGCAGAGTCACAAGAAATCAAAAGAATCTAAAAGTCAGTGTGATTCTGCCTGCTAACCGTCTCCCCACTGGGTCGTGAAGCCTCCTGTTTAAAGATTGCTCGGGGACTCTGTTTGCACAGCAGGGAAGGGATTCTTCGTTGCTGCTTAAAAAAAAAAAAAAAAATAAATCTTTCTGACTTGACTTTCAAAAAGATCAAAAAAAAAAAAAAAAAAAAAACTTGAAGTGGAAATACCTGCCAATTTGAGTCCCACACCATAATTTACAGGTCTTCATAAAAGACAGCTACAGTTTATTAATTGCCACTTACACTATAAAATTTCAGTCTTGGGCCACAGAAGCATTCAAATTTAATCAATAAAATTGCCAGATACTGAAATAAAAGTCACTCAGCCTGATCTGTTCTGATTATATACAAAACGGTACTTAACGTCATTAACTGTAAAGCAGAGTTTAATTACGTAGTCGATAATGAACAGGAATACACTAAACTAATTCTAATTTGACCCAATTCTTTTCCTCAGACAATTTTCCAAAGGGATTTTTTACAATGAAGCTAATAGCTAGAATTAATGGTTTATTTCTTATCTACTTTATTTCAATATACTCTATTTTAAATGCTTCCATAAATATAGAAAATATTTCTCTTACATACATAGAAATGTATGTGCGAAGTCTAAATATTTTAACAAAGTCTCAGTTCTTTTCAGTTACATAAAAATGTAATCATCTCCTATACAAATCCAGAATTTGTATCAGGAACCAGATCATAGTCTGTGAAATCCACAACCTCCATTCCAAGAGTCTATATCAGAGACTGTATATTCAAACACTCTTCATGTACTTTGAAACGTTACAGGCAAAGATGAAGAATTATGAGTCTGGACTGAAAAAAATCAGAACTTTTTTCCATCATGACATTCAAAAGGTACATTTTGTGCCTGGGCTGATAAATTTCCAGGCCAAGTCAAGTTGAAGTGTTTCAGGTAGATGTCAACATAATTACAACTTCATTTCATGCATCTTCCCTTTCAGACCTCATAGTTTGGGTTGTAAAACTGTATTTTTTTCATACACGAGCAAGAAAAGAAGAAAAAGTTTTCTTCAGACAACTTAAATGCTCAAAGTTCTGTTATTGTTTATATTCAAACATGCCACCATTGTGGTGAAGTTGAGCATTTTAGCACCTAACTCTGACCCAAATGTATAAATTAGGCCCTGTCCCCAAGATCCTTCATGGATTTAACCTGGTAAGATTGCTCCTGACATCATCCACTCACTCCTACCACTGAGTACAGGAAAAGCAGAGCAGCCACAGTTATTTCCATTAAACAAGGTAACTGGGTGAGGCAATGCTGATGTTGTCCATCAAGACTCCAGAATAATTCTCTCCCACACAGGAATATTTCCACATGTAAATTGCTCTGGACTACAATGGAATTGTCTCTGGAGGATTAGGGGTGTCTTAAATAATATTTCAAGGTCTTTCAAACTGTATTCTGAACATTGGTAACTAGACATCAGTATTCACAATGTCCTGATTTGGCTGACAGACTCAACTGCGATCCACAATCCTTCAAAAAACCCACAGCTGCAGCCTACGTAAATCTCAGGAGAAACTTTACACAATGAGCACAGTCAAGTAATGGCGTGCATTGCCCAGAGAGGCTGTGCACTCTCCATTCTTAGAGGTTTTCAAAGCCCAACTGGAAAAAGCCCCAAGGCACTTGGCCTGACCTGACACCCGATTCCTACTCTTGGCATGAGGCTTTCCTTGGGTACCCCAGAAGAATGACAGGATTTCTCTCCAGAGCTCCTTATTCAATATCACTGCTGTAAAAAGGCAACTTGCAAGTCTGAAAAGTTTTGGTGTCAGCTCTTTATATACTAGTTCAATTAAAGTAGTGATTTTACCCAAAGCAAGCAGTATAAAAAAAAAAAAAAAAAGGCCAACATTAATATCAATAGTCAATATCTCTACAATAATATTTATAATACATGAATGACAATTTTCTAACAAAATAGAAAATAAACAAAATAGGTTAATCCCGATGATGCTTGAAACAAATCAGTACATAAAAATTAACAGTGGCAAGGAATTAGGGTTGCTTTGGTTTTCTGCTTCAGCCCTTAGTTTAAAAGGGAAGATCTTTTTAATTAGTTCTCCTAGTAGCAGATTTGTTTAAATTGATTTGAAACCCAAGCCTTGACATTAATCATTAACATGTTAGGTAATTGCTTAAAGCCAGTAATGGTATGAAGCACCAGTCTACCAGTGTTAGCACAAAATCTAAAACAAAAGCATGAGGAAAAGTCAGCACATTAAGTTCATCATTAAAAGGAAAATGCTGAAATGGGATTTACCTTTTAATCCTACAATAAATACAAATTTAGATTATCTTCTTCTAATATAAGTAGTAATAAGTCATTAACTCAGTTTCTCCTCCTTCCAATCTTATTTAGATCAAAGAAAGAAATCTGATTTTTTTTTCCTCAGAATGCCTATACTGCATGTAATTTCCCTGTACTGCCATACCTTTGTGTTGTTGTTTTGGTCAAGTGGCCATAAAAGGGAGGAAGGGGAAAAAAAAAAAAAGAAAAAATAATAATAATAAAAAAGGAAAAAAAAACCTTTCCATATTTCTATCTCCCTTCATCTATTTGAAAGTAAAAGCTTCTTCAAACCCTAATATATCTTCAGAAGATCCTCTGAGATTGAACAGTAATTTTATCATATTTCTCACTAAGAATTCTGAATCAGCAAGGTTAGGCACTTGGCCAAGGTCACTGAGGCAGCCTCATCCTGTGATCCAGCTCTCCAGTGCTCGGTCTGCAAGCCTAAACCAAACTGAATTTAAGACAAAAGCTTCAGGCGTCTCCACAAACATATTAGAGGCTTTTTTACTTCCTATGTCAAAAATCTTCCCCCCCTCCCCTTTTTTTTTTCTAAGTGTCATTTTTTTTGTTTAGTCAAATATACAAGTCATTTAGTTTTAAAAACTTCCCAGAACTTTCCAGACGAGAAGGATTAATTTCATTTCCTTGTCTATTTATTTAGATAGTATTTCTGACACTACATTGCCCAAACTGCTTTGTGGGCAATAAACAAAATGAATTTCAGATAGAGAATTACTGTGGGGGGGAAAATGAATTTGTGCTGTGACTAAACATCCTTGCTTAGTCACTCCATATCTATGAGACTTTACTTTGTAATCCAAATGAAGTACATGGCAGTTTATAAAGGAACAAAATAAAAAAAGCCACAAATGCTTAATGCGTACAGTTTTGTTCTATCACAGCAGAGCTCTAACTAATGCTTGTTTAACAGTATCTTACACTACTACTACCAACCCTTGACCTCAAATTTACTCATTTACTAAAAGAGAAAAAAAATGACCTATTACACTGAAAGACCATCAGATATACTAAGTAAGATGCAAAGTGGATTCTATGAGGAAAAATCTCTAGGTGTATAAAGTTGAATGCAAATTCTAAAGCAAAAAAAAAAGTCAGAATTCAAAGTCCATAGCAGCCTGCAATAGTTTGCAATAGTATCAGCCTTAAACCACTTAATCCAAAGGGATACATCAAATATTTTACTCTTGTGTATTTCATATTCTAAAATAAACACAGTATTTCCAGGCTATTGTGTGCACTAAATATTACCATTAATGATACATTTATTTTTTTCCAAAAATTGGCAGTTATCATATGAAAAATCATGACATACCAGTTCCCTTGCTTCTTCTAGCTGTTTCTCAACACTTGCAACCATCTGCTTCTTCTCATCTGAAACAGAATTATGGAGATACCAATATAATTGTGCTCTTGCTATGAAAGAAAAACACACCATTTCAAAATACATATCAGTTAAAGCTGACTCAGGGATTTATTCTGTGTAACATTAGCACACACTATGATACACATATTAGTAATTAAAAAAAAAAAAAGTGAGATCAAAAGATGCTTGAAATCTGCTTTGCTATACAGGAGTTTGCTAATTAGGAAAGGAGTTATGGTTGCTCAAATTGTAAGGTTTCGTCAGGAAAAGGATGCATACGTACAACAGTATACATTATGACAAACGGAAAAAATAGTCATGGCTTAAAAAAAACGAAGTATATTCTATTTATGTGTATAAAGGCAAACATCCTACTTGTAATGAATCCAGATCCTGAAGAAAAACAATGTGTGCATTCCCTTCCGTTATGCAAGGTCTATATCCCCTGGGCCTCCTATCTCCAAAAAAAAAAAAAAAAAAAAAAGTTCCTAACAACAATAAAAATGCAAACCAGTATTAAAAGATAAAAAGAAAGAGAAGTTAAAGTTAGTTATGAGCTATAAGCACCATATTCAGAATTGAGTGCAACAGGTTCTCCAGTCTACAGCCCAGCTTTTCCCCAGGTGCAAGTTTCTAAGCAGCAAGTGTGTCTGACTTCTGTCCTGTCTCTAACCATCCCTTCTCAAGCTGAGAGTTGAGTAAAAAAATGAAAACTGTCAGTACAAAATGAGAGCTGAAATTCAGTACTGGATCTGTCAAATATTCCAGGTGCTTAACCATTTAGTTTAGCACAGCATGAAAGGGGACTCAGAGGAATATTCCATTATAAGGTAATTAAAGTCCCTTAAGCACTGAATTACTCAGGGTCTGTAACACTGCCACTTGCACTGCTTCTGCCTTCTGCATGGCCCCAAAGCCTCTCACTGGAAATCCAACCACAGCCTCAATGCAGTCATCAAAACTCCAGGATACTATCTTTAACGGCCATGCTCATTTGAAACCATCAGCACAGGTACTAGTGGTTCACCTAATGAAGCAGACGATGAACTGCTTTAAGGCATTCCCAGACATTACTCCTTAGAGATGATGAGGGACAAGTCTCCAGTGGCACAAGGGACTTGACTGCATACCTTTAAGCTCTAGGACTTCTTTAGCCTAAATTTGTTTCTCTGCCACATGATCTCTTTACATGCATATTCACTGTTTAACGACCGAAATGCACTCGGTACCCAATGAACTCATCTGATTCCCTGCACACCACAAACTACTGAATTTATAATGGGAATCCTTTATATATTCTTTAATGGGTTGAAATGCTTTAGTTTTAAGCAAACTGAGTTCCTTACACAGAAATTGGCAGGTGCCAAGTAAGAAGTTTCTAACCAAAGTTAGAAACTTCCACCATGTAATGCGAGATGTGCCCTAGAACTAATCTTCCTAAAAATCAACAAAACTACTTCAGAAAGATGATATTCCTACAACATTTTTAGTGAAGTATCCCCACTAAAAGCAGGCTGTAATTCAGCTAAATCCTCCTACTGTTACTCCACGCTATCCTGGAATACATTTGGACAGGCCTATCCACTTACCTTGTGCTTCTCCATTGTCACCCTCCCGGGAGCGACCTGACACTAACATCACACCAGCATTAGGACCTGTCCCTCTTCTCCCGTTACACATGCTGGAGCTCTGCTCGCAGAGAGGATCAGGTTCACCTACCACCTCAGGCCCCTGCCCCATCGCACTCCACACGTGCAAATCCAAGTGTTTCTGGGTGACAGCAATGAAAAAAAAAAAAGAAAAGAAAGAGCTAGAATAAAATATTGGAAAAGTCTAAAATACTTTGTCTAACAGGAACTCTGTGAGGCAAGTGGGGATGAACCACTAGAATCCTCCCATAAATAGAAAGGTAGAGCTCATCCCAGAGCCCTGCGCAAACACAGCCCCTTCCAAACAGGCCCAGAATTGGATCAAGAAATCTTTTTCACAGAGGTGAAGCCAAGGAAATGGCCACCTTTCCTGTAGGTCCTGCAGGCACACCGCCACATCTGCTACATGCTACTATGCAGAGGCTGGATTTGCTCATTTCTTATGCAGCACTGCTAGTTTTCCCACAAACTTCACTTTATTCTATTCCCCACTCAGGCACTCAAGACAGAAGGAAAAAAAAAAATCTAATGGTTAAAATGAGATTAATTAACCTTCACGGCTGCCACTCCCACACCCATGTATTTCAGTTCCCCTACCCTGCATCCCAAAACATGTTCCTCCCTTTCCTCAGCAAGATGAGGCTGATGAACCAAAGGAAAAACAATAACACATGAAATACAAAATGCCATTTTATTGCAATCAAAATACGGTCCAGAATGTGTCAGCAGAAAATAGATGCATTATAGTAATTTCTGACATTCTCACAGGGTTTACTGAACTACGATTTTATATACCTTAAATTAAACAAAGTGACACAAAATTTAGAGAACTTTTTTTAAATCTACTTTGTGCTGTTCAAATCCTGTGTGCATTTGTGATTACAAGAGCTACCTAGCACTTCACTGAATACTGTTACCTCAAACACGTTGAATACTGTTACTGTTGAACACTTTATAGCCCATTACCATTCACCATTGTATGTTACACCTGCAATATTATTTGTTTCATTGTAGTTCTTTACATGAGACATCCAGCCTTTATGTTTCAGTAAAGAAAAATGCAAACTGGACCAAATATTAAGCTTATGATTCTCTTCACTGTTTGGAGAACAGTGTTTTTTTTTTGTTTTTTCTTGTTTTTTTTTGTTTTTTTTTTTTCCCTATACTCATATCCAAACTTTGCATGGAATCCATAACACAATATTGATCAGTTCAACTCCAGACCAATAACAAGATCCAGCCACTCTTTCTTTTCAGACTTACTAGAGCATAATCCAGTCATCTGCGTTGTGACTACTGAAAAAATCACTGGCTCTGCCATAAATATAGAAATTACTCTGGGAAACTCCGTGTACCCTTTGCAGTTACACCACTGCTGTGTATGGTATTTCTGGGAAGTGCCATTCCCTGAATAAAGGCAGCAAAGCTACGTCATGCTGAGCCTTCCTTCATCACTGCACAGCACAGGTACAAATCAGCTGTGATGATCAATGGGACCACAGGTTACCCACACAAACATTCAACTATGGACCCTGGTAGGAAACACTCAGCAGTGCACAAGGAGCTCCTCTTAAAACTGCTCCCCTACCGTTCAGGAGACACTCAAATTATCTTTAGTAGCTTGATTAGCATTAAACTTTAACCTAACTTGAGAGTAAAACTTTGCTATCATCATAGACTTATAATAACCTAGCTACTGCCCTGAGGAAGGAGCGAGGCCTTCTCCATGCCAAGTTACATTCCTCAAACAAGGATCTGTGAACTGGCAACAGGGCTGCTTGCTCAGTGTGTAGGTAAAGGCAGAACGAGTTATCCCAAGCAAAGCTTGTCACTAATCTAGTAGATCAGGACAAGCAAGCTATGATCCAATTAGAGAGGATCATACTACCAGGTAAATTTCATCGACTGCGTCTTACTCAGGGGTTTTTCAATCTACCTGGTATTTTCTAGAAACACTTCTACGATGTGGATGGCTGAAAAGTTTTGGTTTTTAGTAACTACTTTTCTGTAAACAGTTATCAGATCTGAATTAAAACAAACAAACAAAAAACTTTCTAAATCTGGAAGAGAACTTTTCTCTCCACACTGCCATACAGAATATGCTAAAGGAAACAGCACATTTAACCCATATAATATTAAATGGTCCCATTGACAGAATACAGATAAATCTAAAAACAGAGGAGTAGATTTCTCTTGTAACTGAGAATTACCAAGAGACCCCTTCTCTACAGTCTCACTTGCTCAAATGAAACAAGCTTTTATTGCATTTTCTTTCAGCTGTGCCCTTGCATACTTCACTGTTTTAACCCCCCTACAAAATACAGTGGGGCTACAAAAAGGCGGATGTCTGCCTATAATTGTAGGAAGGCAACACAGCACTGACCTGAGCTCTTAGCCAACCAAGAAACAAACCAACCAAACTGGAACAAGATCAATTAGTCTCACTGCTTGTGGAATTACTTCTTTTCATTAGCATGTGCTAAGAACAAGACACAGAGGGCTTCAGTGCGTGGGTCACTGGCAAGTTTTGCTGCACTAACAGGATGGTTACATGCTCCCCTAATGCCACTTTTCGAGAAGTTACTGTTCAACACTAAGATAGATGGAGCAGTACATGTGGGTTTTCCTCCTTTGGGCCACAGTAGCTGTAAGGAAAAGCCAATACAACTTGATTTTGGTATAATTTATGGAGTTGTAAAATCAGGTAGCAAGGACATACCACAATGAGTCAGCTGCAAAATGTAAATAGTAAACTCTGGTACGGAAGCACGGTGGGAAATTAAACATGGGACTTTCCTCAGCTAAATCTGTTGGATACAGCACAACAGAGTGCTTTGATTGCCAACAGGAGATGGAAGTACCAAGCATAAGAAAGGTAGTGCTGTAGTCTGAAAACCCCAGCACTCAGAGGCTGCAGCACTGCGCAAAGACTAAATATCCTCATCTGTGTTAGGAACACATCACGAGATGAAGACACTTCTCTAACACCAAGGAACATTAATAACAAATGCACAGCCAGTGATCTTCACTTTCCAGAGACCTGCCACAGCAGCACTGAGCATCTATTTAAAAGCCATTTCTCAGTTCAGAACATTTCCCTTAGGTCTCCAGATGACACTTGCCTTTACAGAAAACATTTCTTCCCAGGACATTTATTGCCCCTACTGCTTATTGTTTCTGTAGCATCAGAGAGCCTTTGTTTTGTTTCTTGCTGAACTATTTATGTTTAGTGACAATAGGATTGTTTGTTGAGGCACCATCCTCCTAAGACACACGATCACGTCAAGGCCTGACAACAGTAAACACAGGAATGCTGGAAACAATTAGGCAGTGTTTCTCCAATGCAACTGAACATGAAGCTTACAGTAAGTCCATCTTGGGTAGGAGAAGGAATTAAATCAGTCACTAGACTCCAGGAGATCTCCTTGTCTTATGCAGCAGTAGACAAAGTTCTTACACCTTTCATCCCACTTCTTCCAGGCTGGGGGGAAAAGGCAATCTCTCAAATCTCTGCTGCTGAAAATGTCACCTCATGTGCACGTCTCCTCAAGTCCCCCTCCCACTTTGAATCATATCCTCTTTCGAGGAACTCCCAGCCATCTCCACAAGAACTAACTGGAACTTCTGGTGATGAAGAAGCAAAGATCTTGCAAATGTTCCTATTAAGAAACAAGGGAAAAACGTGTATTTAAAATACTCAGCATATTCAGAAGGTTTTGTTGTTGTTGATTTTTCCCCCCACCAAGCTGCAAAATGCCTCTTTTAGCTAGGACTGCTTTTTGGTTTAAAGTAACAGAATAGCCCTGTAAACTATTTCTTTCATTCGTTAAGTATGCAGAACAACCACTAGCCTTAACACAAGCCAGTCCAAACCACAAACCACCAGCCTCAAATCCTGCCACAGAATCTCAGGAATTCAGCTGTTGTCATATCTTGAAGCCATTCACCCCAATATGCACTGCTAATCCCATAGGGAAAACACATTCCTTCTCCTCTGGGAAGACAGCAAGCCCTAAAAATCCCTTCTAGTGGTTACAGAAAAGAATCATGGTTTCAAAACCTGGTACTCACATATTATGTCACTGCATAACATAGTACTCTCTATTCACCCTGTATCTAAACTTGAAAGACTCCCCAAGTGGAAAAGGAGACTGACTTTAAGGAAAGTATTATGGAACTTCATTACTGATGAGTACAAACATTTTTCCTGCTAAAGGACAGACACTGATGCCTTACAAACTGCGTACAATTACCAAATAAAAAAAAAAAAAAAAACTTTTTAATGATCTCACTGTGTAGCATTACAGATGTTTAGAACATGAGATTTTACTGCATTTATAATGTGTCTTCGCGTTCTTACTAAGGATCCTTAAATTCACTATTAAAGAGAAATTAACTCCTCCTGAGACAGCAGCTTTACTGCGTGCACTCATTAAATTGCACTAGTGCTCACATAAAGGTTCAGCATCATGTCTATGTAGCCTGATTCGCACCAGCTCTAAAGTCCAATCACTCCAACTCGCAGGATCTCTCCTTTCTACAGCCTTAAGCCTCCGTTACAGGATCAGTGAATGGCTGAAGTTGGAAGGAGCCTCTGGAAATCTTCTCACTCAGCCCCTCTACTCAAGCAGGGGGACCTAGAATGGGCTGCCCAGGACCTTGTCCAGGTGGCTTCTGAATATCTCCAAGGATGAAGATGCTACAAGCTCCCTGGGAAACACAAATATTACAAGATAGAAAAAACTTGTGCCCTCTTAAGTACCTAGAGACTGTAATCAAATTACCCCCAATGCCCTTTTTGCTAAGCCTAACAGCAAAATAGCTTTGTTAAGCCTATGAGGAAGTAGTTTTCTACTCTTTAATCTTTCTTGCAACTGGTCACTGCACCTTACTTTATCAGTGAACTTAATTAACAACACAACTAGATATAATATCCCAAAATCAAATACATATTTTGTTCAAAATCCTCTCATTTATTCATCTCAGGTGTACTTTGGATCCTGAGTCAGTGTTGCCCTGGGATCTGATGTTTTAGGTGAGGCTCTTTCCTTCATGCTGATTGCCTCAAAGCCTAATTACGGTCACTATTTCTTGCTTTCAGAGTGCAGTATGAGAAGTTACTCCTTAGTTGCAGCTGTGTAGTGCATGGTTTGGGGGGGAGGGGGGTTACTTATTTCTTTTGCCTTGATCACATACTGCTAATGGCTTTTCTTCCATAAATACTCAAAGTTGAGGCATCTCCAAGGTATCCCTGAGCTTTGGGAAATGCGTTTGCAAAGCACAGACAAGAGTACTTAATGCCTCAAGCTCAGAAGACACATTATGCTGTGTTATAAGAGGAAGGGATGAGAACCCCGGTTATTCTCAGCTCCTCTCTGCCCCGTGCCGGCAGCCCCACACCAGGGCACTGAATCACAGACCCTGGAAGTTTCTGCTAGGCTGGTTGTAGAGACAGTCGTTCCCAGCCACCTGCCCTAGCAGTTAAGCAGAAACTACCGTCCCTGCTACGGAGACAGGTCGTGAATCAGACCGAGCAGGCTGCAGGCTACTGACAAACACATTAAAGTAAATGAGTGCTGACTCCTTTGAAGCTCTTCCTACCTATGAGTCACCAGAGCCAACTTACCCAAATCAATTGCCTTAGTGGCAGACAGCAAGAATAAGGATTTGGGTGAAATCCTGCACAGATTCTCTCTATGCCACGAGTGTTAGATGGAGAAAGCGTTAGGAGCCACGAGACCACAGCAGGAAGCACCCGAGGGGAACACTCGCTCGGGCAACCCCTCAGCTCCGACCAAGGCAGCGCGGGGGCAGCGGGGGACCCTTGGGGACAGACAGCAAGTGACGCTCCCCGAGGGTACCTCCAACACGCGCTTTGACGCAGCCCGCGGCACCAACGAGCGCACCCGCGCCCGGGCAAAGGGGCGCCCCGGCCCCCGTGAAATACGCGGCGGGAGGGGGGGCACCGGGAGGCTCCGCGCCGGGCACCGGCCGCGA
>JAWLRI010000203.1:4365370-4459846 GCA_034781795.1 Crypturellus tataupa | reverse complement strand
CCGAGGCGGCACCGAGCGGGCTGGCAGGAGGGGAGCGAGCAGGACAGGACAGGGAGCTGCCGGCAGGACGGCAGCGCGCGGGGCTCTGGCCGGCCCTGCTGCCTGGCGTGGGCGCAGGGAGCGTGACCGCGCGAGCAGGAGCGCTGCGGGGGAGAGAAAGGGGCCGAGCGGACCGGTTGCACGCCAACACCCGGCCCTACTTTCACCGAAGCAGCGGTAGGCCCAGACCGGCAGCTCCTCGCCCTCCTCAGCGGGGCCCCAGGCACACGAGGTCTTGTCTGGTTTTGTTTTCAGTAAAAACAACAAAATGCCCCGTGCTGTTTGCTCGCAGAAACTACCAGTGGAAGCTTGTTTATGCAATGTCGCCCTTTCCAAGGAGGGCTTTTAACAGTGAGAGATGGCTGTGTTGATAGCCAGAAGTGCTGAGGGTTTGGGGGTTGTTTTTCCTTCATGCCACCTACAGTTAAGCGGGGTGGGGCTGTGAATCACTCCCCATCAAAGTAAAGCGGGGTTAAGGCAGTGCTAAGATAGTTCTGCTTGTAGACTCGTGTATTTCTGCCTAACATGCTTGTTTTTGTGTTCAAAGGAAAAATCTCAGGATTGCATGTATCTCCAATACTGTAAAGTGTGCCAGTCTTACAAGGCACCACGTTCACACCACTGTCGAAAATGTAACAGGTAGTGTCTCTGTTTGGAACTACTTTATATCCATATGTAAAGCAACTTAATCTGTCATTCACTTGGGGGTTTTACTGGCAGAGGAAGGTGCAGGAAGATGTTAAGTGAACTGAAGTGCCTTTGGGGTCAGTTTAGAAAGTTTGGGCCATGTTATGATTTGATCTTCCAAAAGACTTGTTGTGAGCTGAAGGGTGGTTTATTATAAAAAGCTGCCCTCGAATCCAGCACATCTTGAAAAGAAGCCACTTTAGCTGTCTGCAGTCCTGACTGTGGTTGACTGGACAGGATTATCCCATCTAAAGGATTATGCAACACCAAGAGTGTTGTAACATAAACATTCGTTTATTATTTCTATAAATACAAGATCCACAGTTGTATCTGTGGATCTGTGCTTTTGGGAAGTAGAGACTGAAACTGCAGACCAGTGGTATAACTTAGCTGCATCATCCTGAGGTTTTAAATTTGACTCCTTCCATTGATGAGCAATCTGTTTCCTTTTTACATGGCTCTAAGGAGTTATCATGAAAATGATATAATTGATATGATCAATGATAGCAGATCTTGATGATTCTCATTGTAATAGCAAGTTCTTTTAGTATTTACTGTTTGAAATTTACTATTGAAAATTAAAATAGAGGAAGTTGTAGTACAAATTCCTAAAATCGGTCACTGGAATAATTTGAAATTTCTGCCATCCCAGCTTTAGTCAATACGTGTTCTTAGCCTGTTACCGTTCAGTAAAATAGGTAAATTAAACTGCTGCAGAAAACCCTTATTGCTATAGCAAGTTTCAGTGTGTGAATCACACTTTTTTCCCCCTCTGTCTCTCATGCTCTTTCTGCAAGTAGTCCTCAATAGATTTGATATTTCTATTAGTTTCCTTAGTACCTTTTGTTTAGCTAAATTAGATGCAATTAGAACTGAGGAGATAAAAGTATAGCAGAGCCTAATCCTATTGACCTGGGAGGTAAATAAGGAGATCTCCAGCAACACAGTAACGGTTACACGTTTGTGTTGTTCTGATGCAGCTTTGAACGTAACCAAATACTGTAGCTGCACAATGAGAAGCAGGGATTCAGAAGGATGAATTTTTTTGTCATGGCTATTTCTCATTATGAGCTAGGATTACAAAATGGAAATCTTCTCATTTAGTGATTTTAGGATCTTTAAAGACAGTTTAGATAAGTTTAAATAAATGAACAAAGATAGGATTGTAAATAGTAAAGTGTTCTTTCCTTTGAGCTTTTTGAAAAACTTCATCAATGTCCTTGATATGAATCAATGTTTGTTATTTTCCAGGTGTGTCATGAAGATGGATCACCATTGTCCTTGGATCAACAACTGTTGTGGATACCAGAATCATGCATCTTTCACTCTCTTCCTCTTGTTAGCACCACTGGGATGTATTCATGCCTCTTTCGTTTTTGTTATGACTATGTACACTCAGCTTTATAACAGAGTAAGGAAACAGTTAAATGCTTAAAATATTAAAATATTCCTTAAGATAGATGAGTAATTTCTTTTTGGAAATAGAGGGTGATTTTCTTCCAGGTAATGAAGCAAGTGGAATTATTTGCTATTTGTTTGAACATGTGCTTTCAACTCTGCTCTCCACGATTTGAAAAGCATGTTCATTAATAGGAAAAGTTTTCAGAAAAAGATGTTTTCATTTTCTTTGTTTTCATTTTCTTTTTTTTCCTGTTTGTCATAATCACTAGGAGTTTTCCTAGAACTTGGCATTAACTGAAGACAGTTTTTGGGTAGCACTTTTACAGAGAGAGGGAATCTTTTCCTGTGTTTTGGCTTCACACAAGCTGGCCACAGATTATTTCTGGGACACAAGGTGGATGCTATTTTTTTTTTCTTTTTTCCCTGCCACATGTTTAGAATTGTGTTCCTTTCTTTAAGGAAAAAAAAAAAGGCCAATTGTTTCTGGAACTGAAAATAATTTATGCTAAGTTCATTTTAAAATTAGAAAATTTGAAGCAATTGTGAGCAAAATTTGCTTTGTAACACATGCCTCCAGAGATTTATGGTTAAGATTCTGAGCTTTGATTTCAGCCTTTGTGGCTGCAATGAAAAGCTTGGAAGATACTCAGCTTAACACGAAGGGTGTTTGCTGAAATTGCAAAGCAATATGGCTGAGATCCACTACCTGCAAAAGCTTTCAGAGGAAAACCTGGAGTATTTCCATTGAAAATGGATACTGTGCTGTGCACACATTTTCTGTGTGAAAGTACTGAAAGCTTTTTGCTATGTGCCATAGTGTAGATTTTGCCGCATATTTTAGGCCTAGCTTGTTGTAAAGTATGCAAGAAAATGATTTTAGTTAAGCCTATCATCTAGAAAAGGCCTACATCTAGCAAAGAATGTGTTTCTGAAGAGGAAAGATTTTCTGAGTGTATTTTTTCTGTAACTATTCCACTTACTATAAATCTATGAGTAACTGAAATATTCCAGAACTGAATGATTACATCTTCCTTTCATAGATATCTTTTGGTTGGAGTTCTGTTAAGATTGACATGAGTGCAGCCAAAAGAGACCCTCGACCTATCATTCCCTTTGGACTGTCTGCATTTGCTGCATCTTTATTTGCCTTAGGACTGGCATTAGGAACAACTATTGCTGTTGGTATGTTGTTCATTATCCAGGTAAGTACTGGATTCCTCTACAAAGAAGAGAAAAGCTGTAAGTTGTGTTTATTGTATTGTTAATAACAGCTGTGAAGCAGGAAGAGAATTCAGAATTGAGCTGGGATCAGTTGTTGATTTTAAGTCTGAACTGAAATATTGTGTGACAATTTAGAAGTATAGAATTCTAAAGGGTAATGTCAGCATATATCTGTGCTGTCTTAATTTTGAATATTATGTTTTAATTAAACATACAACAGTTGCTTCAAAGCAACTGAAGAAAAGAAAATACTTTGTTAATGAGCTCTGTTTGCCTAGCTGATAGGTTGCTGTGGAGAGTTAATGCTATTTTTATCCAACACTTATTTCAGATGAAAGTCATCTTGACAAATAAAACTTCAATCGAATCCTGGATTGAAGAAAAGGTAGGCGTTCACTACAGTGTTTCTGCACCATATTGTTTCAAAGTTAGCCTCTAAATTTATGAACTACTTATTTTGCCCGTCTGGGTTTAGGCCAATGTTATTTCACTGTCATTTTAATTCACTATTGACATAGGATCTACAACCAGTTTTCTCTCAATTTTCACTGAAATAAACAAGAAAACCTTATCCATTTAAAGGATTTCTCTTCTACATTTATTTTATTTATTGTTTGTAGCATTCAGGATGATCCTACATAAATATATCTACTTATCGACTTGGAATACGTGGTATTTTTTAGAAACATGCTCATATCTTCAATTTTGCTATTCTAGGTATCATGTTTTGACTCAAATTTTTTTTTGTGTTTTCTATTTTTATGTCTGATTAAACATGGAAGGATATTCCATTTTGAAGACTTATAAAACAATAGGATATTTAGTCTTTTCTCCTTTAAATTTCTCCCTAAAAATAGATCTATTTCCTTTCAGAGGTTTCACAAGCAATATGACAAAGCAGCGGAAGCTAAGTTTAGAGGAAGCAAAAGATACTGAATCGTATGTAGGATTTTTTTAAGTGTAAAATATAGATTATTAATATATCCCTTTGAAGACTGAAGAGGACCACAATACATAAATGTTTACTAAAAACTACACTATCGGAATAAATGAAACCTCTTCCTTGACTGCTCCACTAGATGTCACTGCTACTGAATGAATGAGAGGTTTGTGCAGCAAAGTAGGAGTAGAAGCAAGTAGAAGATTCAGAGTGTTGCTATGTACAGCAGTCCTTGAAGGGGAATAGACCTTACTGATGATAAATATTCCCCATCCTTAATCAAAGAACTCTGAGTTGTGGAAGTCTTTGTACATAATTTTGAGGAATAGTCAGGCATCAGCCTTTCTAAAAGCCATAAAATCAAGGTAACGCTCAAAGCAAACTCGTCAGTAATGTACCTAGTTGTCTCACTAGAACAAAGAAAAAAATCCAACAGAACCAAAAATAACAGTGTGTGGAGCACATAAAACCAGGCATGCTTCTGAATGCCATTGATGCTAGGGAGTTTTAATAGCCTGAATTAGAATGGAAAGAGTAGGCTCCTCTAGCACAGAAATGTTTGCCCCCTTAGGGACTTGTACAGTGCCTCCAACCCTTGGCATTCCAAACATTTGCTATTCAGTAGGATATGTTGAAGGATATGTTTGGTGAACTGTATTTCTTTACTATTCTTAGGCCAAAGACAGAATCCAATACTACCAAACGGGTGAGATCTTTATTTTTCCTTATGACACGGGAAGTAAATGGAAGAACTTCAAGCAAGTGTTTACATGGTCTGGGGTTCCTGAGGGAGATGGCTTGGACTGGCCGGTGAGAGAAGGCTGTCATCAGTACAGTCTGACGGTAACTGTCCTCCAATAATATCTCAAGTTATGCCTCCCCTCTATCCAGCTGTGTCTCTGTCTTTGCAGAAATATGCCTAATTTTTGAAAAACTCAAAATAAGATTGACTAGTAGCACATCAGTATCTTGGCAGTAGTACATCAGAAAAAGGAATTCTGACAATTTTTCTCTTTTTGGTTAGGCTATGTATGTATGTTTTTGTGTGTACTTTTAAAGGCTGAATGTGTCTCCCTATGTTTGCTTAATGGTTTCAATGCCTGTTTTTATTTTGTATTGAGTGCACAAGTGCTCCTAAGCAAAACACTGACACATTTCTGTTTTATTATACTTGTAGATAGAGCAACTGAAACAGAAAGCAGACAAGCGAGTGAGAAGTGTAAGTATTTGATTTTGTGACCCAAAATGTTACTTTGAAATTTTTATAGGAATAATTACTGATGTATTATTTCTTGTCATAGTTATAAATCTAGCAATTAAATAAGGACTCTTTTTCCATAAAGTGTGCTGCAACCTCTTTTTTAATTAAAAACTAAATACTGTTTTTCTTTGCATTTGCTCCTTGGTTTCCAGAGGATAAGAAATATAGGAATAATGGAATGGAGAATAGATTAGAAGAGGAATAAAGATGACTATGCTTCATTTTTAAAGAGTTAGTTTAGAATTTAGGGTCCCTTAGCAAGTTGCCATTATGCTCAGATATAATGGTACACTTAAACTGATTTTGGTATGAAACCGCCAGTAGGTTTGTAGCTCAGTGCACTAATATATTGCCATGTTCTGTTCAAATTGGCAGGTGAGGTATCGAGCCATAGAGGACTACAGTGGTGTCTGCTGCCCTGTGACAAAAGGTGTTAAAACATTCTTCACAACACCGTGCACTGAAGAACCTAGAATTGCCCTGAGTAAAGGGGATCTGATTCTAGTTACAAGAGGCTTAAAGTTAGTGACTCCACATACCTTCATGTTTGGTTAAAAGAAATATTGAGATCAGTTCTGGCATCTAATTACCTATTGCACTTTCTTCTCCAGACACTGGATGTATGGGGAGAAGATTGTCGATTCAGCTGCTGATGGTATGAAGCAGATCCTTTCATTTATTTTGTTGAAAATTACAAGCTAATTTGCTATAGCTAATAAGCTATAGTTGCCTAACTTTTCATAGAAATGTGACAACATCACGTGTTTCGTTCTCAAAAAGAATGGCTTTCTTGGCATTAGCCCCTTTCCTCTTCTAAAACAAACCCACAGTTTTTACTATTTATTTCACTAGATCTTCGATAAATAATAATCATGAAATAATTCTGTTGAATAGTGTTAATAATTCTGTATAGTAATTTCTGTTAAATGGGGCGTGGGGGAGATTTCCTGATATTCCAGGAAAAAGTAACTCAAAAGAGGTTACTGCTGACTTTTTGTTTTGTTTTGTTTGCTATTTATATTTAAATAGTGGTAATTTGTAAATAATTTCAGATTTTCTAACTAAACAGCCCATACGTAGAGAGAAGGCTTGGGATTACTTTATATGTATATATGCCTTAAAAACTAAAACTCTTTATGTCTTTGGATTAGAATTGATTGCAGAGATTTTTGGCATTCACTTCCTAAGCTAACAACTGTGGCTGTCAGAGACTTCTGGCGGTCTGCAGAGAGAAGCTGTCATAACCATCTCTTCTGAATCTTTGACATTTTCACCTGAGCCCTTGCCTGTTCAAGTTTTAGCTAAAATTTTAACTTCCGGACCTTTCATTAAAGATGTATTGGGTTCCGCTGTCGCTGTCAAACAATTGAGAATTCATAGTCTGTACATACATTGTCAGCAAGGAAGGGTAGGTAGTCACTGCAGTGTGTGTATGATTTTTACGGGAGGACTGCCTAGGAATACTCAACAGCTCTTTCCTGGGGCACTTTTTTAAGATACCAGACCTAAACAAGTCATTGAAATAAGGATGTTAACAGTTTGTATTCAAAGGTTATGTTGTTTAAAGAGAAAACTATCAGGAAATATCTATGGTATAAAGTATATATTTTTAAATATACAGATGAATTGTGTGGGTGGGGAAGGGGATATGAACTGAAAGATTGGATTAGATTTCAAAAGAACATGGATGTTTGGGAGATGTGGACTTGGAAAAATCAGATGGGATTTGATAGGAATTTATAGAAAAATGCTATAAATAGGCAGGATAATTAATCATAGCAAGTACAAGATGGAAAAATATAATGATTAAGCACCAATTCTTTAGATGAAAATAGTGTGTCAGGATTTGACCATGAGTCAAAAAAAAAAAAACCCCAGGTATCTAACTTGCCAGGTGCATCAAGCAGTCCTACTCAGCATTGACAAAGGCACAGCTGAAATATTGTCAAAGTAATAATAGTCATTACTACAATTCAAGAAAGAGGAGTTTAGCTGGAGAGGCTTGAGAGGAAAACACTAAGAATATAATCAGAGTATAAGAAAATACAGCCTATATGGAAAAGTTGAAAGAATTGGGATGGCTGAGCTGTATAGGGTAAAGTGATAGGAGAAAGCAGGTATGTGTGCCAAATAATTATCAGCTGCATTCAAGTCTAACTTAGAGGTTTGTGAACATAAAGAAAGACTGATTCAGATCAGATATTAGGAAAGACTTTTTAATAGGGAATGTAGAGCACTTGGCAGGGAGAAATAGAGATAGCTGAAAAGAAGCTACATCATGGGAGAGACTCCATGCAACAAAATGTGTTAGGATATTTTGTCTCAGAGAAGAAAACAATTTAGGTAACCTCTTCATGGTTCTTCCAGTCCTGTGTTTTTCCTCTGTAGTGGATCATGGTTTGTTCCAAGTTAATGCAACTTTTCATGTCTTAAGGTGGAATAAGAGAACGAGGCTGGTTCCCTAGGAAATGTGTGGAAAAATGCCAGTATGACTCTGAAACGGATCAACCAATGGATGGAGAGAAGAAAACCAGATAGCCTTCTTGGTGTTTTTTTTTTTTTTTGTTTGTTTTTGTTTTTTGTTTTTTGTTTTTTTTTTTTTTAAGTAATGGAAATTTTATCTTTATACAACAATCCTTTACTTGAAACTTTCTGTATATTACTTTACACTTAAGCAATGAATATGTTAAGACAGGGTTTTCTTTTCCTCGCAGCTGAAAGGGTTGGATATATCTGTGCCATGATTTGCATACTTTTTTAACAAGAAATAATTGAAGAAGCCATTCAATGGATTGCCTTCAAGATGCAACTTTTTTCATCCCAAATCAAGTTTCTTTTCTTTTTGCTGTTTAAATTGCATTTTATTGCATACCAAAATCATATTTTACTTTCCACAACAGCATCAGACTGTGATATATGCTGTTTATCTTTTGTATTTTACTTTCTCTGAAGTTGCCCCCTGAAACTATAAAATAAATCTCTAATTCAAATTCACAATACAATTTGTTACCTGTGACTTTTAATGATGTGACTTGTCCACTTCAAATAAATGATACACGTTCATATTCACTTCTGGATTTTATTGTTCATGGAGCTATAAGGACTTGTTTATAGGCATGGAATTGTGAACAGAGTGGGAAATAAAGAATTTACTGTTCTAAGTTTTTCTAAAGGCAGAAGGAATTCAGCTCTTGTTCCAAAAATGGTGCTCTCAATGCCAGAGTTGTAGTCAGCTACATCTCTGCTCCTTTTGAAATCTGATCACATATCTGAGAGACTAGAGATCTTGGTCATCATCTATTTTAGAATGAAAGACAGCAATAGACCCAAGACTGAAAACTTCTTTTAGGCCCCCAAAATGATTAACACCTTTCCTAAACTATTTTTATTTAACATCTGGCATGGATCAGTAAATGGAAGTCTTTAATACAGTTCTGTGTATAAACTGATAACTTTCTAAAATAATCCTTTCAAATGCTGCAGGTGCTCTTGGTCTCCTAATTAGGCTAATTGAATATAATATGTTAAGAGTTCTTGCCCCTGATTTGTGTGAAAAATGCCTTACCTCTGTGAGCATTTGTCTCAGAAGCATTTGCCAAGAGATTTGCCAGAGAAGCACACTTACATGCTTAAGGGAACTCTGAAGTACGTGCATTGTTCTTCCCACGCTTTTGTCTTGTTTAATCATTCCAGTTTTTCTGTAGCTATTCCTTCAGTCTTACTTCTCCTCTTTTTTGTAGAATACACAACTGATGTCTGTTCTAACATCTTAAATTAGCAGCATTTGCCCATGAAGAATAAGGCAAAACAAAATGCATTTTCTTGGGTATATAGCCTTTAAATGCCTTGAAGAGGGAGGACAAGCTTCTTTTTTTCAGGGCAGCTGTACCACAGCATGAAGTGTTAAAAGAGAGACCATCTCTACAAAACCCATTTTTAATGCTAGTAGATAAGCCTTTTCTTCTCTATCTGTCTGTATTTTTCTTTTCTCCCATTCCCCTCTCTGTTTTTCTTGGAGAAACTGCTTAGCTCATTAGGAAAAGGAGCAGGTTGATTTGACATAGCTGTTCTTTGTTGCACAAGGATTCATCAGAGCATTCCATTTATTTTCTTTCAGGTTGTTCAAATCACAAGAGAAGCTAGATCATAAAGAAGTAGATTTTCACGTAATAATTAGGTCTATTAAATTGCATCTTTTGACTTTCCCTGAGGGAAAAAATGCTATTTGTACTTAAAACCCCATTTTTCCATCTTCTGAGAGTAGGTCTCAACTTGCAGTGTAAGAGAGGCCTAGCTCAGGCTCCAATAGGCTGAAAAGTAAAGGTAACTGCATGCTGAAATTGAACTTTCTCTCCTGTTTAAAGAAAAGAATGAAAAAGGCTAACAAGAATTAGCCTTTTGCTTTTTCATACAGATGTTTTTTGCACTAAGTGAAACCGAATCTGATGTAGATAAGGGAGATGACGGGAAAAACACATTACCAATTATTGCAAATAGTCACATCTATCTTTCTCTCCAGCCACCTAATCAACAAGAATTCCATTTTTCACTCATCTGCCCTAGCTTTGGCCTCCAAAACCTGAGAAGTTCCTGCTTTGCTCAGCCAACGACAGTGCCAGCTCCTTCAATTCTTCTAGTCAGAATTGTTACAGCTGGAAAAGACCTCCAACAACATCAAGTCCAACCATAAACCCATCGCCATCCTGCCTGCTAAACCATATCCTGAGCACCTCATCTACATGTTTATCGAACACTGCCAGGCATGGTGACTCCACCACTTCGCTGGGCAGCCTGTTCCAATGCTTCACCATTCTTTCCATGTAGGTTTTTTCCTAGTATCTAATGTGAACTTCCCCTATGGCAACATGAAGAAGTAGTCAGGTTACCATACAAGACTGTCCAAAAGGCCACCTTGGCATCCTCTTGCCTGGAAGCTCAGAAGTGGTCTATATTTAGAAGAAATTGGCGATAGAAGGTTTCTTCCTTATCCAAAAGGCTTCTGATGTTAATTAAAATCTGTTAAGAATTAAGCAAGTTGTAGCTCCTGCTAGAGTTGAAACATCTCCTGTACAGTTGAGAGGCACATTGCAAAGCATTGATTAGGAGAATATGTTAACAATTCTCAGGCCAGGAATCCTAAATGTGCAGGTTATTTAATTTTTGCAATTGAGTTTCTTAACTACTGCATTAGAGACTGTTTCCAGAGCTTCCTTGAGAGCACTGATATAAATAACTTCATTAAAAATGAATTAAGACTCAGTACTTCCTGCCAAGCACATCCTCTCTGGATAGGGAAGCATAAGAGAATAACCAGAAATTAAATTGCAGGAGTAAGAGTTGTACCATATAGATGGAAAGAAAATTAGTTATATTTTTATCTTGGGCACAGTTCTTATACTTGGAGAGTAATTCAGGCAATCTAATTCTTGATATAGTACTTAAGGGAGCTATTTCCAATTTGTTAAGTAAGAGGAAGTTACCACCATTCATGTTAAATGCATGTGTCTTAAATGAATAATCTTGATAGGCACTGATTAATCAGTTTGCACATCTGTACTGCTGCCCAAATGCATCATCTCATAATGGACAACTGCTGGATTAGTCTAAAGTAGAAAAATGGATTTGATTTGAGCTCCCATCCTCTGTGTCATGGGAAAAGAGGTGCAGAGATCTGAACTTCATACCACATACAGGCATCCTTATCTCAGATCTTTGCTCACTTCATATAGCAGTCTTTCAATCTTGCTGTAGCTTTCTCCAATTTTCACATAGTATCCAGAGATCATTTTTCAATTATTTCATTGCATCCTGCCTAGATCATTCCTATTTTCACTTCAGAGCTATATCCGGTAGCAGTTCACATGGTCAAAATAGCACCCGAGAGGCAAGTTTCAGGCCACTTCACACCTTTGGCTTCCTGTTCAGCCATTACCCCTTCAACTACATCTTTGTAGCACCTACAAGCAGATCCCACAGATCTGAAAAATTTACAGCACTTCGTTCCAGCCATAATCTTAATCTACAATTAAGAGCAAACCATGCTCTGAGATTTAGGCATTTCCTCATCCAAAACAGAAAACAGATCTACTGCATTAGAAGGTGACTTGTACAGAGTACAAGTACTTTGAGACCTACCACAGAAAAATTCCAATTCCATATTTGCTACATAGCACTCTTCCAAGGGGTAAAGTAACAGTTTTGTCTGAAGGAAGCACTATGATTAGAGTTTGAAAAATGCTAATTGGAGGCCCCACAGAGTGGGTCGGGCTTCAGCATTCAAACAGATCTCAGTAGGGAAGTTACACTTGATGATAAAATATGGCCAATCTTTCGGCCACCATGCAGCATAAGAGCATTCTGCCTCAAAAATATACGCGTCTCAGTTGCATGAGATTTACACCAAAACCCACAACTAGGAGACCATCCTCTCCACCCTCTCCCAGTGCCAGGGAGAAGAAAGAAAGAAAGAAGGAAAAAAATAATCAAAACACTATAGACTGATAAAGCAGATCGCTACAGCACCGGGCAGCAGTGGGAGGAATCCTGAGTAGATTCTGCTCTTGCTCTGCAAAATTCTATCCCCTCACCAGGCAGAGGAGCATGTCAGTGCAAGAGCTTTCCCCTATTTGCATGCCAGGACACAACTGCCTAACAAGACATCACATCTCATCTAGGAACTCTGCATTCCGGAGCTGACCGAGACAAACTGCAAGTTCAAGATAGCAGGAATCAAGGAAGGATGAAATTAAGATTGCAGTCTATAACCTTTAAATTATAATCCTAATTTGCCATTAATTTGTTTAGTTAGGTAGTACCAAAAAATAATGCTAATACTCAACAGCATTTCACCTTGCAGTTAAGCATCCTTCAAGCATATACACTGACTGAGCTTTTCAAAAGATACAGAGAGCACTCAGCATGCCTTAGTTCTTATAAGAAATTGAACTTTATTGATCCTGGTACCTTAGTTGATGTGTCAGGCTGAGCTGAATGAGTGGAATCCATGCTGAAGGCTGTGATACAAACAACTGCCCTACTACAAGAACAGGAAAGTTGACTGCAGTTGCCAGACAAGATGTTATTCCATTTTACTGCCGTATGGTTTGAGCTGCAGCCAAGCAATGACAGTGCAGGAAATAAGTTAAACGCAGCTAATTCAGACCCTCTGTAGAAGACTATCCATTCTTAAGCAGGCTGCAGTAAGTCTACAGCTGATAAAGTTCTGGTTGGAGTAGAGAAAGTCACTCATGCAGGTTTTAGTTTGATTTCAAAGTTAAAATTTATTGCATCCTCTGTCCTTAGGAATGACAACTGAAGTTTTCCAGTGATCTGACTGAAAGCCAATACACAGTTATGAATTTATGGCTGCCATTGCATTTGAGAACATACACAGAAAAACTGATCCACTGATCTCACACATCAAGTATAATGTTTGCTTGCAACACTTGCATTTTATCAACCAGTTGATGTCAGACTACTCACACTTTAGTTAAACAAACCTATGCTGTGCAGTCCAGGGCTAGGAGCAGAAAGTTCACTTTTCTGTTTGCTGAATAGACATTAACTCCCTGTTCACATTCACAGTTGAGACAGGCACATTGAGAAGGCTATGCCATCCTGAGTGAGAACTGAAGTCTTAGTGTTATCTTCCCTCCCCTACGCAAACATATAACCGCATGAAAGAGTTTAGTCTGTGATTGCAGATCAGTCTTTTGGTCTCACTGGAGCTTTAAGTTGGAATAGGAAAGTAAGTTTTGCTTTTGACAACAGTAAGAAGTGCACACAGCTGCCTTGTAAAGGCTGAGGCTCTTCAGCGTTTGAGCCTGCTTCAGTCGCAGTCCAAGAAACACTGAAGTTAGGGATTTGCCTAGACATCCGATTCTTAGTCCTGCAAGATGTGGACATGGCCAGTAGTCAGTTATACCATAACCATCTTCTCTAAACATCATTTTTCCCAAGTTAATACCAGAAGCAATACACTTAAATTGTCCTTGCTCCCCTTCCTTCAGGCTTGTGTTCACTGCAAGTGATGTAACGGCACAGAGATTTGTTTGGATGCTCCATGGAATTTAATAAGACACTTATTCCTGAATACTTGAGTAGAGAGCCTCAATTTGGTTCTTGAAGAATTTAGCAAGCTCTACTCGCTTTGCCTTCAAGGTTGGTGTCAAGAGTCCATTTTCTACAGAGAACATCTCTGTGTGGATATACAGATCTTTAACCTACGTAGAAAAGAAATAACATGTGATATAACTGCTTGCAGCACAAACAAAATGGTTCTTTCCAGGTCCCCTGAGCTCAGTGCAAGGACTTACTCATTCTCATAACTCTAGTAAATAAGGAGTTCCCTTAATATCCTAATCCAGTAACTAAGGATAGGTGGGAATTACCGGACAGCTCCCGGAGCCCATGAGGAATCTACAGTCAGTCCTACAGCAATTGCTGCTGTTGCCCTGTCTCCCTGTTACTGTCCCCGTGGCTTGGTCAGTGCTCCACTGTCTACTGCCACCTGGCAACTTTCTTAGGTCCAAGCCTGGCACTAACAGTATAAGATCAATAACGATAGCGATGGAGACTCCCCAGCCGTATTAGCAGTGCAAGTACTAGTGACACAGGCTTTAGAAGTACTCACTTGTTCAAAGGATTTAAGGCCAGATTGTCTCCCCAGTTTCACTAGATCTTCTAAAATAGCTTTCTTCAGCTCCTAGAAGAGATGCACAGTTCAACAGGAGCAGCAGCTGAGGATCCTACCTGCTACTCAATCAGTGAAAACTGAGGGTGGCCAGAAGATGTGTATATTTTAACATTCAACATTTCTCGCATTAAAGCCACTGCTAGGTCCCCACTGAGTTCTTTTCAGAAGAACAGAATCAGCAGTAGCCCTTGAAGCCTCAAGGGACACCTGTACTTCCCCATCTCCTGCTTTAAGGCTGCATTACTCACTGAGCTTTATATCAGTTTGATTTAATAAATAAATGAAGTTGAAGCATTACAAGATTGGGTTTCAGAATTAAGATTCTCCTACAGCTCACTTAAAAAGGTAAGAGCACTCACTGGATTTTTGCAGATATCTTCATAGGAACCTTTTATTCCCAGTTTTGATGCAAAATCTGGAAGCGTCTCAGGATCAGGAACCACAATGCCTATTAGAGAGGACTGAAAACAAGTGGAAGTAGTCATGTTTAGACAAAGACTAGGATTATTGTGATAATGCATGGGAAAATTTGATAAAGAGTAATATTTATATACACCCATGTCTACTTCCCTATCCTTTTCCAGGGTTTGGAAAATGGCCATAAGGACTTTCTGAACTTCAATTATTGCTCTCAGAAGTTAAGTTTTAAGTTTCAGATTAAGTTAAAATACTGTTTATGCCTGTTACTTGTGCTGGCTTTTGCCTGGCTTAAGGACTTAAGACTAAAATCTACAAAAACACATAAACCCAACCTAACATACTGATCCCATTCAAGTATGTGATTAGCCTTAACATGACTTTCAACCTCATGTTAAGATCTCATATTCTGAAGTATCAAGAGCAAAGGTTGAAGACAATCTAGAAGGTCTGCAAGAAGGCTTCCATAAACATGGCTATCATGGGAATAGATCTCATCCAAGGACACTGCTGTGCAATTACTTCTATCCTGATGCAGAACTCAGTTTGGGAGAAATCTTTCATGCTTACACTTAACACTGCTTACCCTCAGGCTCTCCCCGTGCACAAAGACTTGGGCTACAGGAGCACTTCGGATATAGATGTTTTCTATCTTCTCTGGAGCAATATATTCTCCTTGTGCAAGTTTAAATATATTCTTCTTCCTATCAATGATCTTCAGTGTTCCATTCTGGAAGTAGAAGATAGATAACCATTAGTTTAAAGTCCTTGTCTTGCTTCTGCTAGAAGCATGACTAGACAGCTCCTTTACTCTCCTCTGACACAGGGTAAGAGACCACATTCTGCCTGATCTTCGTGGAAATGACAATCTTAATTACTGGCCAAGCAGGTGTTATTTGAAACCTTGCAAGCTGATTGTTCTTTGGAATTTTGCCTGAAGTTATATGGTAGCTGATTTAACAAAATACTTTTTAAAGATTTTATCCTAGCATCCACTTTTCAGACTACTGTAAACTAGTCCAGGATTCAAATACAAGAGATGATATGTATTAAATTGGTACTCACTGGCATCCATTTCCCTATGTCTCCTGTGTGGAGCCAGCCATCTTTATCAATTGCTTCGGCTGTTTTCTCGGGGTCTTTCAGGTAACCCTTGAACACATTTGTTCCTTTAATGCAAACCTACAGCAAGCACAGAACGCTGTTAGTTACCCAGTCTGATGTTTTAGTATTTCCAGATACACAAAAGAAGAGGTACCTACCTCGCCTTCATTATTAGAAGAGAAATAGTTCATTTCCTCTACATCATCTAGCTTTATGATATTACAAGCTAGAGGGGCTCCAACATGTCCTGACAGGGGAAAAAAAATAAATAAGTTTGATGGATTCTGCTGCCAATTAGTCCTATTTGATATAAAGCTATAAAGAGTTGGTTTTGAAGTGGAATGGGAAAACCCTGGTGTCCTCTGCATATGGCTTGAGCTATATGAAATACTTCATGGTCATGTTCACAGCTTTAGGAGGAACTGGTACCATTTAGAGGCGTCCAACACCAAATGCTCAAGACCACTACTGTAATGCCATTTTCTGATATTTTCTATGTATTAAGTAGCAGCTAAGCTTTGATGTTTTGAACCATTTGTTGGTCTAACCAAGCATACTGGTCATGTGACACACTTGCCCTCACAAAACTCCCTCATTATTCCCTGGTCTTCATTATTATTTTATACTCATGACATGTAATATCTGTTTTAATAGTTAAAACTAGTCTCGAAGTCCTTTGGGAAAAAAAAAAAAGTCATCCCCTCATCTACAATCCTGCAGATGCACCTTTCTTGTGCAACAAGACAAGTTCTAGGCTGACCGAGATCACTTTACACCAGAGCTCCTCATCTATTTGAAGTCGGCATTTTGGTGCCCTGTTATGCATACAGGTGTGACTGTTGCTACTCAGGATCACTTTGAGGGAGGTTAAATACCAGGATTTATTTTTCATTGAAGTAAAAAAAAAATAGAGCACCTAAGCCTGAGTGCCACTTTCCACTGGCAGTTGTGGGAGAGTGAGGCTCAAACTGCAGTACCTGTTGTGCTGTCTCCAGGCATTGAGAAAGTGCATCCAGCTGAACATTCAGTCTGACCATAAGCTTCAAAGATCTGCATGAGAAAGTGTAAGCATCCTGTGAACACCGAGTCCTCACTACACAAACACTCAGTCAACTATGCCCATGCACAAGTTTTCTTTTTAGGAACGAAATCAAGACCATGACACTGGGTCTTGTTGCTGTGATCAGATATCCTTAAAGTTTAGCCTTGCACTGATCACCTTGTTCTCCAAATTCTGTTCTGTGGTGGGACCTGTTGACTGTCAGGGTAAGCTGCAAAGGTCGGAGCAACCACTTGACTTGCTGCTGTAATTACACATTCTCTTCTCTGCTGCTCAATTCCCCTTCCTAGGGCCTATAGGATATTTTCAGTGGTGTAGTTTGAAGCCAGTTAGCCATGCAGGGTTTGTTCCTGATACAATTAACTTAGACTAAGTAGTCTGCAAACACTGGAGACCCTGACTGCAACCCCTCCAGCAACAAGCCTGGCTAGATTACAGTTGTATCATTAATTATATCCAAGTGACTATTAAACAAGTTGTAGTTTAGGGAGAAAAGAAAAGTCAGCTCACCTGGCAACCCAGTGCAGCTCTGAGAAATGTCAGGACAGTAGGAGATATAGGAGCTGCAGCTGTTACCATCATACGCACTTGTCCACCCATTGTTTCCTGCAAGAGGATTAAAAGCCATCAGATCCTCCAGGATGACATTGGCTGGGTTACTTACACGTGGGAGGACATACCTGAACTTTTTTGAAGATTAGCTGGTCCCAAATGCTGTTGTTTCGAATTATGCCCTGTTTTACTTCAGCCGTCTTCATAGCCACAGCAAAATTTAACAGAAATTTCTTCATTGGGCTCTTTGCACCACTTTGTACCTGCCAGAAAATTGAATCATGGGTTTAACTCAAATCTGTACCTCCAGTTTTTGAAGGCACCATCTCTTACTTTGATAAATTGCAATTGGTCTTCACTACTGTCATATTCTAGCACTTGAACAAAGGGGAAATATTAATTTGTGATCTCTACCTTTGCATTTACTTAATTTTTGTTCTGAAAGTAAACAAAATTTGTCTCTGAACAACAACAGATCTCATTCAGACATGACTGGATACATTGTTCTTATAATAGAGGTCAGCTATTGAGAAAGGATTTTAAAGATTTCTCTCTGCTAAAGAGTGATTAATCTAGTAGGGTTGCTATGCATTCAGTTGCAGTTTGAAGTTACATTCTTGCTTAAATGCATAAATTTTAAGATAAATTTAGCTAAAAATTTCTCACATACCTTGTCATATACTCTATTGAGCAGTCTTGGTACAACTGGAAATAGTGTCGGCTTCAAGGTTTTCATGTCATCTGTTAGCAACTTGATGTCTCCTTGGAAGAAGCCTACTTTCCCTCCACAGCAGTAGATTACAGTCTAAAAATTGAACAGACCTTAGTCAAGAATAATTCCTAGCTTCACATTAGCACTAATGATTTGCCTTTGGAAGGCAGCATGATTTCCAGTGCCCATTAATAGGAAAGATCTTGCTATATGAGGTTTTGACTATATTTTGACCTAGTTCAAATACATTGACTAAGCACTGATGTGGAACCTTGATTGATAGTCCATGAGTGCCACAAGAAAAAAATCATGTTATATTTGAAGAGTTTAACACATTTGTGCAAAGGCTGTTCTATTCTGATATCTCTGAAACACCTGGAAATCTCAGTAAATACAAGGTAAAAGAAGAGCTGAACAGCCTGACAGAGGATAAGACATGACACAATCTAACTACCAGATCAGGAATTGGAGTTAAGGACCATTACACATAAAACAGTTGATCCAGCCACAAAGTTGCTAACACTTCCTGTAGAAAGGAGCTCTGAAAGCCGATTTTTTTTTTTCTCTCTCTCTCCAGTTTTTCTCTCTACATTTTAGCAAGTGCATCTTCAGCACTCTTGGAACATGCTGGAGGAAATGCATTCTTTGGAAGTCTAGAACTAGAGCTTAGGAAATAAACTGGCAGCATGACAGAGCCCAGCAGAGTAAACAGTGGAGAACATATAAACATTCACATCCTCTGAAAGCTTAAATCTGTGGTTCAAACTGCTGCCACCTCACGTTTTAGCTTTCTCTGTACTTTAGATTAAGTGCTGGAGGCTTGCAGACTTCTCAGGGCATCACAGGCTCAATGAGGCTGGACTGAAGAACCAAGTACCATCATAGCAACTCAGCAGCTGTTTCTTGGCACAGTAACTAGATATTACTTGGTCAGCTGAGACATTTTAGGTAGGCAGTACTGGTTGCTAGGTATGAATGATCATGAGTGTTATTAAATTAATCTGTACATATCAAAATCTTCTACAGAAACATAGTGGCATGTGCACAGTCTACTTACCTGCACAACTCTCTCAAACATGTGAGCCAAAGGAAGATAGGACACAGAGATATCTGAACTTGTACACTCAAATGTGTTCTACATGGGAAAGAAACACATGTTTGTCAGCAGTCCATATGCCTTCTTGAGTTATTCTTAAGTAGAAAGTGAATGAATCTTGGATTCTTTTGAGTACTTTTAAATAGCTGTTTTTAAATGACTGAGACAACCACACTTTTCTCTTCTATCTTTTTTCAAATCTTGAAATTGAAACTGAATCAGTGAAAGATGAGACAAAATACTAGGTCAGCATTAGTTTCACATTTTGGAAAAAATTGAAATAGGGTAATTTAGGATGCTTGGCATTAGTTCTGGCTCATTCTAGAATAACTTTTTTTCTGAGTAGCAGTTCTTTAAAGTCAAAATAAGTTACTTGTGGTTATTTTTTCCTCATAGAAATATGTACAGTTAGGAAAGCATGAGTTTCCTGGAAGTGAATGGTTTGCAGAAAATGCCTGTATTAAAGCCATTTTAGTCACTCGGAATGACAACTTGGAGATCACCTTCAGCAGCAGCTTACCTCTGTGCATTTCAGAAAGGCAGCAGCATTTGCAACAATATTTTCATGTGTCAGCAATGCTCCTTTAGGGTTACCTTTGGACAGATTGAGGAAAGTCAGTTGTGGCTACAACTGCATATACTACTACATTCTCATGTTTTGCTTGGTTCGGTCAGTTTGATGAGAAAAATCTTAGTCCATGTTGTCTGAAGAGATCAGAAACACCCCATATCTTGTGCACTTTCAGCTATAGATATTATCTAAACAGACTGTCTAGAAATTGCAGAGTAATTAGGAGTAGCATAGAGAATGATGGAACAAGACCCTTATGTAGGGAAGATCAGCATATAGATAGATCAACAGCCAAGGTGTTTAATGAAAAGACTTCCCTGTATGTTTTAGTAAGACAGAGCAAGGATAGACTAGAATTTATCAATTCTTCTCCCGAAAAAGCTTTTTCTTTAGTGCACTAGTTCTGCAGTGACAGCATCCCAAACAGAAGTACAGTGATAACTCTACACAGTAGAAGGTTCCAATTTGCTTTTTTTACATTTTGTTATTAGTGTTTCCTTTTCTCTGCTGAAAAGGAAGTTCTTCCAGCTCAGGGAGCTTGTTTTAATGGGTAAGCATCAACATGCATTTTCTTACCTGTGGTTCCACTGGTGAAACACACAATACAAATATCTTCAGGCTTAGGAGGCTACGAGAGAGAAGCAACATGAAGTCAGAATCTATAGACTGTTACAGTGTCTCCCACTACACACACTTTAGAAAGGGATATGAATCTGGCATGACAACCAGGAGTCATCCGGGAATATAAAGACAAGATTAAAGAAGTCCTGCCAACCTCCTCTGCTACCCATGTGGCACAAGTTCTTTTCAAAGATCAGTTTTACATATTTAGACTGTTCCATGGGGATACTTACAATTGGTTCTGTTATGTTGTTTCTTCCCAGCTCCTGTATTAGAGAAAACACAGATTAATAATTGCAACCAAAAAAAGCAACAAAAGTAGATTAATATGCAGACTTCAAAGACGGCGCTTATTTTCACTTTGACTCTTACTTTACGCTCTCAGTTCCTTCTTCAGAGAAAGAAGATCGTCGTTGTGCATTTAGTGCACTCATAGCGTAAAAAATGAACTCTGCTTGGGGTTGTAAAAAGCAGGAGTTTTTGCAGAAGTGATCAGGACTCCTTAAGGAGTTGAGAAGTTCTGATTAGAGATATTTTATTTCATGTAGGCCAAATCTCTTATTTACAGTCCAATCTGGCAGATTAGAATTAGATTTCAAAGCAGCCAGTTATTTGCACTAGATTTTAACTAGATTATTTTTATCCTGTTACAACTAAACCCAGGGAATTCTTCAGGTTGCTGCACACTGAGTGCCCACAATGCACAAACACAACAGTGGTCAGCTGCTGAATCCCTGCAAGTCCACTCAACTGAATACATAAAGTTTCAGAAGGACCGTTCCTCAAGACCTCAGATTCAGTATGATTACTGGATAATGCAGAAAGTGTCATTGTTGCCATAAAAACTCCACATATCTAAGCTGGCAAAGCAATATCAAGCAGAACCTGTTAGTCACCTACCTCAGCTTCCTGCAGTGCTAGGATTTCAACTCCCAGTTGTGCTCCTCTGTCCTTGAGCTCTTTATCAAACAGATCCATGAGAATGACAGTCTTCAGACACGAGGTCTTTCCTTGCTCACGGTTTTTAAGCAAGATCTGTGCCCTCTCAGGAGTGTCACATATGACTGTGCTGATGTCAGCTACAGAAGAGAAATTACATTTCAGAAGTCTGTTCTGGGGATACAGGACACTATTGAGTAACAGTGGGTAGCATATACATTTAAAACACAGCATTTGCTTCTTATAGCGTAAGCTTCAGCCTATGCATTGTTCATATGTATTCAGTGGCTGGCTTGATCATGCTAAAAAGATTCCTATCAGGTCAGCTGAGCTTATAGCTATGATTTTTTTTTTTCTCCTCCCTGAAGCCAGGTCTTTGTGATGAAGAACTAAATAAGGGTATATTTAAGTCACAGTCAAAACAGATATTTCATCTTTCAGCATTGCTATAAAAGTTCAGAATTGTTCACATTAATAATTTAGTTATAACCATCTTCATAAAATTTAATATAGATCTGCTTGAAGTTGGTCGCTAGAATTTAGGAGTTGATACTTCAGTTTCCCTGCATTTTCAGGAGACTTGCACAGAATTACAAAACCATTCCCCAGCAAGACAACAGAGGATCTGCATTTGGCTGAACATTCTGGTTCTCCATTAATCTAATTAATCACAACTGTGTAATTAATTAGTCCCTAAAAAGCATCAGTCCCAGGCAAGACCTATTAGTAAGATTTATCCCCATGACGGTTGGGATGATTCTGCTTAGCAAATGTTATTTATAAGTTGGATACTAGGTAGTTGGGATAGTAGTAGTTTTTTTTTTTTTTTCCTTAGTCTCCTTAGACTGGGAGAGGAAGTTTAAAGACATATTCAAGACCCCTTATCAACTTCTTCCATCAGGGCATGAAAGCTGTTGGTTTTGTAGAACCACAGATTTAGATATACAGCTTCCCTCCACCCTTCTTCCACCCCACCATCCCTGCAGCATGGTCCACATAACCCAGCAGGCCATTATTAAACTTGTACTCAAAAGACAGCAGGAGATAGAAGTAGTTCACTGCCTTCTTCCAGAAATTGAACAATGTCCTCAGCAGAACAGTTTTACAGCTTTATGAAGTAACCATAAAACTAGAAGAGCAGCAAGGGCAAAACTAGTTTAAGTTAGATCAAAGACCTTTGAATTTCAGCATTCTCAGAAAAGAACATCTTACAGAAATCATCACTGAAGAGCCCGTTAGAGTCAACATTTACCTTTTTCAACAATATATACAATGGCATCTGGCCCCAGAGTGTCATAGAGTGGAACAGCAACCAGTGAGTAAGTGTAGCAGGCATACTCTGAAATGATCCACTGAAGACAAAAAAACAGTAATTCTAAGGAAACATTAGCAGCTCCCAGGACAAGATTACCTAGAGACTGTGCAACTGAACTAGCCCACAACAACCCAACTAACTGAACTGATGATGCACACATCAGTGGCTGGGTCTCTGGAAGGAGGAGGTGGCTAAGACTCTTACAGCAGCCAGAACTTAAGACAATCAATGCTGTATTAGGTAACTGGCAGGATATATGTCCAGTCATTACTAAGAGAAATGGGAGGGGAAAAACATTTGTGATTATTCCTAAAGTGGCCTTACACTATTTAAAAAGCAGATTGAACAGATCCCAAGTGACTAGACCCTCCTCTCCCTCCCAGATCCCCAAATATTTGCCTTGTTGCTTACCTCAGGCCTATTCTGAGCAAAAATACCAATAAACTTGTCTGATGATGGTTTACATCCTTTTTGCAGAAGCCCTGATCCCAGGTATTGAGCTCTATCCAAAACCTGTAAGAAAGTATTTCCTCTTTAGTATTACAAGGCAGTATCCTAAATTAAGCCATCTATCAATTGCAAAACTTACCTGTTTATATGTTAGCCATTGGTAAGGTTGATTGGGTTTTCTGTAGCCCAAACAGGAACCATTTCCTAATGGAACAGTTCAGAAAAGTAGCTGTAAAACTCAATACCAAAGTTGCATCACACTTCAACATGATACCAATTTTCAGTCAGTTCCTAGCTAACTTCATGGAGCATGGAAGTGATGTGTTCATAATTAAGCACTCTACCCAAATCAAAACAGCAGGATTGTTTGCTTCATCCTTATGAGCAATATTTCAAGACCTGGTTATATTTCTCATTTTACAACCCATCTGATTTTGAATTCAGGTTATCATATTTCCATGCATAGGGCCTGGACCTATGAAGTTACATAGACAGCAGCTCTTACCTGTTGTGAACAGGTAGTAATTCACATTATAAAGCTCTCTTTTCCCCCACCAATGCTCAATATTTGCTGACTTTTCACTGAACTCTACCACTTTCAGCTTCTAATGCTTGCTCTGGAGCAGTTTGCCAACTGATAATATTTCCAAATAAATAGAAAAAAATGGGGCCACCTGTCATTCAAACATGCGAAGGTAAAAGAAAGGAAAAACCTTGGAACCACTTGATTTATTTGTGTGATAAGTAAGCACTAGCAGCTGCAAAACTTACTAGAAACATGCAGTCCTCTTCGGAAGACTTCATACATAGTTTTAGCATCTTCGTAGTAATAAGAAAGCAAGTTGTTATCTGCCAAGATTGCACCTCTTCTGGCTCCTCCCTAGAGACAGGGCATAGTTACGTATCATCACACAACAAATGCAGTACTACTTGTTATTCAACCGCTCTCCCAGCAATTTCCTTTAAAATATTTTAATAGCACTGGATTGTTACGGAAGTCTCATTTTCCTTCCTGATTTCAGTCTGTCAGGTCACGTGCAGAGAAGCTTTGTAGCTGGACTAGATTAGTATTCAATTACAGATTGGAGATCTTGACTAAGACTAAGTGTTATCACTTTCCTAGTTTCATTACGTCTAGCATCTTAGTGCAGCATCAGCCACAATGCTGGCCACTCAAAACATTAAAATAAAGGAAAAAAATAGTGGTAGCTGAGAATATCTGGTAAAAAGCACATCAAGGTTTGACAAGAGCCACTGCATCTTATTTTATTAATATCTTAAAACTTCCCTTCTCTCCTGTAAAGGAAAGTCATACGACTGGGAAAGAAAGCTGTACATATCAGTTCCCACTGATACTTGGAGTCAGGAATAGATCAGTGTTCAGAGCAAGTTGCTCAAAAATGGTCCATCCCTACAAGCAGAATAAGCATTACCTCAATTCCTATGGACTGCTTGTTTAAGTCAACAGGAGGCAGAACAGGTTTGGGCCTGCTTATCACCCACAGCAGGATGGCAGCTCCAAATACAACAAGGCTGAACAACGCTGGTGTTGGGAGCGGTGAGAACAAGACTTGAAGTATCCAGATCATCGTGCTGGGTCACAGCAGCCAGAGTTGAATCTGAGACAAACAGGAGATTCAACAGACAGTTAGAAGCACTTTACCTGCAAATCATCATTATTCAGTTTGTTAATAAAAACTAAGTATAATTTCAGGAGTTTGCTCCTAGACACAGTACAATAATGAAGTAAGATTATACAATGCTTTATGCCTCCTAACAGATCTCAAGTGTCTCCATAAAGCTTAATCAACTCTGTACTAACAAAAAATAAATAAATAAATAAAAATAAAAAATAAAAGTGGAACTCTCCAAGCCAGGCCAGGAACAGAAGATGTAAAATCTTTCCTTTCAAAAAAGTCTATCACCGTATCGGGTTTATAGCTTTAGTTCTCAAGTCTACTTTGGGGAAAAAAATAGTAAACTATCTCCCAAGTTATGTTTAGCCAAAACGTACCTACAGTTCAGTGAAATGAACAATGAAAGTAAAAAAAAGCCCTGAAGATTATAGCTGTCCAGCAGGAAGGGTATTCCTGGGCTGTATATAGGTATAACAAATGGGTAAAAGTCTGCAGAATTAGCAGTATCAACAAGATTAGCTGCCCTTATTGGAAGATCTGTTTTGGACAAGCCTTTCAGTTAGGCACTGACAACGTGTTCAGTGAGAGATAGCACAAGTCAAAAGTCTAGAAGATAATTTGCACTAGGAAGTGGTGACCTAGGTGTCAATGTATGCAACAGAACTCTATCTGGGAAAATACCAGAGCTATTCTGCTGCTTTGGCCATCCAGATACTCCTCCTTGAGAGTCAGGGAAGCAAAAACTGAGAATGCAGGATAAGAGAGATTCTGCTTCTTGTAAGAGATGCAGACAAGCATAATTTATGTTTGTTCCATTGCAAGGAGGTATTTTAACTTCCAAGACTTACTGTTACATTTATGGTCAAGGCATAGCCACATTTGTTCTAGATGAACTCACATATCACACCGATTTATCTTTGTCAAGTATCTAAATAGGTATGTAGGGCATAACACACATGACACTTTCAAAGGACATGATTATTCACCTTGCAAATTCCTATATGCAGGATCAAGGGAACCCAAATAACAGATAATACTTCAGCCAGCACCTAACTAATTCTCTTTACATGAAAATACCAGGCATTCTGGAGCAACAAACTCCAGTCACCCTTTAACTACAGCACCAAGAAACTTACAGGTGTTTTCCAAACAGTTAGCAAATTCAGCCAGGTGCATAAGTTAGAATGTGGGCCTCTGAGCCCACACTAACCAGAGTTAGCTCGCCCATATCAGGCTTAAAATTTTGGTTCTCAGTTCACAGTGGCCAGGCCAAGCAGTCTCCTGTACAGGAGATGAAGACATGCTCTGCTTGCTGACCACCTGGGTAAGAAAGGAAATTCATCAACTCCAGCATGCCAAAAACGTGCCATCTGTTTATCTGATCAGTATGAACTCCCTAGACCCCTTTCCCACTCTTAAGTCCCAATCAATGTGCCCTTCTGGTCTCATACTTTGACAGTTCCCCCCCAGAATGGTGCTACAGCAAGAAACACAAGAACTGCTGCATTGTAACTCTGCATTGGCTCAACTTCAGTAACTGGGTATATGACACCTAAAAGTGTGAGCCTATTATTTCTATTGTATTATTTCTACAGCTTATTTTCACACTCTTCCTCATTCTTTACCAACGTGGCTTGGAGCAAAATCTCCTGAACCCTGATCTGTTGATCAAGTTTGTACTCAGGCCAAAGCCTCCTAGCAGTCTGTTCTAATATGAACGTTTGGAAGACTAAGGCTTAAGGTGAATTTGGCTATCACCCGCCTTACATAATTCATACATTTGGCCTTGTAACCTATTACTGGAGTAGTTTGTAAGCAGCTATATATAGGTGATTAAACAGTATCTGTTTTATGGTGTGATTTACTGAACTAGACAGTGAGCTCCTCCTGCCAAAGTCAGATCTGTTCAATTCCCCAATCCTTTGTTACCATGGACAAGACAGCATCTGCATCTCCACTCTCCAACATGAAGAGGAGCTGTATATAAAACATCATCCTTTTAACTCAGGGCCCAACTAGATCCAAGTGACAGAGCAAACCACATTTGAACTATTGTACCCTGTAAGCCTGGCTTGTTGCAAATTGGAAAAACTAGACTGGGGCACATCTATTCTACCATCTTTTTACAGAGATGCCAGAATATTCAAGTCCTACTGTTTGGAATTTTGATTAACAGGAATCAGCCCATGCTATTTTCCTGTCTTTTCTCTTTCCTAGATGGGCTGAAAGGACTTGAGGGGAGTGAATCTTCCCTGGATATCTTAAGTCCTTTCAACAAGCAGTAATAGAGATGTATATAGGCCGCGAAAGCTATCACATGCCTGCTTTGCTGTGCTAATTCTAATTTTGAAATATACTCTCACATGTTCATTTAAAAAGCAATTTTAAAATATTTTTTTCTTTGTAGCCAGGAAGAGCCTATAGTATTACACTAGAAGTAACCCATCAGAACTGGGGTCATGTCTATACAAGAGGGTCCTTTAACTGATACTGAATTAAAACTGCTTACTCAGACAGGTGAGTGGAGTTTTCAGATAACTAGTGTCTGTACATTTTTAATCTGTTACATTTATTTTACTGAAAACAGATAAATGGGCGATATTTGTCTGACATTGCTGTGAAAATGATCAGGGAACCCACCAAGTGTGAATGCTCCATTTTGCCATAGATAAGTAGTAGAAAGCTCAGCTCCTCATTGAACAACATGCTAGGCTATGTCTGCCAAGCCATCTAGGAAGACTGACAGTCGAGCCCTAAGGATAAGGGTACTTGTAGCAGAGAACCCACTGAGGTCCTGAGAGGATACCTGATCAGGAGCAAGTGTGAGAAGATCCAAATACTTGGATCTCATTTGCATTACACAAGAAATACCTGAAAGACAATTCCTTTACTTTATGAAAGGTGATAGTGACAACAGCGTGTTAGTTTAATTTACAAAAAGGTTTCCTCAGCTTTAACTATTCCCACCGAAGTACACAGACCCTGCTGTCTGTGGCAAATCCTTCATTCAAAGCTGAGAGCAGCAAGAGGATGGGAACATCTTCTCTAGACAGTCATCTGTCCGTGCAAAGACAGCAGCTTCACTCTAGGTCTATGCTATGGAGCAACAACAAGCAGAAGTTGACCCAGAGATCCAGACACCCTGCAAATACCCAGTTCCTGATCTATATTGACTGGGTCAAAATTCGAGCAGGGGGTGAAGCACGTGAAAATGCCAGGGCATTTCAGCCTCTAGCTTCCGTCACAGGGCAAGTCCGAGCACTAACTGCTTTCACTGGTATGCAGGGGAGCTGGACCGCTTGAAACCTGAGTACTGAGGGGCTTAACTCTGGCTGACCAGAGAGATACAAACGCACAGGATGTCTCAAACCACTTCTTTCAGCTGGCTTATGCAATAAGGTGCTAGACAGCTAAAGTATTGTTAGGTGTTTGGCCTGATCAACGGTCGAGGGTAAGGTACACTAGACTCGGGAGTGCAAAGGCTTAGATTTTATCAGAAAAGATTACAGTGGTACCAGTTATGCCTTTGAATGCAGCCACGCATGCTCTCATTTCTACTGTACCCTCAGTAACCTTTAGGACATTTTTTTTTTTTTGCTAGCTAGAAGGTATCTATAAGGAATTAAACAGAGCTATTATCTCCAAGGCAGGAATTACTGGAAAGTGACTATTCTTTGTGCCTTCAAGCACAGCAATTGGAAGTTAAAAAAAAAAAAATCTATCTCACAGTAGTTCTCTACAGTTGGCACAGCAGTGTCTAATACACCTACCAGTTCAGAGGCAAGGATCATGCACTGCCTGAGAGTTCTGTAAAATTATATTATCTTTGCTCCAAGGCCAAGGGGATAAGAGACAATTTACATATACTTTGAGGAGATCATGGGAATTTTTTGATCAGCATTAGTAAAGGAACCTTATTGACTTTTTCTGAAGAGGAAAAGTAGAATAGAACTAACTATACTGGGACCACCACTTGTAGTAATAGTAGTTCACTCCTTACATTTGCTTGCTTATAGCACAGATCTCACCTAGTCTTCGGCAGATGTGAGCCGCTATGCCAGTTCTTATTTCTTGGTATGACTATATCCTTTCTCTAGTGGCAGCAAGGAAAACTTGTGTTTATCAGCATTTAGGCATGTCTGGCTTTTAGCATCTACAGAGCTAGACAAAGCACAAGAGCCCAGTAATGACTGCAGAGTCATATACAGATTACATCACCTATTAATTTAACGGTCTGACAGATATGAGACTTTGAAGACAAAATACATTATTGAATAAATTATGTGAAGATGAAAATAACAGATTTGCCTCCCATTGCTTTTCTCAGGGCCTTGTTTAGAGGCAGGTGAAAATGCCTTTAATGCAAAAGCTTTAATGCAACCCGCATTGAGCTGAGGCACACTTGAGATAAGAGGTACTCTGAGAGCAAAACCTATGAGAGTTACAGCCAAACAGTTCAAGTATACGTTGATTGTGCCCAAGAACTGCTCTAGCCGCGGATGAGAAAATGAGGCCTCCATAACTTACTTGCAGGAAGCATACAGCACGCTGCGGTTGGAGCCCGCGCTACAAGCTATTTCTGGGCCCTGCTCAGACCGATGTAGGACTGCTTATTGAACCCAAAATTAGAAAGCCCATTTCTACAGAGGATTTCACTATGCCTAATATTGTTGTCCCTTCATCAGGGACCTAATGTTACCAGCACATTGAAAAGTTCTACAAGCTATTTTGTAAAACCTTCGAGAATCAGCTTTTTATATATTAGATTTACATCAGGTTTTCACCTTGAAAATCTACGTGTTGAAGAGATACCTACACAGAAGGATTCTTTACAGAATACTTATACTTAACTAGCACTATAAAGTTTTGAAATATCTTAGAAGTAGTGCAAGAGGTTCTGTTACTGTCTATCCTATTATATAATAAAGCATATCCCTGGTTAATATGTATGCACCAACACTACACTAATTGGAATCAGACACACATCAGGCATGGTTTAAAGAGCTAGAGTGAAAGCTCAACTTGAAAAACCACACAGTATCTCCAAGAAAACTATAATGCTATCATTAAACACACTATATAACCATATAGAAAGCAGGCAGCGTTAATCACTCTTAGGTACATGTGTTTTTTATCACTATAAATTAGTACAGCAGTTCTCTTACAAAGAGCAAAGAGCAAATATATATCGGAACTTAACTAAGCCTAAGGTTAACTCTAGCTGATAGCATGGGCTCAGAGCAGGCTCTGCTAGCAGGACCAGGCCAGAACCTCACATCCCAGGACTGCATACACACCAAGGCTGCACTGAAGAGCACACGAGTAACCACAGGCAAGCCCATTACCAGTGAGAAAAAAAAATCATCTTCCTTACTTACACAGAATGGAGCAGATGTAGAGAAAAGAACCAGCAACAAAAACACACCTACCTAGGAAGGGGAGGAGGAAGAAAAAAAGAAAGAAAAAAAAAAAAAGAAAATGTCTTTTCCCCCCTTTAAGTAAGTCAAAAATCCTTATCAACACAGTAGCAAAACAACAGCTATAAAAATATATTCATGTTAAAACTCCAAGCAGTTTCCTTTCCCGCGTTTAAGTACATCAGCAAGCGCAAGAGCATGCTGGGAGCGGAGCTTATAAAGGCAGGAACTCGCAGAAGGCAACTTAAGTGGTCAGAGAGACATTACTAAGGAAGTGGGGTGGGTTTTTTTTCTTTCAGGAGGAGGAGAGGTTATTGCGTTTGCGCATTTCTGAAGAGCTAAGTGGTGAGAAGTGTACTAAGGCTTCCTGAATTAATATTTACAACTCATACTCCAGCTGCTATTTTTTCTTTGTTACATAAGGTTGCTCACTAGCAATTCTCTTTCACTATGGCTTGGTTGTACACATGACTGAGCAGACCTTGGCAGCGTGTAGCAATAACAGATTACTGGGATTACAGTATTTATAATCTGCTGTTGTAATATGCTTGTTTATGGGCTCCATAATTGTTTCTGCCTTTCTGCTGAAGGGTACCTATTTTTTTTAAAAGCTCCTCAGTCCTCACAAAGTATTAACTATGCTGAAACCTTATATATGTGCAGCTATTTGTACAGTGTGACAGGTTTCAGCCTTCTTCAGTTTTATTTCCTGCTGTAACAGGGATTTTCTTTACACCTGGAAATGTGTTTGTTTAATAGTTTATAACTGCTGCCTTATCCCTTTCTCTTTAAAATGCTTGACTGGTGTAGCTGGAATGTGGCACCAAGTTCACTGCCTTTCCCCATTAGTACCTTGACCTCAGCAATCTAAGCCCCGTTTCTCACACAGCAGCTTGCTCATGGGCAGACTACCTGTGCTGCATGAGTTTAGGAACACTAGATTAGGCTGCAGCAAGGCTGGAGTAACACAGCATTTACTGGCACCCAGAGCACTATCCTTCCTGGACCTTGGCCACGCATTCTGCTGGCTAAAACACAGAGCCCGTATTAATTGCTGTTGTATTTTCATTACTGTAGTAAACTCTGTGCTCCTTAGGTAGATCTAGCTTACACAGTAATTGTAGCAGTGCTTAGCAATTCAGACATACCTTCAGGACGAGGCTTAAATTACTGATTTTACTGTAGGCTTTTCATGAAAGAAAAAAAAAAAAATCACTTGTTCTTCAGGACAGTCCTCTACTTTCAGTTTTGCTTATCCAGAGCTTCTTCTGAGAAGCCATGAAGTTTACCCTCAGCCAGCACGTGTTTATGCTTAGAGGAAGCAATGAAGGAAAGGCAGGCTCAGTGCCAGCCAGCTGCATTTCCAGCTTCCTTGGGTGTGTCTGAGGACTTCCCCCTCCAGGTGTGTGCTTTTGGCTCTTACTTTTCCAGGGAGGAAGAGAAGAAGCAGTGAATTTGCCCTCATCTCTGAGGGGGTGTTAGATACCACTGCTGCATCTCAGCTGCCTTGACTTTGCCTAGGGGTGCTGGTGTTTATGCTTGCAGCGCTGTCTTGCTGGGCCTGCCTCAAGCCCAGGGTGATGCAGGGGTTGCAGAGCTGCGAGAGCTGCACTGCCTGGACCCAGCAAGTACCGCTGCTCCAATGTGGATGGGATTAAGGGGTGCAAAAAGACGAGCTGTGTGGAGAAGAGCTCCTTAAGGGATTTGTCCTGCTTAATACTCAGAAGTTGAAATGCATCTGATGTTCTTTTCCAGGTATGTGTAAGAAATCACATGTGAATTTGGAGGCTTTGTATAAAATCCAGCTTTTCTAGAGAGGCAAAAATCCATTTGTTGTAAGTAAATCCCTGCCAAAAAATAAGGCAAAGCAAGTCTCAGCCTCTGCTTCTTGTATGTGCAAAATGTTCATATGCATCTTTCATATCCATTAGCAAGTGGTTAAAATCAGCAGTGCGCATATAGAGAGTTAAAGCTGTTTTATTTCTACTCTCATGTGCGTGAGATTTGTGTAAAAATGGTGACTTATATAGGGAGCCTAAAGAACGTAGAAGAGCACAAGGATTTGTTATCCAAAGATGCTAAAATAGACCATCTACCCATAGCAAATTGCATAAATTATATGTAAATAAAGGAACATAAACTCAACATATAGTTCTCTTGCCACCTCAAGTTGTGGATCTGAATTCTGTGAGTTGGTGGGAAGTGTGGGCTCACTAGTTTTTTGAAGGATTTGTGAATGCCAATATGCTTTCTTAATATTGTGGAAATAATCATTTGTTATTGATTTGCCTTGAAAATAATAATTCTTTTTTTGCTCTGCTAAATTTTTAAAGGACGGTTATCTGGCTTTGGAAACAGAGTGATTACGCAGGGATATAAATCATTGTAGAGCATAAGCCATGTGAACAGGGCAATAGTCAGGGACTGGGGAGAGCAGCATGCTTTTTGCTGAACATCTTACTTGTGATCTGGTTTTGGTTAGTATTTCTCTCTAATTTCCTCTCCTTGATTACAGTTGTGACTGTATGCAATAATTTTGAGAAAGTACCATCCCTGTAGCTGTATGAAGTGGTTGTGCCAAGGTGACGGCAGCAGCAGTCTGTTGTGCTATACTTAAACTCATACTTTTAGAAGATTGAAAAGTGCTTTATAGCCAGCTTCCATATTCTTGTAATGATAATTTGGGAGATGATGGTCCTCTTGTGATAACTGCTGCTAGTAAGCTTGTGTGTGTGTGTAAATCATCTAGTGCATAGCAAGTTTTTACTGACAGTATTTCAAAACTTGCTTCCAATGCTGTGGTACCAATATTTTTTTTTATTGTTATTTTTCTGGAACTTGGTCATAAACATAAATCTGAGGAAGAACCTCACATTGGCACTCTGTGCACTCAGTCTTTAAATAGACAAAACTAGCAGGCTGGTAAGACAATGGCTTCAGGCTCAGATTTCCAATTCCAGCCAGGCTATAGCAGCAGGCAGAGTTCAGGTGGTTACTCTCCTGCACTACAGCTGTGATTTCTTTGCATGCCTCCTCCTGTGAGCCCAAGCTTGCTCCTTTTATAGCTTGCTGCCCATTACTCAGGTGTTGCCTTTAGCAGCACATGGTGTGATGGGAACTGTGCATTTATATCAGGGTAGTGCAGTAAATTAAGGTTATCATCCCACCTCTGCCTTCCCTGCAGGAGCAGGGAGCCCAGTACTGGAAGAATTGGCTCTGATCCGGAGAGATTGGCTTACCTGCCTTCAGCTCTGGGTGGAGGGGCTGGCACCGCTCTCCTTCCTCGCGGCTCTACAACTCCAAGTGGGTGTTCAAGGGCTGGCGCGGCTGGACTGAGCCCTGAATCACCAGTGAGTGGCTCTAATAAACAGGCAACACTGCACCCAGGTAACCTTTGAACCTGTGTTGCGACAGGTTCAAAGGTAAAAATATTCCTGATCAAATATAAAGAGCAATTTTGGCCGGTTAGAATGTTAAACACACACGGCTTGCGCAACAGCCTTGGAAGAGAGCAGGGCGCTGTGAAAGCTGACCCCGGCCCCGCAAAGGCTGCGCCCTTGGGGGTTTAACCGGCCTCTTGTTTCTCCTGCATATACACAGGGCACCAAGTAAGCGTGCTTTTGCTGAGACTTGGTACCTCTTAGATCGCCCTTATAGCAGGCAAACATATTCTATTTTTCCCTTACTGCTTTGTGGAGGGAACATGCATGGCTTCCAAGATACGGTTCTTTTGCAGTTCAAGTGGTCCATGAATAGCGTGCTCTTGTAGGGGTAGGAGCTCTTAATGTGGTGAAGATGGAGTGAGACCAGTCCTCTTAGCACTGTGCACTTTCTTTGAAGGTGTGTGAAGGGCCTTACACTCGCTGCCCTGGCAAGGAGCAGTTTGGTGCTCAAGACACTGGGCTAAGCCTGCTTCATCATCAGCTTCTGAAGTGGTTGCTCTGTGTCCCCTCTGTCTATAAAATGGGAGTAACGGAGCTGCTGCACTTGATGCTCGTGGTGAACAGGCTGAGCTGCGAGGTGAGGCCCTCACCCCGGGCTGCCAGGTGGAGTTTCTTGGCTTTCCGTTCAAAGATTGTGGACATGGTCTTTGGAAGAGTTTTTGCTCCTCATGATCCAAGACACAAGGCCTAAATACCAAAGTCCTTTCAGCACTCACTTAATACTGTCAGGACCAGATAAGATCATATAGCTTTTGTTTCAGGTCTGCTTTGACTAGTGCTGGAATCTGACGCCTGTATAATCTCTGAGAAGTAAGTTGGTGTTAACTGTTTTCACTTAAGGTCTTGAGTATTCTTTACTGGGAGCAAGGGAATCTGCTTTTATAGACATTAACAAAAGTGACAGCAATTGTGCAGATGCTTACTGTCATCCTAGCTCTTCTTATGAAGATGTCTGGATTGTATGTCTGTGAAAGTGAAGGATTTTAGAAAATATCAGTTTGGGGAGGAAACAAGTGGGATGATTCCAAACTTGGTGTAATGAGATGCTCTCTGTGTGCAAGGTCTTGGCTGCAGTCTGTGGTATAACTTGTATTTGGAAAATAAAACAGTTGGTTTATGTTGTGCTGAGGTGAGTTGTGGATGCAAATAATTAAGAGCTGGGCGGGTCCCCATTTAGTGTAAGTGGATATTGCCTCCCAGCCTCAAAGGCTCTAGAACGTCTAATATCATCTATAGATTTTGCTGCTAGATGCATCTTATTTTAATGCACAGAAGTGTGTGTGGTGGAGTAAGCTTGTCAGAGACTTGAGGTGAGAACAGAGAAAAGTGAGTTGCCCAAGCCAGACATAGGAGTAAAGCTTTAACCGCTTTTCTTTTCCAGCGTGTCTCCCTGGTACATAAAGTGCATGGCTTTTTACCTCATTTGAACACCAAATTAATGCAAGTTGTACTGTTTTGTCTCCTTTCACCTATATAGTGGCCTCCCAGTGAGCGAAGACCTTTGATTTCATGCTCCGCAGGAAGCGGAGCCAGGAGCCCTGGGCAGCGCGGAGCCGTGTGCCGTGCCCGAGATGGACAGGCAGTGTTCTTCAATCAGAAGTTTGCCTGCGCTGCCCTGGGGCTTAACCTTTGCACAATTTGTTCTGAAAGCAGGAATAAGAAAATATATTTATAAACCCCAAGAAACACATCTGCTTGTGTTCTACAGTGCAGACTTGCATGGGGGCACTATGGCCCCTGAATGAACGCTGCCAGAGGGCTGGTGTTTGGGATCTCAGTGCCTAAAACACAATCAGTAACATAAGAGAGAAGAGATCATCTGTGGACAATGTTGCCCAGGTACCTGTCCTGAAAAGGAGGAGCCTGAGGCAAAGCTCATGTCAGAGTTGATCAAAGGCCTTTTCTTCTCTTGCAGACTAGCAAATGAGCACCAAGATACACATTTCAATGCTGGGAGGATGAACGTGAGCCATAAGGGAGCGGGGGAAATTGGAAGGAGTCTCTATGTCCTCCAGCTTTTGTCCCACTCCAGTACCAATAGTGGGATTCATCAGCATGTTTTGGATGCCTGCCAGGGAACATCCAACCGTGGGGCCATACTCCATGAATAGTAATTGAGGGATTCTTGCTGAGGTTGTACAACTAGTCCCAGCTGTGAAGAGTGACTCTAAAGGTCATTACCACTCAGACCTGGAGTTTAATCACTCTTCTAGGCAGCTCACAAGCAGCCTTTCCTTAACTGGTCTTGTGAAATGCAATTGAATGATAAGCATAAAACAAACTCTAACCTGCCACCTCAAATAGCTGCACTGCCAGTTGTGGTATTTGGTGACTGTATTCTATAATTCATTCTTATTGTGTTCAAGCCCTTGTTTAAAAAAAAAAAAAAAAAAATGTTTAGTTAAAGTGTTTGAATCCATAATTGAGGTTGCATTCAAAATTGAGCGGCTGCACACTTATTTTTTATCACATTATGATGTGTGTGATGTGTGATGACAACTATATGAAATTTAAGTGTCTGACTGAATTACTATTCCCGTGTTACTGCTGGCAATTCTGCATTTTACTCTTCTCATAATTCTGCTGATTTTGATTGGAAATTATATCATACTCTGAACTTACTTTAGCCTATTTGGGATAAGATTTTGTCTCCAAAAGACTAATCCTTCTGAGCTCCATCATGAAAAACAAAAATTGCTATTAATCATTTTATTCTGTCTGATAGGAATCATAGAAGAAAAATGAATGAAGCTGTCCACAGAATGTCCAACAAATTAAAGGAATTACTATCTCAAAAGCAGTGTGTGTTGCATGTTAGCCCTAAAGATGGTCATCCAGTGCACATTCTGCCTTTCTACCTTTATGTGACAGGGAGTTGGTGTTTGAAGTCTGTGGAGAGAACAATGATCAGGAGGTCACATTTGCAATGTTAATTATGTCAGAGACACCTGAAACATCGAGTGAGCAGGTGCAGTGGGCACAGATGAGCTCAGATCCAGCCTGTAGCAGTTAGTGAAGCTTTCCTGGTATTTAACTTCTAATGAAAATAAGAACTGCCTACTAGAGCTGAGCGTGTGCTGGTATTTTGAGACTTAACACACTTTATCTGTGTTAATATAATGCTTGGCTTCTTGATTGACATCTCCATACTATCAAATCCAATCCTGTTGCAAGATTCAAGAACTAAAACTTTAGCAGCTTTTATAGTTTGGCTCTCATTCTGTATACTGGAAAGTGTTTACTTGAACAATTCATAGTATTTAACCTTCCTTTTGCCTTATAAAAATATGAATGAGAGAAGCAAGCATAGCAGTTTTTGAACAGAGACCTTGACTATTGACCACTCAAACTGGAAGGTTTTTTTTTTTTAAAATCTTTCTTAGTGACTTTAGACTTTGGATAGTGACTAACAAAAGAGAAAAGAGCTAATGTTCAAAAGGAGCAGTATCTGACGTGTAATATTTAGATGAGGAAAGTTTAAAGACCGTTTGAAAAGCTTCTAAGTGTTATCAGTGCTGTAGTTTGTTTAGGTGGTTAAACGTTCATAGAAGCAACCAAGTTCCATCTATAATTTAGATAATTATGGAGATTTGATCTATCAATGTCACTTGTGAGTAATTTAACCAAACAAGAGCCAGCACTGATTTTTTTTTTTTTTTTTTTTTTTTTTTTTTAAGGGGTAAGATATTTTTAATAGCAGAGGAATAAATACAGTTGTGTTAGGTGAGATATATTACAGTCCTTTGTGTTGTATTTTGGACCTTTTCTTTCCTTTTAGCTTGATTCAAAGGATAAATCTTGAGTCTGACTTTCAAGTTCTAGGGAGCTCTCATTTGATTTGGTGTCTGTATTTTGGGAACTCTGTACTCTATTTTTTTCCATTTTAAGCTGGAGATAATACCATTGAAGTTGATGGGATGACCTAAAACATTAGAGAGCTGGAATGTAACAGCTGACCTTGATGTACAGCAGAGAGTCTGCTTATGCGTTTTTATTGCAACAATACAGAATGCTTCTGATTCTCCAAAATTCTTGTCTTTCCATCTGCTGAAGCCACAATGGAGACAGTTTTATATCAGTTAAAGAGCAGACTGTATACAAGAAGTTCAAGATTTGGCCTGTTGTGAGATGCAGTGTCTGATACTTCTGTGATTTAATTCTATGGACTTTATTAGACTCGAGAATTTAAAGAGATCGTGGAAAAGGAATCCTACTACTTGAGGAGTACTGGATGGCCTTCAATTTCCAAGGTCGTTGTACGTAATTCTTTAGGAATCTGAGGAAACTAATCACTGGGGCTAATTTTAAAAAGTTTTGTGAGATCTTTCTAGGGAAAGATCACTAAAGAGAAAGTTACTTTTAAATGCAGACTTAAATTGTAAGCCTCTTGTTGCAGATGCTTATTACTGATTAAAAACCCTCCTACTTTGTTGCATAAACACGGGTTCAGCAATTTTGGGACTGTGATTTAGAAAGTTTCAATGCAACTTTTCATACTTTGATCTTGTAATGGATTTATGCAGATGAAGAGTAGTCAAATTAAGTTTTGTGCTAATTGAAGCAATTCATCTTAAAGAAAAAAAGTGCTGGAGTAAAAATAGGTGGACATATCTTACAGTCCAGAGAAATAGGGAAATACATTTAAAAAAAGGAGTCATATTCAAATTTGTGGAATTAGTGCTTCCTGTTGCTGACTAAGTTATAACCTCCGGGTCATGTTTAGTAAAGGATTGGAATGAGTGAGTAAATGACTTTGTCCACCAAATTAATCACTGTATGATGTGTGAGTCCACTTTAAAGCATGTCTGTGACATTTACACTGCAGTCACTGAACTCAACTTGCAAAAGGGGGTAAATTTGATGCCTTTTGGTTGTTTATATACAACAAGCGTAATTTCCATAAGGCACTTGAAACTGGAGAAAGGCTTAAAAAATTTCTAAACAGAGTTGTCATGATGACCCCTTAAGTACAGACCTTTTGCTTGAATTATTTCCATTATATCCTGGGTTTTAAGCTAACACATTTTCTATAATTTTGGGGGGGAGGGGCAGGGGGTGTGAGGTTAGGATGGTGACAGAAGTGAATACTGATTTGGGATATAGTTGTTTCTGAATTGGCGGAAGAGTGAATTAGAGGACTGAATTTTCAGCTCATTTTGCCATGATTACGTTAAATTAATTTTTAAAGAAGTGTATTACAAAAAGGTCTACACCTTCTATGATCCTTGTGGTATGAATGGCAGTCGGCTCCTTTTATAACCTCCCCAGACCTTACACAGAAGTCCGCTGGGATTGATGTACTGCTGAGTCCCTTCATGTTCTGTGTCCCACTCCAGTTTGGAGAGGATCTATTGCTAACGCTACAATCTTGTCTTAGAAGACTTCAGATTTACAGCATATGCCCCTAATTTCTTACTGACTTCTCAGGGCAAGCACACAGATGTGTATTATTTGTCTTAGTTTTTCAGTTTCAAAACATGTGGGTTGGTTTATGAGAACCAGATGCAACTTCTGGCATAGATGGTGAGGTGAAGAACAGTAACATGGAGGCCATCTTCAAGACTTCACTGTCAGTGGTACTTGCCTCTTCTCTCAATTATAATGTTATCTGCATCCCATAGATCTGTTTGTTCTCTTTCCAACTGAAGTGTGATGAACAGTATGTGGCACACTGAAAATCTGACCTGACTTGATTTCCGATATTAAGTCCAAACTGAAGTTGTCACTGAAATAATTAAATTGTGACATACTCTGAAGAGTGAGACTTCGGTTACTAGTGCCTTTTAATTAAAATCTGGTGAAGGCAGGGAATCTGGAGCCAGCAGAATGAAAAGAGGAATAAGAGGAAAGCGCAGTGTCTCAGGTGCAGGAGTACCACTACTGACAAGCGTGTGGTCTTCATGCAGGCTTCAATATTGAGGAAGGGCTGCGCCATCCTGCGCTAGCTCTCCACACTGTTGTCATGCTAATGCCTGCTTATGGGACAGACACCTTTGCACTCGCTGTGCCAGCTCGAGTGCCGTGGGACGCTCCCTACTAGCGCCGTGCCCAAAGGCTGGGCTCCGCTGTGCAGATTGCCATCGATAACGTCAACTTGGAGCCACCATCCTTAGGTAACCTTATCCTGGCTTTTGTTTGCTCTGATTGTGATTGTGATAGTAATTGTGGTAATACATTGTGATAATATTGCCGACTGCAAAATCTTTGCCAAGAGAAATTGGGTCCAATTTCTGTAGGTAGACATTACAATTCCAGCTGTATTTAAATGTTTGAAACCTCACAGGCCAACTTAAGATTGCTTTTTTTTATGTCAGACTTTCTTATTTTTATAGCAAAGTTTGCACATAGAAAGAAATTTTAAAATAAATTAAACAAGGTATTGTAAGCTAGGTTCCCTACTAGGTTTCCACGTTAATAAGAAAAGAATCTTTAGTAAGAGTAGTAGGAGACTGAATTGAATTTAAGAATGAGGTACAAGGACAGCAGTATTTCCCCTGAGAAACCCGTTTAGCATGTGTTAGGATTTGGGGTGAAATGCCGTGGTCTGTGGATGTTTCACCTCCAAATGTTTATTGCTGTCGTAGTCCAATGCAATGAAATAAAAACTTTGTGGAGTAGGTGTTTCATATATATATATATATATTTTTTTTTTTGGTGTATGCTGAGATTTTAGGCATGGAGCATTAGCACTTTGGGATTTTAACAGTTTGTGGACCTAGGAGAATGGAAGAGAGTAAGAAATTTCCACTGGAAACAGCTTCCCCAGCACTAAATTTACCATGAAGTTTCACTGTCCATCTTTGCCTTCTTTGGTGTAAATTGCTGTGTGCCCGTGCCAGATCTTGCAGCATGCTGCTTGTGCTGAGAAGTTGGTATCTTCTGTTAGGAAGAGAAGGTGGCTCATTTGTTAATTACAGTAAGTGACAGTGTATAAAGCACTTAATAGCAAATCCAAGCAAGTAGAGGTCTTGCTGTACTGAGATCTTCAGTCCTCAGTGTTTGCAGTCAGCTTGATCATTTCCTCTTAAAAGGAGCCAAGTCCTGTTCAGAGTGTTTCCTCCAAAGTGCTTTCTAGTTAGTGGTCAGTGTTAGAGCTGGTTGAGAAGGGTTTTTCCTCACTGTTTACAGCAGTTTCCAAAAGCTGACTGAACTCTCTATTTTGCTTTGAGGAGCTTTAAAACCTCAGTAAGGAAGAAGAAATTTTCATTCCATCTCTTAATTTCTCTAATCACAGCATTTGACTCTAGCAGTCCAAGGAAGATGCCTCCTGATAGAAGTATTAAATAGGAAGGTCAATGCTAGAAAATAGTATTGTAGCATCACATCTCTGTTCATAACAGCTGGCAACCAGCATGAAACCTTCCTCGTGACAGTCCAGGTATCCAAGCAGGGCTCCCATCTGTACCACAAATGGGCACCTCTCATTGCAAGGGCAGGAATTTCCAGCTGTGGATGTCAAATCGGGATCAGCAGTGAGGAAATATTGCTGAGAGTTTTGGCAGATAATTCTCATAGCAGAGGAACATGTGATAGTAGTAATCTGTTCAGGCAGTCTGAAGACTAAATGAGACCTAACCTGAGCGCAGCAAAGAGCATCTGCTCCATATTCTGCGTGTCCTACATGGAAGAGACTGTGGTAACGCCCTTAGCTGCCTTTTTGTGGCTGCTGAGATCCCGTGCTTAGGTTCAGCCCATGGTGGAGTCCAGATGAATGTAAGATTTCCTCCTGATACCCAGGCACATACCACACTTCATTGCAAACACCCACATACTGTAATACCTTCAGTGTAGGTAATACCACTAATTATTTCATATTAAGGTAATGCATCCAGATTCCAGCTTGCTGCTGATATGTTTGTAGTACCACGTTCAGGGATGGAGCTGGGGTTCTGCCCTGTGCTGGAAGCGGTGAGTCTTTCTTTACCTCCCTTCTCTTCCATTTCTTCCCAAACTGGTGCACTACATTTTTCCCCCCAGCCTTGCAGATTGGGTTCTTGCCAGAAGACACGTTCGGAAGCACTTCTGTAATTCCCAGCTAGATTTTGTCTTGTTTACATTCTCTTTATCTCTTTTACAATCCATATTTGTTAATCCAAAAGTAAATTTAAAAGCTATGACAGTTGTCTTGAGTGTATCAGGGCAATATAGTCCATGGCTTTATTTCTAGGTAGTCAGTGATGTGGTTTATATTCTGGAATATTTCTTCATTATTTAGGAAAAAAAAATGCATCAGTGTTGTTGGGATCTTCCTCTTTTGCTTGTTGGTTTGCAGTGTGATTTGCTTTCTTCTTTAGTGACCATTTACCTAGTGTTTATTTTTGCTCTCCTCAGCACAGAGTTTTCCAGGTATAAAGTAGGGCTCCAATAAGAGTTAGGAGCATAGGATTCCTGCTTTCTAACCTTCATGGCTCTAAACACTCCAAACACAAAGCCAGTGATTATAGTGTAATTGTTAGTTAAGAATGCCACCTGGAACTAGATATTCCAGGGAAAATATTCTCCACTTAAAGCCATAAAATTCTCTAAGCACTTTTTAATGAGCTTCCTATAAAGACCAATAAAATGAGTTGTGTCACGGGAGAGAGCAGAGATCAACCATACCATGAAAATCCTAGTTCTCTATGGTAGCAGGGATTTGTTAACAGCTTAGCATCTTTGCCCAGGTAGCGGACAAAGCAAGCAACAGATATTTAAGTTAGCTGTTTTTGTTTTCGGTCACTCACCTCTTTCAGTAGAATATCTGTGGTGGTTTCTGTAATCTCCTTAACATTGTTGTTAGCTTCTGTATTCCTCTTTGCTACTCAGTTTGCTTACTCACCTATCTTTTATACTGACAGCTACACCCTCTTATAATGATAACTTGTTCTTATGCAGTGCATTTGACTTAGTGATTTACCCAGCCTACTCACAAGCTTACAAACAAGAATGCATTGCTTTTATGGGGCACTGCCTACCAGCTAGTCTGCTAGTAGCGTGTATTTTATGTGATTCAAGCTTCAAGTATGGCTTGTAATATCTATAACAAACTGACTATATTTTAGCCTGACAAATTTTAGCCTTAGATGTTTTTTTTTTTCCACATTAAACAACTGATTTGGAAAGGAGCTTCCTGAATGAAGCCACCTTTAGATCCAATGTGCTTTTCACACATTGAAAATTAAGTTAAAATTTAAAATTGAGCATCAAAAGTAAATAACTTGAACACCTGCTAGGTGATCAGCAGGATGATCACCTAGTGATTGTTGAGGCCACTTATCTTGGGACAGTGCAATTCAGTGACTGCCAGTTACATGGCTTTCTACTTGGGGAACAAGCCAGACCCTCTTTCAACTCTTTCCCAGATTGTATGGTCTGAACCATGAACAGTGATCTGTAATTTTAGAGATTGTTATTTTTCAATTAAACATAGGCTTTGGCTCCACATTCTGGGAGATTTTTTGTAGTGCTTTAATGAGGCTTTCTAGACTTGTGTAGAAGTATCTCAGAGCAGCTGATGTGCTGCAGCTGCTCCTGTTTGTGGCTGCATTGAAGAGCTCTTAGGAAGGCTGCATGGAGCAGCGTGCGAGTCTGCCGAAGCAGTCGCAAGGTCAGTGCAAACAGCGCAACAGATGTCCATGGAAGAGTGCTTAGCTGTGATCTTGCAGGTCGTGTTTTCTCAATTACTTTTGGAGATTTCTTAATAATATTCTTTTGCCAATAAATAAATACATACACACACATCTTTTTTTTTTTTTTTTTTTCCCCTCTCTCTCTTCAGAGGCTATATGTATGGGCAAACCTTGTTCAACCTCTTTAATTTTTTGAATAAAAAAATCTGGGATATTTTATAGAAAAAAAAAATCTTCTCTTGCTAGTTATGGAAAGTTACAAGCTAACACATGATCCTATGTTGCTACCTTTTATTTATCCTCTGTTTCTTTATTGTGCTTATCTGTTTTGTGCTACACCTTTCCTGCCAACCCTTCAGTTTCATAATGGTCCCTTCTAGGATGAAAATCTGGTCAAAGCTATTAGAATTTGAGTCTAATCTAGGTGTTCCATTGAACAGCAATGTTTTGACAGGAAGAAATTAAGACATGTAGGTTAAAAATCTGGGAAGAGCTTCAGCTACAGCTTTTCCTAGAGCTTTACAGGTGCTACGTGGGAATCCTTGTAAAACCACTGGCAGGCAGGAGGACATCCACTTGTACTTGATTTTAAAACATGGAAGAGGAGGATAAAATGCTCGTGCTTTTCTTATAAAAAAGGAAATGAAGCTGCTCAGTAGACCTGACTGCCCGAACCACTAAATAAAATTGTATGGTGTGTGGTCCCGCTGTATTGTAGGTGGAGTTGGGGAGAGTGAGACTTGGCTGTCCAGTAGAGAAGGGTATTTAGATACTCCTACTGCTTTATTGGATCTCTGGGATTTGTTATGAGATGCTCATACTGGTAGCAGTGAAATGCTCTCTTCTCTTAGTCTTCTCCAAAAAGAGAACCCATCGTGAGGACAAGTCAGCTGACTCTGTCAGGATTTTAACCCTTAATCTTTTCCACCTGAGAAAATAATGAATTTAATGCACAGCACTTCTCTCATACCATACTATGGCATATAGAAATGGGATGGTGTTGCATTTGGTGATTATTCCCCACTAGAGCATAATTGCCTTAATTGGAGGAGATGATTCCTAGTTTGTTGTTAATATTCAAACTCTTTGTCAAAGACTAGATATTTCAGAGTGTATATATAACTTGCAAAGATAATAGGGTTTCTAAAATTATGCAAGTTCAGTTCTTTTTTGCTAGGCATCTAAAAGAAAAATTATATTTTCTTGTTAGCCTGTGCAGAAAGTGTGTGAATCCTCTAAACAGGAAACGTTGGTCTTTGAGCTAGAATGCAGCTGAGATATTTTAGCACTACTAATGAATACTGAAAAATACTCTTGTGGCTACTGCTGCAAACAACTGCTTTGCAGTTTCTATTATGTGCCTCATCATGTTACTAGCTTCCACACTGTAGTGCAAGTCAGAACACTCAAGGGGCTCAGCCAAAACACTGTGTGACACAGAAGCAGAAGTCACCTCCATTCAGAATATCCAGTAGCTTGAGAATACAATTCACTCAGCGAGTAGAGCTCTGAATCTGTAAGAATATGTGATCAAGCTGTTGGATTTCCAGAGTGGAGCAGGAAAGGTTCTCCTGGGCCTTTCTGGGGCACATTGTTCTGCTGTCAGCTGTGAGTCACTTGTTTGTGTGGGATTGAAGCCATCTCTGTTTATCAGCGTTTGTTAATGGCCACTCTAATGAGGTCTCTTCTCCAACTCCCTCGAGTCCCCAGGCACTGGACAAAGCCTGTACCTGGGGAGGATGTGTCTCTTCCCTGGGAAGAGCCTGGGGGATAGCAGTCACTGCTGGAGTGCTGAGCTTTGAGAGCTGCTCTCTCTAATGCTGGGCATGGAAAATTGGAGACTTTTCCATGAGCAGCGGGGAAAAAAATGTTAGTGTTGTTTTTTCCCCCTTTTGAAAAAAAAATGGGATTTTTCTTTCCATTTTCAGAGAAGGGAAGAAACTTTCATTTTTAAAAATCTTTCTACAATTAGAACTTAAATTGGAAAGTGCTCTCCAACAGAATTTCAAATTTCTAAATCCTACGAAATGGGTGGAAGCTTGGCCTTTTAGCAAAACATTGCCGGAATATCAGCCAACTGATACTGGGCAAGCAATGCATATTTATCTACTCAATTACAAGTCAGAGGGCTTTCCAGGGACATGTCCATAGTTAAATTATTTCCATAAATATGCTTGCTCTATGGTGCTGAACCATTTAATTCAGCTCCAGTAATAGTCGTAATGATCCATAATTCTCTGTCTTCTATGGCAAATGACAGTGGAAATTACCATACTCACTTTTCATTTCTTCTTTCTTGCAGTCATTGCTTTAGTTTGTAGTTCTTCAGCTGTGAGGTCTATTGGGCTAAAGTTAAACAGCTAAATGAGAACCTTTGTTCTCCAGCAGTTTACAGTCAGTATTAATGTGCTAAGCTTAATATTTTCAGGTGTCTGAAGATACAGCAGTGCCAGGTGGCTACAGCAGAGCCTTGGTGCTCTGTAAGCGGATGGAAAACAGGAACTTCTTCACTGGGAAAGATTTTGCCAGATAAAGAAGGGAGCTAGCAGGGGTTTCTGAAGCCAGCATTACCTGGTACCCAGGACCTGGTAACCTGGACTAAGTCTGTGGACATCTGATTTAATTTCTATTAACTTGCCCTGAGCTTGCACATCTTCAGTCGTCAGAGGTGTGTAGCTCCAGGGACATAAATGATGATGTTACTGTAAGCTTTCCTAGGTGAGGAGCTGGACCCCTTTATGGGAAGGGCACCTCCCTTTCCACGTCCTAAGTTTAGGGTAAATCTGACTAATACTAAAATGAACTTGAGAATAACCATTAGGGGACCCCAGGCTCATGTTTGTAATATTTGGAGATTATCAGCAGAACTAAGGTCTCATCTGCTCTTATTCCCCTACTCCATCCCTGTGTGTGAAATGCAGTGAAAGGATCATCACCTCATTAAGACCTTGTCGGGGATGCAAACCCAGAGCAGAGACCTGCTTTCTTCTCTGTGAGGGGGAAAAAAAGGTGTTTGAGAGAAGCAAGCCCTGAGGGGTGAGATTTTCTTCCTCCTAGAACAGTTATTACCACAAAGAGGTGCCTTTCACCTGGCAGAAATTGTGGGTGCTCTAGAAACTGTGAAGTCTGTAGGAGTTTTGTTCACTGCTCAGCTGCATCTGTTCTGGAAAATGACAATATTAGTTGGTTTAGGGCAGGAAATTAAGATGAGTAATATACAGTTGAAACCAGATGCTGTGTTAGCTATACACAGATTGCTTCAGAGTTCATGGGGTCAGATTGTTATAACCTAAATTTTCTAGATCTGTAATTCATCCTTTTCCTGCTCATTCTCAATGTTTTTCTATTTTTCTCTTGAAGTAAAAGAGGTTGAATTAAGCTTGCTTCATGCAAATACTCTCAAAGTAAGCTGCAGTTTGTCCAGGATGCAGGGCTGCAAGTTTGAATCTTGAAGGGAATTTAGGTAACTGCAGACTAACAACGTTGTTTTAGGAGATACTAGAAGTCACTGTGTATGTGTACTTTTGCTTCTTCACTTCAATTCAGCAGCCGCTTTTGGTTAGAGAGAGGCTTTGGAGCTAGATCCAGCTGATCCTGTGAGGCTCAATTTTGTATTTTCTTTCAAAATAGCTTTTCTTCATCAAGCTACTCCTTAAGATTAAAATGAGAAATGGCTGCATCATTAGCAGAGTAAGCAGATTCTGCAGAGACATGTGCTAGGAGGAGCTCAGCATGATCTACCTCCCCCTCCCCGCCTTGAAATCTATCACCAGCAAGAAACTACAGGAATCTGAAATTCCATCACTTACAGCTCCATGCTGTGTTGCTCGGGACTGGATGACAGACAAATAGGACCTGTTTGTACATAGCCAAAGAGGCACACTAGCATTTTAGACAGTCTGGTGAGCAAACTGGAAAAATACAGGAGTTATTTGGAGGATACTGTTAGAGAAAAGACAGTGCAGAGTGGCAGAGAAGAGGATGGTAGATAAACTCTTGTCTTCAGTGCTGCCTAAGTTATTAAATAACTATTTTCCCTAGGTCATCTAATGTCATGAAATAGTTTTCCACACCAGGACTGTTCAAGAGTGCTTTATGTAGCATCACTCTGGACTGTGCGTAACTGACTTCCCTGATGGCACAGCAGGCTCTCCTGTTCCTGCTCACTGGTGCTAAATGTGTGGATGTTGTTAACTTGCAGCCAGCACAAGGTGAATGTCTTAACTTGTGCCTCAATAACACTTTGATGGAATTCTCTCTGAACTGAATTTTCAACACAATTTTAGTTTGAACCAATAAAGCTCATTGTTTCCAGTAACTTCAAAATTTATATATTTTATTTTTACATTTTGAAAAATAGCATTTATACGAGTGAAGAAAATAATTTTTAAAGCTTTTTCAATGCTTTTTTGTTTGTTTATTTAGCTGTCTAATTAATTTCTTCCACTGAGAAGATGAAAAGTTTTTGACAGACTGACACTTTGAAAAACTGTTGTCTGTAGCTTTCAACACCTCCAGGCATGTGTTAAGAGAATTAACCATGGATAACTCAGAATGGCAAAGTAATTTCATTTACTCAAGAAGGGTCTTTGTGTCAAAAAAAATTGCATTTTGTTGTTGAAAATTTGGCTTGGTATATTTAGGTGAGACTGGGATAGAAAAAAATGAAAATACAATTCCCAAGGAATGGGCTTGTCAGCTGCGTGGGAATAGTTATGTGCTGACTGTCCATGTACCATCAGGGTAACAGTCATAAATGAAGCCGGTGTGGAGAACACAGAAGGTGATTATCCTAAAGTAGCTCCAGAGTGAAGCAGTGCTTCCCATCAGCAAGAGGAGTATGTGATCATTAAAGCTTCCCAGACAACCGACAGTGAGGGAGGTAGATCACAACTATGTGTTGGCTCCATGTAGGTCATTGCCAGCATGGGTATTTAAAGGTGTGCATGTGTGTTTGGATGAGTTACAGGCACAAAATTCTTTGACCTTTTTCTGAACCCTTCAGTTGGTTGGATGTCAATAATGAAGATATGTGGGGAGGTATAAAATAGTTGCTCCCCTTTTACTGTAAGGGGTAGAAACCACTGGTGATGCTTAAATGTCTGGGATGTCTTTGCACTTCCTGAGTCATGGTTTCTTTTAAGATTAGAGCATGTGCCCGTAGGGAAGCTGACACCATGTATTGGCCTTCACACCAGTAAACAGCATCAGCCCGGCTGGTTTTGAGCTGTGGTGAGGGGAGGTCAGGGACCTGGCTGAATTACCAGAGCGTTAGGAACTCCCACCCACAGGGCATGGTGACACACCTGCCACAACGGGAGGCAAAACCTGTTGGTGTAAACCTCCTTCCAGGCCATTAACCCTTGAGTTGTACCTTGCATTTGCTATCGGTGCTTGTGATCCATTACTGTGCATCTCCAAATATGTGCTCAATTGTATGTTAAAACCCTTAAATTTGTTTTCTTGATTTTATATATACATATATGAAATTTATATTTTCAAGGTAAGTTCAATAAATGCCGAATTTGTAAGTTTTCTCAATTCGTAATTCATTCTTGGGATGAGGTTAGGATAAAACTATATTTTTATCTAGTGATTGATTATACTTTTCAGGTAACTGTCCCCTTGATGCTGGAGCCTCGCTTGCTGCCCTGCTTTTGACTTCATTCTTTATGCCTCAGTGTTTCCCAGTTTGTAAAGGGAAGATCAAATCTGCCATGCTAATCTTTTAGATACCGTCTTAAAATACTTTGTGGTGTTCACTGAAAGGTGCTATGGAAGTGCTGGAAGTTAAGACAATGAAAAGTGCTTAAATGCTCTTATCAAGGCATGTTAATCATTGTGTAAATTCATAGTGCTGTGCAAACATTTTTCTGTGATAAGACCTCTATATGGGCGCTCACCAAGGAATGGGATCTGCTCTTGCCGTCTTGCAATACTGCATCATTCTGGCTTCCCACTGAATGTTAAATTTCTGAAAAATAATAGAAAGGCAACTTAAATCTTTAAGTTGCAAGATTGCTTCAAAATATATTTCAGGGACAGAGCTTATCACAAAGCTATCATGTTAGTGACGAGACTGCTATATATTGTGGCTTAGTTGTCTTTATAAATGAGGTTGCTATTGCATATGTCATGAATGGCCAGAAACAAGTCTGCCCCTTAGGAGTCTCAGCATCTCTGTATCAGCTGTGTTTGCTCCAGAACGGGAATACTGATGTTTTCCATGAGAGGCCAATTAACAGGGCAGATGAGCACGGCAGGAAAGCAGTGGTCTGTGTTGCAGTCGGTGGATCCCTTCAGGGAGCCAGCCCACGGGAAGAGATGTCAACGTGCGTGGAACCACGTGCAGAGAATGTTCAGCAGGAGACGAGGCCCAGGCTGCTGGGTGAGGGAAGGCTGTGGAGCACCAGCGTGGAAGGTGTGGGAACACCAGGGATAAACTGGATAAACTAAATAAAATATCTGTAGCCATACAATATATATAACAATAGGTATTTCTTCTTCTGCACCTGTGAATGACAGTTGCCCTTTGATGGAGGTAACTTGGGAAGATTTAATTCTCAGAATGGGGTAAAGGGGTTCACTCCTGATACAAGCTGTGAACTTCTACACAATGTTTTCCTTGTTTGAGTCACAGGTGTTGTTACTGGTGTGAGATAAGTAAGTTTTTCCTTGTTCCTGGCTGGAACCTTTAAAAAAATAAGAAATTTACAGAACAGAGAGATGGATGTGCTGTTTAAATTAGGATTGAAACAGACACACTTGCTGTTTGGATCTGAGACTCTGGCTGTGTTTGTGGTGCAGTGTATTGCTATTATTTACCTCAGCGTGGTATGGAGTTGAGATCCCATGCAGGGAAGGCTTGTGGTCCTGATGTGACTTCACCCCTTCAAGGGCTGAGCTGTCAGGAAAGGTGCTATATGGCTGCTATGTGGGTATTAGATTTAAAATCGTTTGTGTAGGTGCCAAGTCAGTTTGTGAGGTGCCAAGTTAGTTTGTACTCCTGAGAGTTGTGTTGTGTCTGCCTCAGCTGGAGTTTTGTTGAACCTTCTTGCTGTTTTTCACATCTGCAGGGACTGTCAAACAAAGGTGTTTACTACTCTATAAGTGATGAGTGCCCTATTTTAATAAGCGAAGTATTATGTATGTATGTGTCACTGCTGTTGTGCTGCAACTTGTGTTGCTATCTTGACATCTGTGCATGTTCATTTCTATCCTGTCTCTTGCCATGACCTTCGTGGCCTTGTGTTTCAGCATAGCAAAAAGTGTTATGATGCCAAACTGAGAATGGAGGCATGGCAAAACCTGACCTCACTGCAATTCCTCCAAGCAGGAGGAGGAATTGCAACAAAAACCACAACCCCAGGGGAAATAATAATCAGGTTGTGTTTTGTTTGTTTGTTTGTTTTTATTATTATTATTTACCTGTAGTGCCCGGAGGCACTACAGGCAAGTGAGCTTGCTTCCATGCTAAGCTGTGAGACAATTTTATCCTTCTGTAAGGGTTTTTCAAACGAATTGTTTTGTGTGAGAAGCCATAGGAAGAGTTGTTGTTTCTAGAATGGAATCTCATTTAAGGTAAATGTCATGCAACCGATTTGGAGCTGTGTGCTAGAACAGGGTTGTAACCCACTCCTCAGTAAATGAAGTTTTCCTCTGGGTCATGTGTGCTGCAAGAAAGTCTGCTAAATGCTTCCATGTGTTTTAAACCTTTACTCCACAGACTTTGATCACTGTTCAATCTCCTCTAATAGTCAAAATGGTTGGGCCATGTAGATGAACAGGAAAAAAAGTGGGAAGATTTTGAGGAAAACTGGTGGTTGATGATGGTATTTGGGGTGTAAGGAATAGCTAGAATAAAATTGGTCCATGTACCACGTTAAAGTACACTTGCAGATAACATTCTAACTGGTTGTAATTAAACCATTTGGACCTAATTGATGTGATCTTTGCTCTTTCCTATGAGATGGATGTTTGACTTACCATGAGAAATCCCTGCCCAGTGGGATACACAGATGCCTTTACAAGTCAGGTGCAGTTTGTTACCTTCTGTTTCATTCTCCATTGCTGACTGATTAAGTGATAGGGTTGAGGAGGATATGTGCCAGTCTGCAGTGCGGAATAGTCAGAAGCTTGGTTGACTCCGAGAGAAATGCAAGAAAGGGAGATGGATTCAGTATAGGTATTATTCAGCAATTGTATAGGAGAGTTTCCTCAATCCTTGAAAATATTTTTTTCATATAGTGATTTCCTTTGTCTCCTGACACTTTTCATTCTGATGAGAGGAAATCGTTGGTTTGAGATGTGTTTGGGTGAAGGCGAAGCAATGACAGTTGCATGAAAGGGTTCAAGGTTGAAGTTTCTTTATAGAGTGGCTCCAGCATCCAGTGTATGCCGACTTTTTCAAGAAAAGTATATTCATGCCCGCCAACTGCAAAAGGTCCAGCCTTGTGCATCTAAGATTTTGAAGCTTAGTAATCTTAAATTTGTGCTAAAATCACTGTGGTTTCTGAAACTGGCAAAATAAATGATATATAGCTGAATAAATAATGATAGCTGTATGAAGATTAGGAAAAATGAACATCAGTTCTAGTGTGAAAATGAGCATAATTATAGCTCCTTCCCCGCCGCCCCCTTTTTTTAAGCAAGTTATATTGGATGCAAAATTTGTGCATCCTTTAGGAACAGTAAATGACTTCCTTCTGCAGCTGCAAACTCTGTGTTTTGCAGCCTCCTGGGGCATTCAGACTTTTTGGTGACTTCTAAGGGAGATGTTTCTGAATGATGAACTGCAGAAGGTCCTGTGCTGTAGGAAGGCAGTAATCCAGGTTGGTAATAGACCTTTGTCCATCCTGCAGTTACCAGACAGATGGTATGTGATCCATGTTCCATGCGGTACTGTAACACATACGGGCGATATATGTGTGCCCAGAGACTCCATCCCACAGCGGACAGGGAGGCAGCCTGGGAATTCACAGGAATGCTTCAGAGTTGCATGTAGTGTCTGTTCCAAAACATTTTTTATTGAGGCTTTAAAGACTGGGAGGAGAATTAATTAACCTGTTAAGGAAACTGTTCAGAGTTTTCTGAAGAAAATAGCTATGACAGGAAAGTGCTGATTGTTACGAGGGAAAGGCAAAGAGAGGGGCTTGGGGAAACAAGCTAGTGTGTTAATCTCACTTGGCAAGGATAAGAGCTGGAACAGGTAAAACCACTAGGGAAGAAGTGATGAATCTTGAGGTGTTAGTGGGAGGAGGGTGAGAGAAAAGGGAGGTGCAAAAAAAAAAAAAAAAAAAGGAGAGAGGGAGGCAAAGAAAGAGAGGGGGAAAAAATCTGCAGGATCATTGTTTCTGGTCTAAATATTCTGTGATGTGCAAAACATTCAATAGCTCTGTGCTCCTCTAGTTCTATGACTAATAATTGCTTCGAAGTGGCTCATCAGCTTCTCTGATTTAAATTCTTGCCTGCCTAAATTGGGCAATTCTGTCGAGAGAGTGCCCTCTGTTGTATGTAATGGCTAAATGCACCTCAGAGCTGGTAGCATTTTTCTGGAGGCTGTCTATAGCTCTCTGCTCTAGATCCCACCTTCTAAGGAGCCTTGCTCTTCTAAGTCACTTATGAAATACCTATGGAGATTATTCTTGCATGACCAAATATTAAGTACCTCCGTGATAAAGTGTTGCTTCTTCAGGTACAGAGCTACCGCTGGGCCCTGTTGTATCTAACATCCGTTGTGCCTCCAAGGTTATTTTTTAAAGCTCATAAGCTTGTTTCCCAAAGCCAGGTGTGCTGAACTTGCATCCATGCCATACCCGTACTAAGCCTGTCCAGTCAGCAAGACATCCTAATCTGAACAGTGCTGGGCCTTCTGCAGCACGTGCCGTATTCTACCTAACCCAACCTGGCAATACCGACAACAAGCAGGAAAGGGCAGTCAGGTAATACATTCTGAGGACTTTTTAACTGTTGCTACAGGAAAAACATGTTTTTCTTCCCTCCCTGACACATTAGATTCGTTTTCATGTTCTGTGGGGAAATGAAGGTGCTGAAATGAGAAGCAACAGCGTGCTGTCTGCTCAGTAAGCACTGTGAGCAAAGGCCTTCTGACTCCTCCTGACCTTGGTGAGTCTCAATATGAGCAAGAAGAGAATGAAAAGCTGCATGAGGATATTTCTAGGGAAATAAGGTTTCAGAAATAGGTTAATCTTTGCATTCTCCATTTGTGTTCAAATTGATTTATCATGAAAAAAATATATGTAATAGTAAAGGCAAGCAGACAGGAATATTAAGAGTGAGCTCTTCAACTTCAGGAGCAAAGCTAGGAATTTGGATTGTTATCCAACAGAGCAAAATAGGTGGCATGGGGAAAGGATGGGTAGAATGACTTGCTTATAAATTTGACTTCCAGAATTGTGGGTACATCAGGTTAATGAAGAGATGTTCTTGCTAGAATTCAACACCTGATTACTCTCCCCATGCGCATGGACTTTGTACACTGATGCGGTATAACTGCACAGCCATGGCTCAAGCTGTGAAAATTAGTTTTAAGTCAGAGACATTGATAGGTAGTTGCAAAATTTTTGAGACACTTTAGTTAAAGACTAGACTGAGTATAACCAGCACATCCCTCATCCAGACACACTATTTCTTTAGCTTGAGTGTTGGAAATTTATTCTTATGGAATTACCTTGCGCTTTCTGACAGTGAAATCCATTTCCATATGGTCTCAGGTGAATTATGTTAGTATTCTACTTCATAGAATTAAATTTTATGGAACCTACTGTTGTTTTCTTGAGGTAGTGCTTCATTATATGTTTCCTAGTGAGCTGAATGGAATAGGGAAATTTGGCTTTAGAAATACTGAGTTTGCAAATTCCTGTGTTCCTTATAGAAAAAGTACTGCTGGCATCACAACACTTGAAAAAGTAGGCATCAGCAGAATGCAAAACTTTTTTAGGTTTTCACTGTTATAAAATACCTGCAGCAAAATGAAAATGGCAAATTTGCCTTCAGATTTCCCAGTACTATAGACACAAAGCTCATGGAATATTTTATTATCTGGTAAAATGGTGCACAAGGATTTTCTGTGGTTTTCTTTTCTTTTTTTTTTTTTTTCTTTTTTTTTCTTCCTGTCTGTAATATAAACATCTTTTGTAAAGAAGTCCAGTTCCAAAGAGGCTTCATAAAAGATTAGAAATGCAACTAGACTGTGTTTTATAGCGACACAGCGCAGAATCCGATCATGAAGAGCAGGTGGAAGATGATATCTGCAAGAGAAACACAGAGTAAGTGTGGGTGCTTCACTGTCAGCCGCCTTTCATCTTCTGCTCTTGTTCTCCTTCCATCCCCATCAATGTAACTGTGTTTCCCTAATGTGGCTCTGTCAGCATATCAAGTTTTAACAAATAGGCTTTGAAAGAGCTTTTGGAAATCCTCCCCAAATGGAAATGTTTTCAGGACATCTCTGCTAGTCCAGTGAAACATGTCTGTGTCTTTTCCTTGTTTGTAGAAATGTGACTGGAAAATAAGAGCAGAAATGATGCTCAATATTGAAAGTTATTGGTGTGGTTTTGTTGCACAGGTGCCAGGGAGGAGGAAAAAAGTGTATAATTTTCAGAAATAAAGTTTGATTTTTTTTATAGTCTTTCAATTTCAATCCAATTTTACTGAATTTATCAGGTTTTCTGACATATGTATTTTCAAGATGACAGAGTCACTTAAGATGCAAATATGGGATTGATATTTTCATTGTCATATTTTGCTGCTTACCTGAGGGAGTGTAAAAACTGGATAAACCTTTGCCTGTATAAAATAAGAGAAAAAGAGAAAACATTTAGATGGCATGTTTAAAGTAGGGAAAAGTGCACAACTGTACTTTGTAAGAGTAGAATAAATAACACTAGTCACATTTTTAAATTCTGGGTATTTTTGTCACTTGGTTTTAAGGTCTGCTATGTGACCCTGAAGTTATAAAAGTATCTTCAATTATTTTATTTCCTGAATTCAATGGAGCTTTGCTGTTGCAGAGGGAAAACGCTGATTTGCAAAAATGCTTTACTACATGTATTTGGAATTATGTAGATCGGTGTGAATGTAACTGATAAACCAGTATAAATGGCTTTACTGGAGATATGATTTGGGGATATCTTGTGCAAGGGATTTGTTTCAGCAGATCTGCTGAACCTGCAGGATTAAACCAACTGCAGGAGAAATTTCTGATGCTTCCAGGAGGCAGTAGTCAGAGGGAAAATGTTGTGCATTATAAGGAAAGGAGGAAAACGGGTGAAAACTCCGTGTGTCAGGAGGGCCAGGCATGAAGAGCAGAGTAAACCTACTAGATGTAGGGTTGCACTGAAGTATGGGCTAATAGCATAAATCATCTGAGCAGCTTTCCTGCTGTTGCGAAGTGTGGGAATCTCCTCTGCACCAATGCGTGCTCTATCAGAGCTTGTCTGGCTGCAGTTAAATTCATACAGAGAGTTGAGGTTGCTAACCAGACGTGCGGGAGGTTTGTCCATTTCCCAGTAATGCTGAACAGGGGTATTAATGCACTTTGTAAATGACGAGTGTGTCTCTGCTCTTAGAGCCCTCAATCTGGAGAAGACCCTTCCTCAGGCAGGGGGAGAGCGGCTCTGGGAGAGCAGTTCTGCTTCCCATGCCTGCGGCTGCACTCCAGGCCACTGCTCCTTGTTTCTTTGCTTCCGAAAGGGAGGAAAAAGCCCTGGAAACCCGATCACTTACTGCGTACAGAGAGCTCTGCCATCAGAACACCTCCCGTTTGTTCCATGCGCTGTTTTCGTCTTTCACATATCTGGGGAGATCAGAGAAAACCATGCATTTTTCTATCCAAAAAATACTTAACTCATGTTTCCAACCAAAGAAACAAAATCTGTATCAGTTTTGCTGTGTGTTTTCTAGTGATATTTACTGCTGTAATTACTGGAGATCTTTTGTTGCAGGATAAGTTACTTTTGAAGCAGAAACTTTACTGTGTGCCTTCTGAGGGTTTTTATGTGCCACAATTCTTAAAGTGGCTGTTGGTGTACGCGCTTTCTTCAGTTTTAAGACTGCAGAAATCAAAGTGGGTGTCTGATACTAACCCCAGGTTCTCCTGGCCTGCCCTTTCCATGCTGCCTTAAACCTCCTGTCGTGGAGGAAGAGGGTAACTGAGCTCCATCTGCTTAATCCGTGATCTCTAGGAAGACTGACGTTGTTATTTATTGCAGATTACAATTGTTGCTTGTGGGGCAGGAACAGGAAGTGCAAATTCCTTTCACAATTATCATCTCACATCCAGCACTAATGATTCCTGTCACAGCTGACAAGGGCTGTATTGGAGCTGGTGCTCAGTAGGTTAAAGGTCCCTGTCCATTCCCTGACCTTTCCAGATGCCCAGCTGTGGGCATTTGTGCAGGCTCAGCATGTGGTAACTCTTTTTCCAGGAGTAATGTATGGCTTGTACACATGGATCCCCAGCTTGGATTGGACCTAACTGCAGCAGAGCAGCACGTGGAGTTCTGGGGTGGAAGAGAGCTCCAGGGATGTCACACTGACGGAGCAGTTGTCCTATACTGAGCATCAAGGAAGGAATTTCGTCCTGTATCTGTAAGGAGGATGTGGATGTCTGGCAGTACAGCGAAAAAGGCAAGTATGGAAAGGAGAAACCATACTTGGCCCTAACTATGGGTACGAGTCATAGTCTCAGAGGCTGTATTGGCTTGGAAAAGAGGTAAGAATCTTTAAAACAGATTCTTGTATATTTTTGAGTAGCTTTAAAACTCTTTTCTGTTTCTTTTAACTGTCATCCATGTCTGAATAAATAGTTGAGAAAAGAATTTTAAATGAAATATGTAAGCCCGGCCCTTTTTTATTATTTTTTTTTGTGTGGTTGAAACTTGTCTAATATATTGTATCTTTGCACAGATAAGTGCACCTAGTGCTAGGGATGGGCAAAAAACTGCTATCTTAATTTGATTCCGGAACTGAGAAAGGATTTAGAGAGAAAAGTTAGTTTGACTAAGAGTGATTCTCCTGTCCTTCAGCAAGAAATATTGTTGAAGTGACAGTGTGTGCACATAGGGAAGGCAGTACTTTGAGCTTTCATTGTACAGTAAATAAGATCCACTTTACAGCAATGGCATGTTCATTGGGTGAGAAAGGGAAGGAATAGTGACTCTCTGATTTACTGAAGGAGAGAAAAAGGAAGCTTTAAAGAAATTATTCTTGGTAACATTTCCCCATGTTAAATAACACATTGTACAGCACTTCCCCTCTCATTCCCACCTAGGGTCATAGTAAGCTGTTCCTTGATCTCAGTTCTTTCTCCAGTGGAAACTATGTATTTTATACAGAATAGAAGAGCCCTGAAAACAGTAATTTATCACAAAGAAATTGTGTAGGAGAGAGGGAATGAGGGGATGGGTAGGTTTCATTCAAGTGCCTTGAATCAGGTTTTCCCACTGCCCCCAGGGTGCTCTTACCCCTGAAATATTAGATAAAATGGTAACATCTCTACTTCCTCCTATTTTCTCATTTTTTTAGAAGTGTAACCCTTTGGTAAATAGGACTCTAGTCAGGAATATTGACAGAAAAAAAGAAAAAAAAAAAAAAAGGGTTTTAAATGGCTACAGTGTTTCTCAATGTGTTTAAACAGATTACTCAAGGTTAGTGCCCATGGCGTGACAGGGATCAGGGTGCAGGGGTGGCCGCGGGCACTGCTGCTCCGTGCTGGCTCCCTCTAGTGAAAGCCCTGGCCCTTGGTCAGCTCCGAGAACCTGAGGTGGATCCTCTGCTTTTAGTGCCTGCATTCCAGCCTTACCACAGGGCAGGAGAACTTCTCGCTGTCACACACGTGGGTCTCGCAGTGCAGCCAGACCTTGGACAGCTTGGGGATGTTACGGAAGCGGAAGGCGTTAAACTGGAACGTCGCCCGACTGGTTTTGCCGTTCTCGTGCACGAGGATGGAGCTGTCCGTGGCGCACCTGTATGGGGAAGGAGTGCAGGAGCACGCGTCCAGGAGGGTGGCTGTGACTGCACAGGGTACAGCCCGCTGGTGGCATCTGGCTACTTTTACAGGCATTGAAAGTTTAGCAGAGCCTCCGAGGCACTCTCGAAGCCTATGGATGACTTGCAGGGAGTTACCTGCTTTCAAACCAGAGCACCAGAATTCAAAGCGTTATCTCCAAAATGTACCCTTGTCGCCTTCCTCCTCTTCTGTGGCTGCAGATGCTGATACCCTGCAGCACAGGGCCTGACGTGCACCGAGGCAAAGCAGGCAGTAATGCAGGGTAGCAGGCAACTAAATGGAACAAAGTGGCCCGTTCCAGCAGTCTGACAACCTGTATGGTTCCCGCTGTCAGGGCAGAAGGAAACGGCAGGGACGGTGGGGCCAGCGCTCCCCATAGCATCAGTTACCACGTGTGCCCTTCCCCAGCTGGCCTGAACACCAGTGGTGTGGTCCTCTCACCCGGGTTCAGCCGTGTTTGCTGAGGAGTTTTGGGATAACTCTTATGTATTTCTACAGTACCAGCACGAGCACCCTGGGACCGGGCTGTGCTGGGGGTGCTGCCCTCGCTCCCATCAACACCTACCCCTTGGTGATCAGTGGCCACTGGATCTGGTAGAAGTACTCTGAGGATGGGGTTGCCCAGCAGTTGTTGAGAACGACTTTGAACCTGAGGAGGAAAACTCCAGATCAACAAGCAATGTCCTGGTTGCCTGCTTACTAGTTATTACCCCCTCATTTGCTTACCTGTCACTTAAGCCCTTAGCTTCCACTCCAGCAAATATGTCAGAACCGATTTCTGATGTTTCAACGACGAAAGGGGCTTCTTTTAGAATTGAGAACTTGGCATTCTTTGAAAGAGAAAGGCATTGAGCATTACGAACAACGTGCAAAGCAAAGGCATGTGGCAAATTCAGGTAGCTTTGGAGAAGTGTAGGCCAAAAGTCCGAGTCTTTATTACCTGCAAGCTCCAAAATAGGTGCTTGGTAGGAGGGTGGTTGTAAGTTCAGTGTAGTTTTTGAAAATATTTTTGTTAATGCTTAGCTTAAAATGGTAATAAATGACAGACATTGGTGCTGGAGGATATAGCATGTAAGCAGTAAGTGAGCTTGCTACTGCCTCTGGTATGCTCCTTTTTATTGCATAAGGTCTGAACAAAAATAGCACCAGTCCCATATAACATGTAATATGTTTACTCATAGCATTTGGCGTCTTGGTTAAACCTACACTGGAGGATACGAGTAAGCATAGTTCCAGATCCCTGCAGACCTCTTAGACTATCTTTCCCTGCAGTGTTTGCTCAGTTACCTAAGTGCTATTTTCCTTATGTTTTTCTACATGGAGCAGTGTCTGTGAGATGCTCCACTATTCCCGTTGCAAACCCCGATAGGTTGGATGCACTGAATTTAAGGCTTAAGACTGCACCTAGGTTCCCGATCTGTGGTTATCAGTGCCCTGAGGAATGTACTGATTTAAGCAACAATTTCTCTAACAAAGGGCAGTGCTGAGGTGAACTCCACAGCTCCAGACAGCATGTTTGCACCAGCTGGACAGGGCAAGCCCTGTTTTCCAGCCCTTCTCCCTCTCACAGAGCTGCTAGTGTTCATCAGAAAGCCACGAGGAGAGTGTTCGTGCTGCCCTGCACCTTCCTTGGCCACTATTGTTTGCTGGCCATCCTGAAACTGAAAGGCCTGGGAAGCACTGCATTAGTAGATCCTGAGATGGCTATCGTGTTTGAAGAAAACAGGGCATAACTCAACCTGCAATTTGAGATGCTGGCACAGGAATTGTCACAGAAGTACTGTTGCAAGACTCTTATCAATCCTTTTGCTAAAATGAGCTGAATCTGGTGTATTGCTTCTTTTGCCAAGCGCCATCAGTCTCGGTTGTTTTACAGTACTACCTTTCTTTTCTTTCTAACAAGCTTCAGAGTTGATTTCCACTTAGTCTCCATCCCTAGTGCTGCATCGCAGTCCTTTGCTGTTACGGGTCTGTCGCAGGCTAAAGGATAGGCAAGACCCAAGTGTCCCCTGGGGTGCAGTGCAGCCCGGGTGCTGGTTCTACATGGAGAAATGGGCACTCTGAGCCCTTGCCATGGTGCCTGCCAGGACACTGAATCAGGCAGCAGCAGGGGTGAATGGCAAGGCAAAAATAATACTTTGTTTCCATTTGGTCAGGAGACAAAAAAAAAGAAAGTTTAATCCAAACGAACCTTTTCTCACCAATGAAGACATGAGTGAGATAATAGAGTGGTCAGTGGGTGAGTTTATTATACACAGTTTATCTCCTCGCATCTTGATTCTCAGGCACCCCAGCACCATTGGAAAAGAGTCATTTGTCCAAAAAAGAATGTCAGAGCTCCGCAGCTCAATGTCTAACATTTGTTTTTGCAGTCATTCAGTCAAGAGTTGGCAGCAGCAGTGTAGTTCTTCATGAGACCTTTCTTTACTGTATAAAAGCTGTGGGCCATATATCAGAAATAACGAGCTCATGGAAGCACCAAAGGCTGCCAAAGAATTCAGAGATCAACTGATGTTCTAAAGCCGAGAAGGGCATGCATGCAATGGAGATTTCCATCTACCCTCCCTGTGCTAAATATTCCCTACCTGGCCTTTAAGTGGTATGTTAAAAGCTGTACTCTTTTCTAGTTGAGGTAAAATAGAGAGTGGCACTCTTAGCTGTACTTTTAGCGGAAAAAAAAAAAAGAAAAAAAAGGGGCTTAAGGATCAGGTGATTGCTGCTCCAGCAGAGCAAAGAAGTTATGGGAAGGATGCTGATGATTGTAAAAAAAAAATCAGGGAAAAATGTCAGAAACAAAATTCCAGCATGACCTAAAGATCTCAGAGAACACAAAATATCTGCCAGCAAATGCATGGAGATTTCTGTATTTAGAGAGAAAAGGTAGCAGGGGTGCCTGAAGATGCATGCTTCTCTTTGAGTTGGACTACAAAGTTTTACTTTTTCCTCAAAAAAACTGTCAGCATGTAGAAATGTGCTGCTCAGCACACCTCATTTGGAGGTGTTTTAAAGAACAACGGCTATATCTGCTCTGTTTGGTGTAACTACTTCTCTGCTAATCGATAGAAACAAGGACCCCCAGGATTCTTGCTGTGATTATCTGCAGCCAGATTCTAATGTGCTGCATGGCATAGAACATCCAAACGTCAGCCCTTTCTTCCAACTCCTAGTCTAGGTTTTCCTGATGGCCAGGAAGTCAACAGAAGGTGAAAGGGGAATGATGAATGGCACTTACAGAGTAGAAGTTCAGGGATAACTGACTTTCAAATGAACCAGAGCTCCCATTCTTCACGTGGACAGTGGCCACCCTAAGAACATAAGAAAGTTTCTGCGTGAGTGAAACATGGTGTTGAAAATGAGATGAGGCTCAATCCAGGAACAGGACTTACCTTTGGTCAAAGGCAGCCTGGTTCACCAAGTAGTTTGCGTTGTATGTGCAGGCGAAGGAGTAATTCACAGGCTGGCTCTTCACGATGACGGAGGTGTCATTGGACACAATGGAGTTGTAGAAGTGATAGATGGGATTCTTAAACTGTAGGTGGTGAGACAGAAATGCGCTCTGTGAGTATCTGAGGCATCAGAAACAACGTGGCACTTTGAGACATGAAGCCCCAGTGTGGTGACAAAACACCATCCCTGGGAAAACATGGTTTCATAGCTCTTTATACCCTTTTGCTGTCTACTGTACAACTATGTTCTGTGTAATACAGATATGTTGAAATGGAGGACCCATAATCAGAGCTAGCGTCACTAAGCCAGTGTTTTGTCTGTCAGTGCACAGCAAGACCATTTAATTCCTCCTTTTCTGCCTTAAACTGGTGTTTGCTTCTAATTTTCAGCAGTTCTTACTGAAACAAATGGGGCTCCATTGGTGAGTTCACTTGATTCCTGAGTCCAGCTCAGGCTATTGTGTTGCTGCAGCCTTTCTGAAATGTTGACCATGATAATCTTACCTCTGACTGCGTCCCACAGTATGACTTGTTTTTAGGAGAAAGGTCTGGAATTGTGAATTGGTAATATCCTGAATCGTGGATGCCATTGTAGCAAATGCCTCCGAGGGCCAACTGATTAACCTCCCATCCATAAGGGCACTCTGGAATCCTTGTGATGATGGTTTTAGGGTAGCAATATACCAAGATTACATCTGAAAGGAAAATAAAACACCTACAGAGATATTTGTGTGATATTTTACTTCTGAAGATGCTCGTTTGCACACCAACTTTCTAATGGAATTAAGTTTCTGTGAACAGGAGTATGTGCTGGAAGGTCCCCCTAATGTAAATGGAGAATCAGGGTTGTAACGTGCTACACAGAACTGACCTTTGGGTTAAATTATGTCTCTAGGGGAGCTTTACCCTTTGCTAACCAGGGCTTCATGCAAATTTTTAATCTTTTTGGATAGCTGTTCAAAGAACAAAGAAACTGCTGGAAATATTGTGAAATATTTCACAGCATGTAAAGAGAAATATTACTGCACTGAAACATGACAGATTAGATTATGTTGCAGAGCTAATTTCTGGTGGTGTAATACCACTGGCTATAAAAATAGAGTTGTATTTGTTTGTTCAGTTGGTTGGCATTTATTTGTAGCAGTGTTAGATCTGGGCTACAATACATTACAATATATAATATATATATATTCTTGCCTTTCCTTGCTTGCATGAGTATTCCAATGCTAAAACAAACAGAAATGTTAAAATTTTCAAATTGAAAGTTAAGATTGGAAAATGAAATGAAAAGTTTGAGCCCTTTTGATAGTGGGATGGTTAATAACAATACAATGTGTTTCCAAACACAGCTGTGGTTAATACAGCCATGAATATGAAACATAGAGGCTTACAGGCTGCTTGCTTTGTGATACCAAAGGAATTTGGACCTATTTCAAAGAGAGACAGTTAGTGCGAATTTTATTGTCTGATAAGAATTTAATGGGTATAAAATACAGACTAATTATTAGTGAGTTGAAAATTGAGAAAGTTTACTCAAAAAGTACCTATTGCTACAGCCAAAAGAAAGATACCCTGCCCCAAAATAATTTAATTATTTATTTAAATAACCCCAGCACTCACTTTTATGATATAAGCCTGATTTTGCAGTCTTTTCATGTTTGCAGAAGGTTAGCGAAAACTTAGAGAAAGGCAAATAGAGACCTTAATGATTCACTCCTTTCTGATCAACAAGCCTTCCTCGCATGGGCTGATTCGGCTTGTGATGATCATCAGATTGGCACCACCGCTGACCTTACACCTCTGCTGAGTACAGGGAAACTGCTTGTGCAAGGGAAGGTAACCACTGTAAATTGCTGGAGAGCCAAAAACTTAAGATACACCCTGAAATTTCCATCAGTAACGTTTGCCAGCCTATTTTATGCACACCTCCCATACACGTACAAAATACGTGCTCCATATTGGAAAGTATTTCAACTCAGAGCTTGTTTCATAATTTTATTGTGTGCTAAATTACAGGTTTGTCTGGCACCAGATCATCTGAATTCCTTTCAGACATCTGCATGCAATTAGGGCTCTAACTTAAGTGGTTTTTTTTTTTCTTTTTCTCTTGGTGACATGGTTCAGGAGTTTAGTGCAGCACATTGGTTCAACACTAGTCATCTGAATGCAGTCAGTGGTTCTAAAGCCCAGCTTGGGCAACAGAGATGTGAACCATCTAGCCTTTGCTATTGGTGATTAGTCTACTGTCTAATTAGTGCTATTTTCTTTTCCATCTGAAGCACAAGCAGCATCCAGGCAGAACTATGCACTACGAATATAACACCAAGTTAAGCATATACCTTATTTTCTGTATGGCAGTGGTGTTTGCTTTTCTGTGCTAGCTGAAAACAGATCAATATAATATATACAAGGATAGACTTTCCAGAACCTCCAGTTTATCTCTGAAGAAAATTCTTTCTACTCTTATAAAGACACAAATCCTTGGGCAGCTTAATTAGAAGATCGTAAGAGACTAAACTTAAATTATTTTACCTGCTTTATTTGGATTGCAAGGCCCTGCAAGAGCTTGAGACAAGATGATCAGCATATAAATTAGAAGAGTCACCATTTCTTGCGGCAGTCTGAAGACACAAGGAATAAAAGCTGAATTTGTCTTCAAAATTGGAAAAAGAAAATCTATTCACTGCAAACCTGGAACTGTAACTACTGTTTTACATGCTATCCTTGGAGAGAGAAACAAACAACAGTAATGATACTCTTTCATCCAAACAAATTCTGTCTAAAGGATGTATGTTTACAGAAGACCACTATTATCCCCTGTTGCCACTACTGTGACTGTTTTACTAAATAGTAATTTACATTTCAGCTGTGGGCCTCAAACCTACAAGCTGTTTCCCATGGGTAGAAACATGTTCCAACGAAGAACAGCTTGCAGGGCTGGGGCTGGAGTGTTTGTGGTTTCCCTTACAAAACACTCTTGAGTGTTTGCCCTCAGGTATACATCACTGAGGAGATAATCAGAGGTAAAATTATATAAGTAACATTTCTTGTGCCCAGCTAAACACAAAATATTCTCAACTGAGTATTTCCAACAAAAACAAGCAATTGCAATGTTTTCACTCAGTCCTGATTTAAAATATATATATAGGTGTATATGTATATACATAGACAAAAAAAAAAACTATATTAAAAAAAAGCTATCTAAATAGTAAATATCAGTGAGAGTTCCTTCTTATTATAGTCCTATGCATTCTACCAGAAGTTAAGTATAATACCTACAGGACAGGAACGGGATGAGTATTTCAGATTTTCATTCCGGTCTTATTCCGTAGCTGCGTATTGGCTCTTCCCAAGATGTCCTTCTTTCAAATGAACCCAGCTGGTTTTATCTTCACTTTATATAAGCAATCTTGTAAAAGGAGCCCATCTCTGGTTAAATCTCAACCCACCAGTATTGTCCAGTGTGGGAGGAATAAAAAAGACATAGAAAAAAACAGTTCCTCTGCTCTTGGTGACTGTTTGGCTGCCATTTGATTTTTTTTTTTTTTCCTTCTTTTTTTTTTTTGTTTCCTCTGGTGTTTTTTGTGGCCAAGAAAATAACTAAATATTAATCTGCTGAAGGTAAATAACTGGTACTTTTGTTTTGTTTTACAAGTTAGTTTGGAAAGGTAAAATTTGTATGAGGCAGAACAGCAGGTTCCTTCCAGAATTCAGTTAAATTCTAAATAGATAAGCAGTAAAAACAGTTGAATTCTTATAGAACCTCTCTTAAATGTACATGAGAGAATTATGTGCTCAGTTCACAGTGACAATTTATGGAAATTAGATATCTCTTTTGGATGTTTTATTGACAGTCTCACCCTCTTGTTCCATGCAATAAAAAGAAATAACTTCCCCATATCATATACCAGCTTTTAGGTTACTTTATTTACTTTTTTATTGTTGGTTGTTTTAATATGATCTCATAGGAAGGTATTTAAAATATTGTATGTAGCTAGGATTTTCCATAAGTCTAAAAATTATGCTATACGATTATGCCGTATAATGCATAGTGCTGTGTGTATGTATAAGACTAATATCCATTAAATGTCACAATACAGAATGTATAAAATTTCTCCTACGGAAAACTTGAAAGAGTTTCGTCTTCACATGACCATCAGTTGTATGTTTGATTTTTAATAGTCATAATTAGTAAAATGTACTTGGTTGGACACGTGCATGTCCATCTTACTGGCCTCTCCTGTGGGACCCAGTGCTGTTCATCAGAGCTGGGTCCATTTTGGTGTCTCCTTCTGTCCAGCTGATGGTTAGAGCCTCATTCTGCCTCATCTGAGGCAGGAGTTTGATAGGGGTCTGCCTTCTTATGGGCAGCATTGGGAGATATGAGTGTCATGCAATAAGCAGTTGCAGTTGTCATTGGTGCTGGAGGTTTTGGGAGAGGAGGGAGTGGGACAGAACAACAGAGTGGTCCTGGCTTCTACCTGGATAACCAAATTTCAGCTCTTCTGTATGGAAAATGGAAAGGAGTGGTGACATTTATGACACTCCAGGAGGTGTCTTATTCACTTCACTGCTCTAAATGCAGACTACATATGTTGTGCCATATGGTGATGCAGGCTACATGTGAGTGCTTTAAGCCGTATGGTGTTGGCTGCTCCCAGCCGTGACTACAACGCCCAGTGTAAGGGATACTGGTCAGGAGTGGGGAGGATGGGGACCTCTGGGACCTGCCCCATTGCTCTGTTGGCCCTGAAGAGGCTGTGGCTGTTGCACCCACTGAAAGTTTGTCCTTGATTTATCCTGCAATGTGATTTGGAGACACAGATCACACAGTGTTAAATAGGCTGCTCCCTCACTTCTTGTGAGCCGGCTCCTGCAAGCTGTCGCATACTGACTTAAATGAGATTATTTGAACACGTACACAGAGATAGGGATGGTTGTTATTTTAATTGAATTAAGGAGTAATCCACTGAACAGGAGACAAAACTTGTAATAATCTCTTTTTAGATCACACTAGATTATTTAAGAACTGAAATCCTAAAATAAAGATTTAATTCCGTATGTCCGTTTTATAGCCTCGCCCCAAATTCTTCTACAGGCACTAGGAAGCCCAAATTTGATTTCCAGATCCCCGCTCTGACTGAATGTACACTTGTAAACATTCACTTATTTTTATCTTTGTGTGTGTGTGCGTCTCTACACTTAGTCTGGGACTAGAAACCTGAGACTGCAGAGATATTATGAGTTGCCCTGTTGTCAAGTCTGTACAGCCCAGGAACACAGTCCCTGTAACTTTGATCAAATCAATTCCTCAAGCTCAAAGGATCAGATTCAGCTCTGGGGTTGAGCTCAGGTCTCTCAGGGCTACCTATGGACTGATTTGGAGCATAAGGTATTTGGTAAAATTTAATCCAAGGTTATCCCAATAATGGACATCATGTAAATATCTTGCTTAAAAAGGCATACAAATTGTCAACTTCATTCTGATGTTAAGAAAAGCATTTGAAAGGTATAGATGAGCTTTGTTCTGAGGATAATGGAATGAAATTATTGTTGGTCTCATCCTATGGGTTTTAGTGCACTTACTCCAAGAGGGGTCTAGCCCCATAGTTTTTGAAAGAAAATAAATCTCTCGTATCTGCTCACAGAAGAGCAGTCTTCGTGTACATGATATCCTTTTTAGGTGAAAGGTACAAAACAGAATGAAGTTCATGGAACAAATTTGGTGAAAGTGCGAATGGGTTGTAGATGTTTGTATTTGCATTTGAAACAAGTGCAAAATGTACTTAAGCTAAACAGTAATTGATACCTGGTCTGATCAAAGGTGAAGGCTTGGGAAGGCTTAGGTTTCCCTCTGTAATTGCATATACAAAAAAGGAAAGTCATTAAATTGCAAAGGACACCATTCAATTTTGTAGCATTTTCCTGAGTCTTTTCAATCCCATTGAATAATTTCATCAATCTAAGTATCTGTAAAGATTTCAACAAAGAGTAAATGAAGGCCTTATTGTGAATTTAACCTAAAAGGGCAGCTTGTCTCCTCAGTTTTGTTCCTCTCACGGTGACTGAAAGCTTTGTGAATATCTACTGTCTGCTTCTTACCTGAAGGGAATGAGGTTCTGCTGTTTGAATATGCAAGTGATACTGTGACATCCATTTTTCATTGACTTACCTAAGACAATAAAGGGCTCTCGTAGCTAAATGGAAGGATCTTATGGGATAAGAGTAATCAATGAAAAAGGCTCCGGGATTCTAGGAAGAGTGAGGTCTGGTGGTACCGAATCTCAGTTAATATGTCCTGTTGTGAAAACACACTATGTTAGTATGGCCAGAGTTGTTCTGGATTCTGAGTCTATTGAGAGCTGTGCCCTGCCTGTGTAGGAATCTACCCTGCGTAGATTCGTTGCCTCAAGTCATAAATAGCTCGTGAGTTTCAGCATTGTTTTGCATTTTACAGATAAATACCTTTCAAATAATACTTATTCATACCATGTTGTTGGTCAGTCTTGTAAGCACATAGTGCTGTTTCAGCCTCACGAGTGGATGGTAGAACTATACAGGTTCGTAATAGAGCACCTAGGGCCCACAGGTACTCAGCACCCATAAATCCTCAGATAGCTTCCATTTTTCAATAACTGTATAAAATCAAATCAGAGCAAGGAAAATTAGAGGAAATAATGTTTATGGGAGAGAAGATACTCTATGAAAATCGGAGATGGAGGCTAGGACTACCAGAGAAGACAATGTTTTGCTATATAAATTTTTTGTACCTCAGCTGTCTAACTATGTAAGGATGAATCACAATTTTTAGCCATCGCCTTAAGCCACGTGCTTGGCACAGCAGTACTGCTGTATTGCTGTTTCTACATGCACTCCCTGGGGTGTGGGTGAGCACCGGGGAAGAAGCATTCTGCAGTCCAAGGCTTTCAATCATCTAAAACAGCAAATCATACAGAGTGTAGAATCAAGGCTGAAGTAAATAATTGTGTGTTGTGTTCTTTTCAGTGGTTGTTCTTGTCTTGCTTAACTTTTTCAGTATATTCAAAGTGATATTCTTTGGAGCAACAAAGTTTTGCCTGGAATTTACCACTGTAGGAACAAAGAATCAGTTTCCAGCTTGGGTTCCCTGAAGCCTCCGTGTAGGTAAGTGCTTGTTTGGCATATTTCTTTATGGACTGTCTTAGAGTTAGCTAGTTACACAGGAGAAGAGTTTAGGGCTTTCTTTAATAAAGGCATGAGAAACAAAGCAAGCCTGTCAAGGAATCGGTCATATGAGAGCGCAACTGATGACTTACATTGGTCACATGAGACCTTAGTCATTCTTGCACTGCTGCCTCATTTTGGAGATGCCTAAACTTGCCAGGTGCTTGATTCACTTACCTATATAATTGCTTTGCCTTTAATGTAGTACACTGAGAGTGCCCAAGATACCCACAGATGTGACACAGGAGCTGTAGGAGGCTCATACTTTTTGAGTGGGATCTGGAGGCCAGGTATGATGGCATGATGTTCAAAGGCATCTAAAACAGCAGTAAATGATGTTCAAAGGCATCTAAAACAACACTAAATGTCACTGTGTGGGCAGCAGAATTGAGTCCTAGGAATACTTCTTTGGTTGTCTTTGCATTCTTGGGCTGCCTTGACATTTGCTTTTTTGTTTGCCTTGAAAGTTGTTTAAGCACCCTTGCAAAATCTGCCTTACACATGCCTGAATGTTCTGCACTTGACATCGTGCTCTCACAAGGTTCATAAAGGTAGTATACCTAAGGGTAACATAGAGGTGGAAGTTTCAGTACTTTTGGGAGAAGATAACTTTGAACTCTAGAGTCTGGGAGAATTGTCCCTGGATGTCCTGTAAGGCTGGACAAGAGCTCTCACCAGAGACAGTGGCGAGGGCTGCTGGATCCAGTTGCAATCAGCGCTGCTGTGCCGTTTGGTGTGTGTCAAAGCTGAACTGTAGATATTTTCTGTTAAGAATACGTGGATTAAGTGCTTTGAGAGAGAACGATGTTAGTGGGGGAGTTGCATTCTGGACTTTAGCCACCTGAATTTGGTCTAAATTGCTTTTGAGATGCCTAAGTGCTTTTTTGGATCTCAGCATCGATGCTGTGCTGTATAACACCTTGTAGGCCTTTTAGTTCTTGTTATCTCAGCAACAAGCCTTGATCTCTTGGCAGTGGGGAAGCTGGGGACGGTGTTTTAATGGAAGGTGAACAAGAAGGCAGAATGGACCCTTTGTGCCAATAATTAGGCTATTTTTCTCAGGTTGGCAGCTAACTCTGATACCATAACCATTGCCCTTTCTACTCAAGCAATGCTCTTTTTTTTTTTTTTTTTTTTTTTCTGGACATTATCCCACCAGAGCTAGGAAGGCAGCAGCAAGCTGGGACTAGGCCATGTCACTGAAACTTTTAAGAGTCTACAGTCGCTAACAGATTTTCTACTTGATTCCTGGTTGCATTGGTCATAATGCTGCTCATTAGTCCTAACAGCTTGCTACAGAGTCTAGCAAAGTAAGACTGCTGTGCAGTGAGGCATTAAAAAATAAAGACAATTTCTTCCTGATTAGAATTACACTTCTGTTTTCCCGAGCAACTCATTAGTTAATTCTTAGACCTACTTTCCTCAGCACACCTTTTTTTCTTAGCCTGGTGTTGTCCTAGATTTTAAAAGGTTGTGATTTTTTCAGCGGGTTGATAGTGTCATGATTACAGACAGTGTCACCTGCTGTGAAGGGATCTGTTGGTTAAAAACAATTGTTGTGGAGCTTAGAGACCTGCATCATTGTCATGTATCAAAACTAACTGTATTAAGTGGCTTGTGCTCTGCTTGTAAAGCGATCAGACTGATGTTTATCATGATCTTAGTATCATTATCTATTTTGCAGATATTGGAATTAAGCCACAGACAGGTGAAGCCCAGTGTAGGGCTCTTGAGTGGGCCATGCTGCCTTTATTTTCCCTGTGTCATTTAAACAGTAATCAGCTTGAAGGAGGACCTATCCAAGCAAGCTTTGGCTGGTTCTGTCCTGTGAATAACTGTCTATGAAACTGCTGGGGACAAAGTCAAAACATACTTTCCGTAATGAAGAGGACTTTCATTTGTCCTCATAGCTGTTTTAGAGGCTATTTTACCACCAAAAGTACAGTATTAAATTCTCCTTCCTTTTGGTTTACCATTCACACTGGACTTATGAAGGTTTATTCATGACTGTCAGTGGTTATTGGTGACTGAGGCTGGATGACTCATTTGCTTACAGTTGAGGGTCTCGGTGTTTTTTACTTCTCTGATGCCATAGACAAAATGCTGCCTACTTTCCAGCTTGTCAAGACACACCTTTCAAACTTTCAGCACCTAACATTCCCTTTCTGAGACTTCCTATGGAAGGAATACAGTCTCCTTCCAAGTTTGGGCAACACAGTAGTAATATGCACCAAGGTAGTTTCTTCATCATGCTTCATGGTAGAAGGGAGATGCTGTTGTCCTCATGTAGTAGGGATGAAATTGAGCAATAGGGCCTATGGCTCTAGAGACTAGACACTTCAAGGACTCAATCAGGTGTTTGTATGATTGTTACCTGAAGACACAAGTCACAAATCATAAAGAAAAGTTTTTTTTATTGGCTATCTAAACTTAGAATTTCTTATGGAAACCTTCAAGTATCAAATGCAGATGATGGGCTGTGTTGCCCATGTGTAATTCCTCAGCAGTTTTGACAAGATTCTTCCGCTCTCTCCTGCTGGACTGTAGCTGGTGTTGCACTGATTCACTCAAAACCTACTTAATCTTTTTGCATGATTAATATGAATGTATTCATTGCTATCTTTTAAAATGACCATTTTGTATTCTACTGTGGCTCAAAGAATGAATACTGTAATTGAAGTATGTATTCTGCAGAAAGAGAGCATTTCAATGTAAGCTACCTGAACACAGCAATGAACATTATTGTCACTTGCAAAATATTTGCACTTATAATACCCCAGAGATATTCATGAAATATTACCTATAAGCTATTACGAAAGGCATGACACTGCAGTTCAATTCTCTTCTTCCATGAAAATCTCTCAGGAGTGCAATTAATCTGATTAACTTCCAAGGGATTCATTATGTTGCTCTCAGATACCTGCTATAGCTCAAAGTGCTGAATCTCTAGAGCAAATTGTGCTGAAGTTTCTCTAAATTGGTTATGCTGTTAATGGTCCAAAGAGGTTCTGCTGTTTATTTATTCTGGGAGTAGCTAAAATTAGAATTTGGCTCTCTGTGCTTGACGTAAATTGAAGTGGAAAGACTAATTGCCTGATTCTGTTAATTTCTCTGGAAATATGATTTTTGAAGCCAAAGCTGAGACGTTATCTTTCTTGAGTTGTTAATTGAGTTTTAAAGGATTTTGAAATGAAATTGTCTGTGACAATGGAGATATGATACTCCTGAGTTAACTTTCCAAAGTGACTTTCCAAGTTAACTCCTTAAAAAGTTGTATTGTAGACTTACTGATATGCAACATTTTGGAAGATCAAGAAGATGTCAAAGCCTTGTTTAAAATGCTTGGGAACTGCTGAATAAATTCAAGTAGTGCTGTTTGGACAGACGTCCTTGGTCTGTTCACTGTTCATCTATACCAAAAGCACACAAAACAGGACAGATATTCTTTGCATCTCTGTATGTCTTGAGATCCTAAAAGCAAATAAAAAGAATATTGTAAGAATGGATACTGAATATTTGGTAGCAATAGGTGGTGAAGTCCATAGGTGTTGGTGTAAAATGATGAAACATTTGGAAGAAGGTATGTTTTTTCACAGGCTTTTCCTTAATTTCCATTTTGTTTTTCTCAATTCTTCCAGAAAATAAAGCAGGTGCAAATAAATGGTCAGTTCTAAAATTGTAAACTGAATTCAAATTTCTGAGACTTCTTACTGGAAACCATTTTGAAGAATACTTGTAATCAAAACATCTACACTCCTAATCTGTCAGGGTTTTGTGTTATTTTGGTGTAGTATACTTAGAGGTGAATGAGTATGGGATAATGCAAAGGTAGCGTTTCCTGTGTTTGCTTTTTGGTGGCGTGAAACAAAGTGTTCACAAAAGAAGACTTGACTCCAGGCACCAGCTGGCCAGGAGATGGTGTTAGTGGTGTACTATAAACAGGCAATATGTGATATAGACAAAGTGATTCAGTGAGTCATGAATTCTGATGAAGACATCTCACCCTTTTTTGAGTGCTGCCCCATCCCTTGAACCTTTCATTGGCCCATTCTCATTATTTTCATTATCTATAATGGTTGGCCCTCCTCATTATTTTCATTATCTGTAATAAAGTGTTACCATTTCAATATAAACAATGTTGCTGTTTAACAATATGATGGCAAATCTTTCTGAAATGTTTGGTGATTTTTGGTGGTTAACTGACTAATGTCTGTAGATCATTTATTATCTGGTAATATAAAAGAGAGTAGATAAAGCCTACCTGGATTAGGAATGGAAAAATCTGAGTGATGGAATTTCAGTCATCCAGACCTATTCAACTTCTCATCCAAATTTTAATCCTGTGGGTAGTAACAAGTAATTTGCAAAGATGTTCCTCCCCAGGAGTGCAAATGTTGCATGCTCTGTTCCTCCATTGAGGAAATGGCCCCAGGTTGTGCCAGAGGAGGTTCAGGTTAGATATTAGGAAAAAAACCTGCATAGAAGGAGTAGTGAAGAATTGGAACAGGCTGCCCAGGAAAGTGCTGGAGTTACTGTGCCTGGCAGTGTTCAAGAAACGTGTAGATGAGTCACTTAGAGATGTGGTTTAACAGGCAGAGTGGTGATGAGTCTACGGTTGGACTTGATGATCTTGAAGGTCTTTCCCAACCACAACAATTCTATGATTCCTTCAACAGCACATTCTCCAGTCAGGAACAAACTCAGTTGAAATTTCCAGCTGTAGAGTGACTTTCAAACTTTGCAGTCTTTCTATCATGATTATTAATCCCTATGTCTTTACCAGCTCATTTTTCTGCTTGCTATCCTTTCTTTTCCTCCTATAGTTGCAATCCTTACAGTTCAATATGCTGCTAAAACCATATTCTTCTGCAGCTGTTACTACATAGTACAACCTTCGGGAATATGAACTGGCTTCTCATCTTCGCACCTTTTTGAATGTTTCCCACCATCCTTCTGTTCAGTTACTACTTTCATTCAGCTCCAGCTTTGATGCTCATATAGTCGTCTTCAATTCTTCCTTCTTGACTTTATCTATGCTATTTAAATATGCCTGAAATGTGCCCTGTATTTGTGCATGAGATTTTCTCTCTGTAAACCTTTACTTACTGTTGTACTTAGAGCATTTCAGTTGTGACTTCCTATTTATTTTGCCCCCTCTGCTCTATTCCCTTTAAGTGTATCATCAGCTAGGAAAGGCTGTGTGGTCAGGGGGAGAGTAGCTTGTGTTGCATTGTAAATCATAGAGAGCTAACACAATTTCTTGGCACCAGCTGGTCTCTGTAATCTCTTATTCATCTGTGGTTTTGCTGTTTATCAGGTATTTTAATCATTACTATGCAAAGAAAAGGCGATAAATGTTCTTGTAGAGCCATGTTACTATGCTACTATCTCTCACCTTGACCTTAAGTCTCAAACTATTTTCTCTAGACGAATGGAGGAGGTCAAGTAGAGCTCATGAGTTTTGCTGCTTAAGGGCGACAGAAGCACCAAGGAGAAGGAGGGAAACTATAATTTTGTATTGCATTGCTCTGTCTTCTTCAGAAATGCTTTGCATGGCTCTGTGTGCAAGAGGACCTGCTCCAGCTTTTCCAAATGCGTGGATTGCCCTTGCTTTTCATCTTGCATGAAAAGAGGTAGCTACTCTTGTCCTTTTATCTTTTCTTTTTTTGTATGTCCATGACAAAGTCAGGGGCATCCTGACTAGCTAGACCATACAGATTTTATACTGGGAAATGCCCTCGTATTTGTATCTAAATACTGTATATAGCGTTTATCTACACTGGTTGTTATCTCTTAGTTTGGACAAAGTGTCCTAGATGGCCTGGGAAAAGAGCCATTAATATCAAAGGCCATCGAGATCAATCATGCTGATAAGAAATTATTGATTTATTTATGTATTTGACTGTATTGTGATGGTAATGATGGCTGCTTGGTCAGTGTGCTCTAATTTTGAGGTTTTGAACATAGCTATTCTATTCAACCTCATGTATATGGTGCAAAATCTTAACTCTGGCGGTACTTTACGCCTATATATCTTTAAAAAGACTAGAAGTAGATGACTGAGAGGACTAAGTCACATTTTCAGAAGTTATTTGGGAGTCTAAATCTAGTGATTATCAGAATTGCGAAACTGATGATCCCATTGCTGATGTGATTCTCCTTTGGAAGCTATAATTGCCAAAGAAATCCATTGCACTTTGAACTTCACATGCAGATTTTTAAAAATAACTCACAAAAAACCTTTTGCAATGACCACTTTATAATGAGGTATTAGACCCACCATTTATTCTTTCAGATTATCCTCTTCATTCGGTAAGTGCAGAGAACCACTATCTTTTTTGAGGGTAATTTAAATTAATTCTCTTGAGATTGCTGGGAGAAGATGGCTATTCTGAAAAGTGCTCTGAAGATGATCTGTGGCCTATTTTGTTATTTAAAAATGAGAATTGATAAGGAGATAATTCTGCCTTGCACTGGATGGGTATATCAGTATTTCGGTAAATCTCATCACTTCAGCTTTTATCCAGATTCTGAACAGAATGGACATGGAAATATTGCACTGTTTTTCAGGACAGAAATTCTGAATTTTGATCAGTTGTACTTCTAAAGCTGGCTTGGGGGAAATTTCTCCTTTTCTCCCCTCTTCACCCTTCCATTCTCTGAAGCAGAAGACTTTTCTCTCAAGAATACTATAGACAGCAATTCCTGCTTGTGGAAAATTGAGGTAAATGCCTCCTTATTCAGATTGTTTCTTTTTTAAAGATTAGAGACTTTTAGAATCTGGCAAGGCAAGAAGGGTATGAGAAGTTGGAGGAATTTGTGTTTAAATAAGGCAATGACCCAGGATTGGAGGTTTGTCTGTGAGAATGTAGGAAATCAGGAAAAAAAAAGTGTGTGTGATATGAGTTTGTATGTATGTAATCATAAATAAAATAAAGTTATAATCATAAATAAAATAAAAAAAAAGTAGAATTCAGGAAATACTTAATTGTGTTTTTTGCCTGCAGCTCAAGCTTGACTGCTTAAGGTAAGGATGACAGGACTGGAACATATTTTAACCAACTACTGACTTGGCCTTTTAATCTCTAGCCTCTTTTAAATATAATGCTAAGAAATTCTTAGCATTTGGGATCCTCAGTATCATTTTTGTTAAAATATCTTATTATTTTCCTGGGTCTGTGTTTGGGCTCTGAAATCTGTTGATTACAATTTCATTTATTTCCCTACAAGTACAGAATGACATCTTTCAGCACTTTACCGTGCTTATTCCTGATGAGTAAGTGATGTTTTCCAAACATTGTTTTGGAAAACAAAATTGAGGTTATCATCAATATATAATTATGATAATGAATTATGATGGGTTCACTCTGCCTTTCTCTAATGCCACTGGAAGATCTGCTTGTGTATCCAAAGTAAAATGAGAGGCTTTAGGTGTCAGTTGCAGTAATTATACTGGAGACCTATTAGTGAAACATCATTATGTTATAACCCTTGAACTGACTGTGTTTACAAGCCATGTGTCAATACAATATTTCTCCCTGTTTTAGTGAATAAGGACTGTTACAAGTACCCAGGAGGAGAATGGCATTAACTAAACACCTGCCATTTCTTAGCAGTCCAAATTGTGTCCATTCATCCAAGACAACCAATTTCAGGGAATGACAGGACTTACTTTCTTTCCAGATGCATTGAATGTGTTAATTCGATGTTAATTTCATCCAGTTAAATGTTAATTAAAGTGAGGCATTCTTGTATTTTTCTGCTCCATCGATGTTTTTGTTGCCTTTATGGAGCTGTAATGTACAAATTTATCTAAAAATACATTATAAATTTAGAAAATAAAATGAGCTAATTTTTTGTTCATTAACCTCTTCTGGATGATGATAGAAGCAATGTAGGATTAGAGCCAACATTACAGCTGATCAAATGGCCCTGGTGACACTTCATTTAAAACTGATTCTATTGTACAGAAGGCAAACAAATAGAAAGAATGGAGCCTGGCTGGTTTAGAGGAGGATTTAGGAATCATACGTGTATCGGGGCATCAAAGCACACTGGATAATTCTGGATGTTCTGGTAAGCTATAAGGCAGAACTGAATAGCTTGAGAAATGTCATTTTTACGATTGGTTTCCTTTACTCATTGTAGAAGGCCTTGACAGACTAAGCTAAGGAAAAAGGAGCAACCTGGCCAGTCCAAGCACTAATTAGGGCCAAAGTCTGTTGAAGAAGTTAATGAATTTCCAAATACCCAACTCGCAGCAGGTAGGGAATAAAAAGAATACTCAGCCTTTGGATCTTATATCTGTCTTGCACTAAAGTAAAAGACACTTTTATGGGAGCTAGACAATCTTTTGTACTTGTAAGTCTACCAGTAGAGAATATTTCATTTTGATGTGTTTTTTTTTTTTTTCCTCTCACAACACAAGGAAAAGTTTAAGTATATTTTTAGTAGTTTGCAACTGGTGATGGTTTATGTGCAGGTATCCCCTGAGTCTTGCTACAGTGCTCAGTAGAGGGCATTTTGACTGTCAGTGCTCTGGTCTCTACATTTGGCTCTGCAGAGCTTGCAAACGTGCCTGGCATTGCTGCTCCTGTTTGCATTTCTCCCCCATCAACCCCGTCTGACAGAAGGTATTTGCCATCATCCCGACCTCGCTGGGTAAACATTGCACCAACACACCTTTTGCATAGCATTCATTTGTTTTGGGAAACAGGGAAAGGAGGTAAGTGAATGAGAAAAAAGAAATGGGATGGGAGGTCTAATTGCAAAAAATGGTGCGTGTCGGGATTGCTCTTATTACAGGCCAGGAAATTGCTGTGAAGGGGTGTGGGCCGTTCTGTGTGCTTGTGCTGGGGAGATGTATCACCTGGATCAGGACAGATGTGCCTGCTGGCTGCTGAGTGTCTGTTCAGACGTGGGTGTAAGAGCACCATTAGCTGCTGCTCGCCCACCTGCGGATATTCGAGTCACCAGTGCAGTGACAGTGAGGATTCACTCAGGGCTCCTCTGCTCTAGAGGGGTCTGGTCTTTCTGAAACACTTGCACAGTGGGCCTGACTTCATCGTTGCTATTCCCTGCAGGACGCTATACTACTCATACCAAGAGGTACTTAATGATATGGGTGCAATAAATAAAAGATTGTATCTGCTGCAAGATTCTATTTCATTTTCTCCTCCTTACCACTTTCTGGAGCTCTACACAGGAAGACTAATGCATTTCTTTCAAGCTTGAAATATTTGTCGTTCCTGTGGTGGCTCAGTTCTGAGTCACTGCTTTTCTAATAACTCTAAAAGTAGCACTAATACAGCAACATGCAATTAAAAAAGGAAAAATAAAAACAGCACAGCCTCAATCTATTTAGCCCACACTATTAATTGAGTATGATTCCTGGGCTGTGATTAACTGTGCAGTGTTTGGAAGTGTGTTGTATCCACTGCCTGTCCCCACTCTGATGAATCGCTAATCTGGGAATTAGTTGCATGGAACTGAGCAACAGTAAAAAGAGCATAGAACAGGCTGTTCCTTGACTGAATATCCAAAAGGCTTGGACTTCCCATGTGGTGTCATTACATGTCTTCTGCTGTCCTTGTTGAAATAACTTATGGCTTTGGTTTAAGTTCGTGTTAAATTTACTATGATATTGAGAGCATTAAGTGTCTCCAAACTGCCTGCCATCTTTTCTTTTGAAAAGGTGACAGACTTGTAGATCTGTAAAATAGGGAAGTGCCCCCTTTATAAATTGTCCTCCGTTCTTACGTAATGACACTTTTTGTCATAGATGTAATGGCCTCAGGGTACTGCTTTACTGATGCCATGCTCAACATTCTCTGGTAACTGTCTTCTTCCATATTTTTATAAATATATGGGTGTATATATATATTTGTGTGTAGAGAGAGAATATAGCTGAATGTATAGGTATAATGTTCTGAAATGAAATATTGCTTCCTCTAAACTGTTACAGGAAAGGGAACTGGCAATGCATCATACTTTATTTGCAGGTTATTACTATACAGAACGTGGTGTCAGTGAAGCAGTGATAGACCGTGTTATTAGTGTGCTATTCATTGCATTGAGTAATAGATAATTCCAAACATAAATATATTGGGTAGCTGTAGATAAACCCTGCATTCAGGTACCTACATTCAAGCCCTGGCACAAGGAATCAGAAGTCTCATATTCTGTCTTCAAATTTTGAATATTTTGCTGCTGATATTTTGAAGTAGATAGGGCATTCGACCTTTTTGTTTGTTTTTTCCTCCTCTCTGTGTTCTGAAACTCAGTATGCTGATGGCAAACTCCCTTTTGTATTTTTGAGCTCTGGGTGTATTTGACAGTATCATAAGCTTCTGCGAGCATGGCATTTCATCTCGACTCTCCCAGCAGGATTCAATAGTTAAGGTATGTTTCTCTTTCATTGGTTACACTCTGATAGATTTAGGAGATTCAATAGTTATTTTCCATAGCAGAACCTCTGTGTCTTTATACAGAAACACATTCCTGTTTCCTGCAGCTTCGTGTCTTCAGACTGGAGAGTCTCTGGGAGCTTTTCTGTAGTACAAAGCCCTTTCCAGGCCCATGTGTCAAGTCCAGCGAGCACCTGCAGTGCTGTGGAGCTCTCCTGAGGGTTGCTCAGTGGTTTGCACGTTTTTTTTTTTTTTTAAATACAACTTGTAAACTCTTCTGATTTAATCAAATCCCACTGCTTGTTTTACCAACTTTCAGACAACACTGATGGGGTTTAGTGATATAGAAGCAGATTCTGCAATAAGCTATAGCCTGCAACTCATGCAGTTCTGCACTGATTGGTGTTGCTAGCTGCATGCTAGCTGAAGGATAGTGTGAAAGACATTGCTCTGTGCAGCCTTTTGGGGGCACCTCTAGAGGCTTTTCTCACTTCTGCAGTCACTCTAGTATTTTTCTGAGCTGTATTTAAGCTGTAGGGGCAGAGAGCAGTCCTTGGGCATAGACCAGGCTTGTGATCACAGACAAGAGCATTGCCCTGTGCCTCTGGCTGCCCTTCAGCTTTTGCCTTGTATTTTTGGCTTGCTCCTCCTCTGTGGAGGAATTGTCTCACTATTTTTGTACCACATCTAGCACAGCGGGTGGATTGGTGGATTGTGGTCTCCAGTAAACAGCAGACACTCAGAAGTGATTCTCTAATTGTAATTTATGAAGGATTGTGTTTCTAAATGTGTGCGTGTTAAGGCCTCCTTGTTTGAGGGAAGTTTGTCTGCACTGTTCCTTGTCTTGGATGTTGTTTTTGTACAACAGGTACTTCATATCACCACTTTCCTGCAGCCTGAGCTGGGATTTGTTCTTGCTCAGTGTCAGATCCTTTTGCTTGGCATAGCAGAGCATACCACACAACCCATAAATTGCACAGGGGAGCATTTTTAACCATACATCATCAGATTACCTATAATTAGCTTCATCGAAGCTATATCCTTGGAGATCTCCTGTGCAAGGATAATGTCTGCTCTACAGCCTGAAGTGATCCTGCAGGGAAGCTGGGAGCCCAACTGCAAAATATTGCTTTAATAGACCTGAGCTGATGGAACCTTTGATATAAACTTGAAATTATTTGTAGTTTAATATTTTCAAGTCCAGCTTTGACTTTCTTGAGCTTCTACTGTCTTCTACTGTAGTGTCAAAGCTTGTCAGTTGGGGTGACATTTACCTTTCTGAGAATTATAAGTTAGGGACATGTCTATATTTGAGCTAGTTACCCTTCAGCTGTTTCAGAGTCTATTAAGAGCAATATATCTGACCTGAGACTTCTACTTTTAGGATCAGATGAACTGTGCCCTAGAAATGAGTGTATTTTTTTCCACAGTGACTTACAAACAAAGCTGGCCAAGCTTAGCTGCATGAAGCTCCCTCAGCGCAATCACCCTTCAGTCCAGCCCAGCTTCCCTTTAAACTCTCAGAAACCTCTCAACATTAGCTCAACTAAGTAGGACTAGTTACTGTTTTTCTCTATTACAGGAGGCCTAGATAAAGCAGACAGAAAAGCAAAGCAAGGTGTGATAAATCATTTATATTTCTTGCTTGGACCTGTGGGTCCATCCCAGACTTGTTAATTTTTTCAAGACTCCAAATTATCATCCCTTCAGAGTGTCCCTCCACATCTGCTGCTTCATAGGCCCTTTATACCCTTGCAGGTCTGGCACATCTGGGGAAGCAGAATACAACTCCTCTTGGGCTAAAGCTTTGGATGCAATATCGTGATTGCAATATTGTGGTTACAATACGTGCAGTATTGTTCCAGCTGATTAACTCTAGTAGACCGAGAATCACAACGTTTGTCTTTGTTGCTATTTCTCACATCACGTGCGATTAGCACAAAGCTGTTTCCATTCCTCTGAATATTAACCATATAGCAGCAGCTGGATTTTCCTGGTTGTGAATATCTATTAATCTAATTTCCTGCTAAACATACATTTCAAAAAGACTGTGTTCTGATTTGGAGTGACCTGTGTCTGTGCTGCCCTGCCACAACCAGAATAGCTACGTCAGCAGCATTTTTGTGACTTGACAATCAAAATGGATTGCTTGTAGAAAGTAGAAGCAAGGATGCATGATTGAGGATGAGAATCATGGAAAAGAATACAGGAATAGTCAAGTAAATTTAATTTTATTTATTTTTACTTTTATTCCATATTCCACAATTAAAATGTAAAGGAAGGACACAAGCAGGCTAGAACTTTACTGCTTAAGTTGGAAAGGGAGCAAATAACAGAAGACAACTGGAGCCTGAAATAATTTTAGTTTTTATGTCTATAAGTTGAGCAAAATTCTAGCAAAATAGTAGGAACTTAAGTTAGAAAACAGAAAACACAATTAAAGAAGTTTTTTACAGGTATATGTATAGAAAGAACCAGAATCTGGAAAATATGCCGTAGAATATTTGAGGAATTGGCAAAAGCTGCCAGTGAATTGTTTGTGACAGCTATGGAGAATGAGGAGATGCAGCGCCCTTCAGCCTTCTCAGCATCATTCACCAGTAGATTTCTATCTGAGCAGTGACTCTACTTTTTCCTTCCTCTTATTCATGCATAGGTTTGTTTCTTTTTACCTTTTATGGCCCTTGCACTTTGAATCTCATTCTTGCCTATGTGTATATCCAGCAGTTTTTATGGAAGTTAAGAGCAACTGGTATGAACACTTAAACATGCTGATGTAAAAGCACGAGAGCTCCTTATAGCCTTTATTCCGTCCCACTGGAAAATTTCTGTTCCATTCCTTGGAAAGTACTGGTTTAAAGTATGGCACAGCAGCAGGTATCAGGTCATTCCAGTTATTATGGAGAGGTGTGTACTGTATTTTACTAGACTTAATGAGCACTATGTGCATTAATATATATATTGAATACTTAAGAGATTTTTGCTACTCCCACTGCTATATAGTCATGTATCCATTTAAGCCTGCTATTAAGAGAGCTGGTTGAAACTACACATACATAATTAGCTGGAAACGAATTTCCGGTCTTGCACTGTAGTTCCTATGAATAAAACATATGTCACAGGCCTCTTCAGAGAAGTTCCTCTCCTAAGAGAGGACTGCCTGGTACTCAGGACTTCAAATGATGTGTGTGTCATCCATGTATGTTCTGCAGTAAACTGCCCTGCACGGCTGAGCTTGCTAGGAATAGCCAGGTGTATGTGCAGTGCACAGCTGCCAATAAAGAGACTAGGGAAAACTTAGTCTACGCTTACAGATCTGTCCAAAGATTTCTCGGAGTGAAAAGTGAAGTGCTTGTCCATTCAGAAATATCTCTGCAGTGATTTGGGGAGATATGTTTTGAGCGCATCAACTTCTGTCTCAAATGAACTCTCAGAAGATGCACTATGCCAGGGAAGATGTCACAGAACATATAGCTTAGCCAAGGATCCTGGCACTCAAGAAAATGAAGGCACGAAGCAAACTACAGCTCTGCTGAAACACAGGGCCATCATAGATAACATACCAGCCAGCTGTGAGCTGATCCAACACCTCCTTGAGGCACTATTGCAATATTCCTAAACTAATCTTCACTTGTCAGCCAGGGATCAGGTCAAAATGACTCATGTTTTCAGATGAAAACAGAACTGAACAATATGGGTGCATGCACTGAACAGAAACAAAGAATTACAAAAATTCCCATAAAAAGTAGCTTTTATGTAGTGTGTTTCATCCATTCTTTCATGCAATAATATCCTTCCAGCTGCAGTGCAAGGCATTCTTAAAACCTGTTATTAACATTTTGAGATTGTTTGGCTCATAGATCTGACTATGTGAAGTTAAAGCTAGGGTATCAAATCTGAAAGCTCAAACCAGTTATGGTTGAAATATTCATCATGATATTTCAGCATGAAGATATGAAAGGTGAAGACTGCAGCTTCCCAAGGCCGTTTGAATAGGTGCATTGCATCAAGTTATCTACTATCATGACCATCAATTCCAGTGGGCATTTAAAGCAGAAATTTATTAAATACATGGTGAAAACATCCTTCGTTACATTTCTGGAGTGGTGCTGCTGCAGAAAGTGTCTTTGGCATCTGCAACTTAATGACTCTTCCTTCTTGCTTGTCCTTCCTTCAGGACCTTTTCTCATCACACATTCTGTCATGAGGATTCTGTCTGGGTTAGAAGGATGGCTCTATACGAAAATAAATATTTAGATTAAATAGGAACACTAAGTGTTTTACAGGAAAAGATGTCAATGGACAGAATACATTACTTTTCATTGCCAAACACTATCCAAACCCATTATTAATTTTGAGCAATCCAGTCTTGCTTATAAAGGCCAGAGGAGTGATGTCACCCATGGGTGTTTGTTAACCAGGTGTCAGTGGATCATATCTCTGAGTCTCTATCTCACAGGGATTTGCATTCAGCAATTCTAAGGGCTTCTCCAAACAGCAGTTAATTACCTTTCCCAACATCCTATCAGATAAGTAAGTACTTCGCCATTTTACAGATAAGTCATAAACATGCTGGTGTTTTCTGGCTGTATAGGGAATTATTTAAGGATGGTAAGAGAGAATGCTTTTTCATTTCTGGCAAAGCAGGTGTATAGATAGACATTACTGGCTGTGGGACATGCATTGAGTTACTCAGCCAGCCAGAACTGGGCACTGCTACATGAAAGTCTGTGTTCTCGCTCCCAGGAAATACTTCAGGTACCATTTCTACCTAGTGTATTTATCCAACCATTAACCTAAATAATATAATAATGATGTAAATAAAATGATTAACTAAAAGAGAAATTTAGAAATCTTTCTGCGGAATATATTTATTTTGACTGAAAAACATTTGATATTCACCAAAAGAAGCTGATCCGAGTCAAACATCGGTTCATTTCAGCTGTTCGTTCACATCCAACAAAAGCTCCAAGATGGGACCTCTTGACTTCTTATTGCTAGTATAAATATCTGAGGCACTTGGATACTTTGAGAATGGGGCTAAGGTGTTTATTGATATAGAAATGGGGGGTAAACATCCCCTAGTGATCCAAAGCTTGTGTAACTTGTATAATGATCAGTCCTGTGTCAAACTTCTGACCTGAGATAGACCACACCATCCCTCCTGCCCTATTTGGGTGTTGTAAGAATAGCTGTGTGTTCCTGTATATCCAAGCATCATAGTAATAGGAGCCTTGTAAATGCTTTAGCAAGACGGACAGATAAAATAACAGGGAGCAGAGATCATTTCTGGCACATCTCCTGGGTACTTCCCCTCTAACTATGAATCAGGCTCCATTCAGGCAGATCTCACTCTTGTCCTTGTTCATGACCACGCAGTTGGCAGCATTCGTTGGATGTGATAAGACAATATTTTGCTGTTAGTTATATTCCTTAAAGGAGAAACAAATAGAGCTAGAGATGCCTATACTGTGCTTGGGACACCAGCAGGCAGAGAGAAGGGTGGAATTGTGTGGTTCTCTGGTCTCTTAGAGTGGTCAGATTGGACCGAATCATTTGAGGTAAAGTAGCTTAATATCTTGCAGAATCAGAGTCTGCTTTACATACCTTGTTTGTTTGTTTTTGTTTTGTTTTAAATCAAGGAAAATCCCCAATTAAAAGTAAGTCTGTTGAATGACAGTTCATCCTTACCTGCTAAAGCAATGAAGGTGACAGACAATTCTGCAATAACCACAACAAAAAAGAAGCATTTAAAAATTAAAGAGATGGAGGTAAAAGGAACTCAGAAGTTATTAAATAAATACTTTCTCATATTTCCCAGATTCTTCTCTATTAGTAGACCCTCCTGTTTTATATGCAGAAATTTTAACTGTGCTTATACAGATAAAATGGCATTGTGATGTTGATGATTGATGCTGTGCCACAGTGATAAGGTGATTTTTGCAAGGAAGGAAAATAACCTATATGAGAGTATATTGGACTCCAAACTGGAAGTGGTAGAAGTGACCTAGGAAACCTATTCCGTAAAAAAAATGTTGCTGTATGACATAATTATATTGTTTTCATGCACGGTGGAATTGGGTGTCACTTGTAGAAAAACATCTCATTTAGGAAAATACCCTGTTGAAGCAAAGCATTTTTAAACTTGGAATTTAAACATGTGAAAATGGATGTTCTGAGTTAGTTTTCTCCTTTTTAACATCCAGAAAACAAAACCAAGCTTAACCTGGATAATCATGTAAAGAATGTGCTTCTTAAAGCCCAGACTTGACCTTGCTTTCCATCAAGTCCAATTTCCTCCTTTCGGGGCACTCCCTCCTGCCTCTTTCTCTTCTAATTCAATTATGTGAACTTTGTGATTCTTCACAAGTAGGATACAACTCTTAGGGCACAGCTACACACACATTTCTTTCAATTTCTTTCAGTTTTTCTCAGCTATTCCTCCCACCCTTCGCCGAGCCCCGGGATTGTTCTGCCAACGATGGGAACAGCGTTTGGGCACGGAGAGAGAGAACAGGACCATTTAGTATCGTGACTGCTCAGATGAATTCATGAGCAAGTTCTACCTTTAATCTTGGGTATCTTTTGTGGATATCTTCCATTGCAAAGGTGCAGTACAATTTTGAGTTGAGACCAGTTGTTTTATGAGTGTTTTTTGCTGCATCAGCAAGGTGGCAGGTGAAGCTCTTTGGATTTTCAGGTTGGGAATGAAAAGAAGTCACATTCGTTCCTTATTCTTCACGTCATTCTAAGGACTAGGAAGTGATACACTTCTAAGTGAAACATCGAACCTCACCTGCTTTCCTCTTCCCTACTTGCTGCAAATATCATGCTGCGATACTGTTGCTAGTGTGTTACAACCATAAAAGCACAAAGCAGCGATGTATTTTCCTTGTTTTTCTCCATTCCATAAAATAGTCTATATGACAGCTGAATCCCTGAAAGAGCTTTAGGAATGCTTGTTTTGTACAAAATGAGATGTATTTATCACACCAATTCATAAAATTATTTTGAAATTAATCCAAAAATAGAGTAACATTTCTTGGAGTCAGAACACACACATCTCTATGGGCATGGCTGTCTGAGTTTAGACATAGCATTATCTAAGTTAATATCTCAGCTGAAAGTATTACCCAAATTAAGTTATAATTAATGCACACTTTCATAATCTTTGTGCACAGAGACATAGAGGATGTTTTTCATCTCTGCTAGATTTGGGGAACCTGCAGGGTAAACCAAAGGCACATTCACACCTCAAACTCCGAGCACGCGTACAGCAAATGAAATAAGGGATGGCAGGAGAGAAGCCGAAGGCACCACAGTGCACGATGGTGTGTTTGCTAATGATGTGTTTGCTTTAGACCAGAAGCTTCATATTGCAGTCGGTAGAGATAGGTGATTGCACTGCACGCACATTTTTTGTCAGCGTTGGTCAAAGTTTATACTAACAGGCTTTGAAGAATAAAAGCTATAGAATAAAGTGTTGTTTTGTGGCAGACTTTAATAAAGCTATATGCCTACCAGCCAAAAAATTCAGAGCATCTCTTGAAATGCCTTTAACATGAAAAAGTTTTCCACAGGTAGATTTGTTTTCTGGCATTGCTTTGACTTATTACTCAAGAACTTGTCTGTGCCATGGGTTTTCAGCTGGGGGTGTTTATACTAAGTTGTGTAACTGATTCTTAATGCCAGTTACGTAATGATGCATAGATTGCAGTTCCCGCGCAAATCTCTGCTCACAGTGTAACATGGTTTCAATGGTTACTCTAGGTTAAATTCATTTTACATTATTTAAAATCCTTCCTATGTAAGACATTAATATAGAAGACCTGTAAAAGTTCAGATAGGCCCCAAAAATATGTAGCTGTGATTGTCTTTTAGTATAGGATATAAGGATGCATGTAAGAGTGCGATGTGGTGCTCTTGGTGTTGGTGGGAGTTTTGCAGCTGTCTTTTATGAAGAATCTAGATTGGCTGTCTTTTATGAAGTCTAGATTGGCTAACATATGATAACTTGTAAACACAAAAGACATGAGAACCAGACTTGCAGTCAAAAGTCATAAGGTGTTTTGATTTCATGGCACATCTACTCTATAAGCCTCCTTTCTTGTATTTAAGTGATTTTTAATTAGGCTAAATCAGGATCTGGATTGGGGGGAGAGTCCAAAGAAGTCTTAGACACTAAATAGAATCTAGTCTAAAATGGAAAAATATGGAAGAGACTTGAGATAAAGGGAGTACCTTAGTTTATTGAAAATGGAAATGAACATACATCTAAGTCAGAAGACTTGTAGACAGAATTTCAATTTGAAATGTAGTTACTTCTAGTAAAACTTATTTTTTTCCTAAAATAAAACAGTATTTTAATGTCTTTCTAAATGATTAATGCTGAATTCCCAAAGCTGATTCCAAAAATTTAAGGCATTTTTTCACTGGAAATCCCCATCATCTATATATTCCTTATCACTATCATATATTTTCCATTGTGGGTCTCTGCAAATGAACATTTTACTTTGCAAAGAACCTTCCGCAATTCTTCCCAGCAACTGCCTGAATACAAAATGCAGCACCTGTGCAATCAGAAACCACATGGTATAGATTTACCAGTGGGAGAGATGGAACAGAGAAAGGGAGAGAGTGGATCACGCTACTGACCACGGTGTTGCCAAACGGTGCCCTGGCTCTTTGATCGTGCCTGTAGCAAGCCTTGTTCTGCTTCCAGGTTTTGCAAGTACAGAGATACGGATGACTTTTTCTCCAGATCTGTCTGACCCAGGCAGGGTCGAACAGGTTTAACAAGGCCTAGATTAGAAAATAAATCATCTTTCAAAATATATTGACTCTCACATTGAGCGCTGAGCATGGTTAGATAACATATCTATGCTAGTGCTTGAAAAGTTGGTTAAAATATAGTAGCTATGACATTTTTAGCTTCCTAGTGTAAACAAACTACGAAATTTTGCTCCTCTTTTGTCAGTGGTGGAACTTTCTGGCCCCAGATACGCTAATAGTGTACTAGAGGGACTAAGAGTGAATTAGGAGTGAACAGAAACAAGGATGATCCCATGGTGGAGATTGGATCTGAGGCTGATGTTTGCCCCATAGGACTGTTGAAAGCTGTTTCAGAAAGCACTCAGCTGGGTAGGAAACTTCTCCAGTTCCCAGTTTGGCCATTGCTTATTCAATTTCTCCGTATTGTGCCAATGTTACCTCCTTGCTCACCTTTCTCATATGGCACCTGTTTGGTGGTTTATCATTACACTTATAATCAGCTTAAGCTCCAAGTTTGTCCCTTTCTTCCCTTCCTTCCCTTCCCTCTCATCCTTATTTCTAATTGATTGTAATGACAACTTACAGTAAAAACGTTAGTTCTTAGGTGTATTCTTGCATTTCATCCCATTTATTTGCTTTGGTCCCTAGAAACGTCAAATTTCAATTCTCATTTTATGGGCAGTGCTCCCCAAACTTTCATTATTCATGAACTTAATTGGTATGTTCTAACCTCTTTTGTAACATAGGAAATATTGAATAAGAACTAACCACAAAAGTCTATCTGAGAAGTGCGATCGGTAAAAACATAGAGAAAGTAGTGTTGTGAATAATGTTGGATACTGCATTTAATCTTGGTCATGCTGCAATAAAATAGATAGAAAATGAGAGGAAAAGCTGTTCTTATAAGGAAGACTGAGGCAGATGCATGCCCAGCCTCGGCTGTCCACTTAAGCAAAATTCTGGTTTTATGTTATCAGAGCTACTGTGGACTTCTAATAAATGGTGACGATAGATTAGATGTTCAAATTTGACTGTTTTTTATGTACTAGATAAAATAGTGGGTTTTTGAAGGGTTCTATATTGTTGAAAGACAGGTGCTTTAAAGGAAGAGCTGACAAAACCTCCTCTTGTATCTCAGGTAAGACTGATTAGATCCTAATGAGAGATATCAACCATTTAATTCCCTCTAACAACTATCTCACTTCTGTCCTGGCCGAGCTTTGCTGCAGGGAACCCCTATTATAGTCTCTCCTTGCATCTAACGGTAACAGAAACAAGGAGTCCAAAACCCACTTATGCTAGCCCTGATATACAGAGAAAGAAGGAAAGAAAGAAAGAAGGAAAGAAGGAAAAATAAATATGACCTGTATTATCTTAAATCTGGAAGATCTGTGGAGTGACTCCGTCCTAAACTGACAAACAGCTTCATGAAACCTCCCTGCTGTGCTGTGTCCCATGCAAGGTTCCTGAAGCAAAGGTCGGCTGTGTGCAAGTTTCTGAGCTGGTAACGTGCACTTGAAATAAAGTGGAAAGGACAGAGCGGCAGTAAGATCTATTATTTGTAAAAGAAGACATCCTTGTCTGCTCTTCACCCTGGAGTAAGGAAACAATTTAATAGTTCAGGGTAGGCACCTAGAAGACTTTTGCAGCCACGAAGGTGGAAGGAGCTTGGAAAAGTATCAGGTAATGCCTCAAATTCCCTCCCCCAACACCACAAAAACACCTAAGTAGGATTTACACCGTTTTGAACTGAATAGCTGTTACTTAATAACTGACCAGATATCCTTTGGCCTGATCAATTAATATGATTTTGGTCAAATGACCACTGATAGTTTGTGCAATCTAGCTCTGTAACACAATTGCTGGCTCCGTCTTGGAACTTCAACAAGAATATTTCTCTGCAGTTTCCAGATCCAGGACACACATATCAGTGGGAGCAGGAAAAAAATGCTTTTGTTTGGGAAACATGCTGTGGGAAAATTGCTCAACGTGATTTGAATGGCAAAATTAAAATACAACAACTGGCATAGCTAGATTACTGCAAAGAGAAGACCAAAGGCAAAGAAACCCAGCTTTTGTCAGGGTTCTCGGTTAATCTTGTTGTGCAGAAACAAATTTGTAGCTTATCTTTTCTTTATTGAATTCATAGACACAATTTCAGTTACTGAAAACCAATTATAGATATTTATGACAAACAAAAGCTGGGAGAGAGTGTGCATAAGAGAATGTTTTCCAAAAAAGAAATGTATCTTGACATCTATGGGGATTTTTAGTTCCTGTTTACCTTTTGCAAAGCTAAAATCGGTAAACCCGCTCTGTGTTTACCTATGTAAATGTGTGGGAAGGTTTTTTGTTTGTTTTGTTTTGTTTATTTTTGGTCGTTCGAGATGGTTCTTGGTCTACAGAGAGAATAGTCAAATCGGAGAGTGAAAAATATTGGGGCTGCAGGTGCCTTCATTGGAATGTGCAGTATCCTGTGGAAGGATCGTTGTTTGCATCAGAGTAAACCTGAGCAGTGAAAACGTCTTCCTTTTCAGGCACTGCTGAAGGACTTGTCTGCCATTTCATGGTAATTAGGGGTTGTGCTGTTCTACACCAGTGTTGCAGGCTCTCACAGATGAGTCACAGTGAGTTTGATAAGATCGTAATTTATTTATGATATTCTTCTTTTTTTTTCAAAGGGTTTGTACTGGCCTCAACTCTGATTTCTTTATTGCTAAATTTATGTGACTGAGTCTTTGGATGGAAAGAAATCAGAGGAAACTGATCCTCCAACCATCTTCTGCAGGGACTTCAGAACAAGAAGTCAATTGGCCTTGGCATAAACTAAAGCCATTAACAGAACTTGAGATATAGGTGAGCACAAAATGGGTTTATCCTTTATATAACTATAGTCTCTTATGCTAATCTTTACTGAAATACAAATAGACAATATTTTGATGTATCCAAGATTGTCTACAGCCCATATATAATAAATTAGTCATTTCATCCTTCTTGTGTTATTTTTCAGTTTAGATAAAATATCAGCTTTGCAAATCATCTCACCAAACAAAAGTGAAGAATGAAATAACCACTCCTACAAAACCAGCCCTGTGACCCCAGCAGGGAATTCCTCTCTAGGAGGCCGAAGGCACAGGGAGGCTTCCATTGTTATCCTGGGTGACTGATTTAGGTCGGGGTATGGGAGAATCTTGCCCCAGATTCTGGCAGTCCGAATCCCTCCAATACTCATGCTGGCAATTGCCCTTGGATAGTTCGGATGTTCTAACCTGTATGTCATGGAGGGGTGTAATTGCCTAATAGATACATGGTGCTATGTCTGCAAGTTTAAAAGTTACTTATGCTGGTTTTAATCCAGTAATGCTTTCTGTTAGAACAAAGGCCTTTTTTGTACTAACATAGTAGCAAACTCAAGGGAAAAGCTAGGAGCAATTTTGGCTAAAATGCACTTATCTTTTCAGGAGTACGGTAACAAAGATGATATTTGAATGGAAAGAAATTGTGGAAACACAATGTTCTGTACTGCATAGCAAAGAGTAACTGCTCTTAATGAATTTTGTATTTGTTCTCAAGATAAGGGAGATGAAATAGATGAGCTGGAATCATTTGTCTTAAAAGCAGATAAAAAGTATAGCCATTCTCTGTACAATATTATCAGCCCATTTCGTGGCCTGTTGCCACTCTGAAATGTTTTTAATATACTGTATACCAAAAGCAATAATGCTGACATTGAGTCCTGCGGCTGCCAGCCTGCATAATCTTCATTGTTCGTAGTCATGTGAGGTCAAGTCCGATCGCTGCAGACAAAGGCTCTTTGTCTGCATCTTTACTCCCTCCCCGCACAGTTTTTGGTTTCCTGACTTTTGTAGCGCTTCCTGGGTTGCGAGTTTCTTTTCAAGCAGGATGCTGTGTGCTCCTTTGTAAACATCTCTCCATTACTAGGAGTGACATCATGGGAATTGCTAAAAGCTAGCTGGGAGCCCAGAAAAGGGAGATATTTTCTTTAGAAAGAGCCCCCCTTTCCCCTGCTCCCTCCTCCTGCCAGCAGCATTGTCTAGCAAGGAGATACTTTGTGGCGCTGCTTTGGAAGCTAGGGAGGAATTTAAACAAAGGAGAGACTAATCTTTATTTAAAAAAGATGAATCTTGCCAGCAAACCGGTAGGCACAACGTGGCTTGCAGTTGGTTTGCACAAAGCCCTGGTCGTGCTGCTTTGCTGTCGCCTGCAAACTCACTGCACCGGCACAGCAAGCACCTTGGCTCGAGCGGCGCAGAAAAGCTGCATTGCAAAACTCGGGCAGGCTCCCACGGCTCCCGAGGGCGGCCGCAAGCCTCCCGGGACCGCGGCGGGAGCAGGACGCAGCCTCCGCGATGGGGACGCCGGGGCCAGGGGTGCCGGAGCTCTTGGAAAGGCTGCAGCCTCTGAAAGCCTCTTCCTTTGGCGCAGTCCAAACTTGTTCCCATTTGCTTGATCCCATAGCAACGCACCACCGCCACCAAGCTCTGAATGCCGAGAGTTTACTACTAAGTCTGAGGATTTATACAAGCGGGTCCCGTTAAAAAGGGACACGCTGCACTGCAGCTGCTGTTGGGCCGATTCTTCATCCTGTGCAGATGAAGGACAAAATTGCGTCTGGATTTATTTTAGAATAAGATAACAGTTCTATAAGGTCCGAAAAAAAACCTAGGAAATTGCATTAAAATCATACTAGAAGCAATTGGGTTTTTTTGGATTACACAGAATAAGCTATGTTTGAGTAAAACATTATTTACTATTCTTTTCAAAACATTGCAGAAAACAGCCTAAGCATTTTTCTCACAAGTTACATTAAAGTCAGACTCTAGAGACCGTATGAAGTGATGAAAAGACTATTGTGTCTAAAGCAATTGTTCTGTTATTACTTATATCACATAATATATCAATGGAAGCAAGGCTGCGTGGAAAAAAATGTGCCAAAAGATCCAAAGATTCTTATTAGATTCTGAATATATCATAATTTATCGTGAAAATAGGGATACAGTGTAATTCGGTTTGGGTTGTGCTCCCTGACTGAGGGTTTGCTCTGGGCTATGTCAGGACACCCTGAACCAGGGCGCTGTTCAGTCCTGCATTATGACAGTAAATATTACATGAAAGGGAAAAACATGTGAGAAGTTGTATATCTAGAGAAGGTAAAACTGCATATAAGACATCCTAGTAGTCCTGTGTAATGCAAAGTACCTAAAAGTAAATTTTTAAGTAAAAATTGTGGAATCAATAACAAGAATTATAACTCTATTTCCTACAATTTCCTAAACTACAGGTGTAAGTATTTATTGTGATGCCTGTTTCTTTATATTAAGCTTTTCAGTTTCTTGTATTCCAGCTGTTGAACCGTTTGAAAATGTTTCAAAAACGACACTTGCTTCAAGAGCAGTTCTGTAGCTTCAGTCACAGCCTTTTGCAATACGCTCTATAGGCAAACAGAATTACCGAAAGGAGTGATAGAGCACCGGGTTTCAGTTTTGTGATAAGATTATGTATCTTGCCCTTTTGATGCAGCTCTCCCCGCGTAGGACACGCTCAGTGCAGTCGTGCAAGCAGGACAGGGCCCCGAAAACTGGCTGGTCCTCAGCAGCAGGGACTGTCACTTCGTTCTCCATCACCACGAATCTACTAAGCCAACAAGATGTTTGTTATGCAAGTGAAATTGAGATTAATAACCAAGATGACGCTAATGTCACAGGATAGCAGATAAACCCTTATGTAACTTTTCTTTTTGCCTCCGTGGTTTCTTGGGCTTGGCTCGGAGTAGGTGCAAATCCCCTTAGCTTCAGTCTACACCAATGAAACCCAAATTGTTTCTTGCTGAAATTCAGTAAAGCTGTTAGTGAAAAAAACCTAACGCTCCTTCATGAGACCTGAAACACACAGACCCACTAACCAAATTTGAAATTCTTGCCAAAATGAGAAAAAATGGGGGAAAGATCAGTATGCGAAAGTGCAGCAGGAAACCCAGCTGGATGTTGTGCTGCCCTTACACAGAAGTGGATGCCCTAGAAGGTGGTGCTGTGCTCAGGCACTAGGTATTATGCAGAAAAGCAGGTTTTTTTATAAATATTATATATTTTGATAAATTGCGTCTTCGTGCTGCGTTTCTCTAATGTGAGAGGCCTTAAACGGAGGGAAATTCAGACGCGCAAATTCCCCTTGTGACCCACGAACGGAGGAAGCGTCTCCGTAAGGCGCTACCCGCGGTGGCTCCGTGCTCTCCTGCCGGGACACTGCTGCGGGCAGCGAGGCTAGTGCGTGCGGGCAGCAGCACGGGGGGCTCGCGTGGAGCCATCCCTCCCGCCCAGCTGCGATGAATCCAGCACGAGGGCCCGCGGGAAGGCGTGGGCCCGCGGGAAGGCGTGTGCCCGCGCGCGACGCAGAGCGGCCCGTGCGCGCGTTGGC
>JAWLRI010000203.1:4324375-4365164 GCA_034781795.1 Crypturellus tataupa | reverse complement strand
TGGGCGCTCCCCTCCGCGCTCCCCCGGGGCGGCAGCGGGAGGCGGGCGCGCCGGGAAGGTGACCTTGGGCGGCGCGGCCGCCGTGTTGGTGGAAGGGTTAAGTATTAATTTGCCCCAGCGCCCATAAAACGGAAAGCGAGCCAAGCCGAAGATGCGGGGGAAACGGCAAAAAAGGGGTAGCTTGAGCGCTTAGGCAATGCCGAGATAAGTATCTGCGTATGCACGTATGTGTGTTCGTGTGTATATATGTGTGTGTGTGTCTGTATATATTGTATATTCGTGTGTGTATATGCTCAAACTCCAGTTTGCATGGAGAACTCGGTGTGTGAAAATGCTGCAGGGGAGTCTCGTGGGGACGTGCTTGGGGACGAGTGTGAATAAAATAAAATGTCAGGCTAAAAATTCAGGCCTCGCTGTGGCAGGTTTTAGCGTACAGGATGGGAGCAGTCGTGTTCCTGAAGGGCTTGTAGCATTGGGCTGTGGTATAGTTGCACTGCAGTAGTGGATTGCAGAGGCAGTACTGGCCCCTTGCTGCTCTTCATCATTTTTTTGTATTTGCTTTTCTAAAGCAGCGTGGTTTAAGGTGCAGACCTTTGCAGATGTTCTGGCTAGTGCTCGTTTCTTTGGGTCTCTTTGTTTGGCTCAAGAAGAATTATTTTGTTTAATGTATCAACTGTGAAGCTTCAATTTTAAAATAGTTACGTAAGTTTGGACGTCTTTGCTGCCTATTAATCTGCAAGGTCGCCTCAGTCAGCAGCGTGTTCAGACCCAGCTTGCTTCGTGCTGTGCATCCTTTCCCCCAAAGAGTTTGGAAACCGGTTTGGCTGCAGCGAGTTGATGAGGGAGGGAATATTGGAGCGAAGTTTTCCAAGCGATAGGTGTCCTTGGGAGGGAAATGATGAAAGAGTGAGGTAATGCAGTGCAAGAGGTTAGTAAACTTTTGGAAGTGGGTGAAATATGTATCCTCTTGGCCAAATTGCTTAGACCTTGTATGGTTTGCTCACATGCTCACAGAGAAACACAGATGTATTTATTTGTTTATTTATTTATCTTGCAGGTTCTGGTCTTCGATTCAAGCCGTGTGTCATGGACGAAACTGCGTTGTCGCTTGGAACGATAGATGTTTCCTACTTGTCCGCCTCCGCGGAGTGCAGCATCAGTAGGTGTAAGCATTCCAGCGAAGAGTTGGTGAGTTTAGGACTTTGAATGCCGCTGACCGTGTTTGTCTTGTTTTACCTGCAACTTGAAGATGTCCTCTATTTATTTACTTATTTATTTTTACTGTGAAGGCTTGAGTCCTGCAGTGTCCTGGTATGGTGTTATTAATCATTTTACTTGGCAGCCTTTGCACAAAGCTCCATTCTGTGCTAGATTAAAGATAATCAGAAATAGGCTTGTTGTTCTGATGGATGTGCTTGCTTTAAAAGCTCAGGTGAAAAGGAGCATGAAGCTGAAGATGGTCATGTAACCATTGTAGGTGGAGCTATCCTTTCAGTACAGGAGGCAGAGAAAGTTTTGATGGATGTAAAGAAGGAGCTATTAAAAGTCTACGTCCTTTGTCGAGACTTGGGCTTTGAAGGAGCCAACGTAGACAGTGACTAGAGAGGACTGGGAAGAGCTGTGGGACTGGATTGTTCTGGTTGGTTTTGAGGCACAGATTGGGTGCAGAACTAGGCGCTGCTCTGGGGAGGAAGAGTTGAACTTGTTAGAGAGGAATAGTTGGAGAAAGGGTCAGAAATGAGAGAAAGGGCAGATATTTGGGTTGCAGTGTTCCTACCAGCCTCAGTGTAGGAGCTGCAGGAATCTAGAGGATTTGTGAGAGTGGGATAAAGGCAGGAGAAGAAAGAAGGAAAGAAGCAGTAAGTGTAGTCAGAACCTGAAGACAAGCAGGAACGCGACATTACAGATGTGGCTAATGGAAAAGTGGTATTACTGAAGGGAATCAGGCTTAGCACCTTGATGTCTGTTTCAGATGGAAGGCTCTTTAGTCTCAAAATAATTAACAATTCATGCTACTTGCCAAATCTGATACACACACACATTTAAGTTCTTAGTCATCTTCTGCACTGCACTTGACTTTATGGTTGTTTCAGAGTGGGCTGGCTTTCTAACTGGGTGTATGATGATCTAAGGTGCTGGTTCAATCCTATTTCTTCCTTAAGTGTATTATTTTAAATACATCTCAATTTATTTGGTCATCACTTTTCCCCATTGTGTTTTCCCTTCTGTTACAAACTTGGAATGCAGGATTCAGGAAGTCTGAATCCAGTGGACGAGATGATGTGTTTTCCTTCAAGTAATAACTCAGTAGGTTTTAATGGGAGCAATCCTCATTTGTCTGTTAAAATATTTTCATAGTTAATTCTATAGTTAAAATATTTTCATTATATTCTAGCAAAATAATGTGTTCTGTGAATGCAGTTACTTTTGATTTCAGTTTGATAACCTTTAAAAATACAGCCTAACATTTTGTCCCCTTTTTTGTGAAACTGCTGAAACTGAGCTTACTTAGGCAACAGAGTTGGTGGAGCTATTTTTTTTTAAAACATTTTGGGAAAACTTCATTTAGGTAACTTCATTTTATAGTGCATGGCAGGTCCATTCAAACTTTGAAGTCTTTAATTCAAAGTTTTCGTAGACTCAGTAAATACTATGTATGTTTCTGTATGTATATTTATGCATTTGTGTATGCAAATTTACGAGGCTGCCTTTTGTTTTGGCAGGGAGAGTGTAACTCTAGGCCTACGCTCTTTCGATCAGCTACTTTAAAATGGAAAGAGACTCTGCTGAGCAGAAAAAGGCCATTTGTGGGACGATGCTGCTACGTGTGCACTCCCCAGAGCCGGGTAAGAAGATTATGACCTGGATTATGTTTGATGATAATGCGTAGTTACAGTGTAATGAAGTTTCCAAACTTTTACTTTCAGAATTCAGGTCGCAGTGTTCTTGCTTTGTAAGGGAATGAGGCTTTTTTCTCTTTTGTTTATGGTTATATTTCCTTTGTCATGGGATGAATGGATGGGACAGATACAGTGATACTTTGCCTCCTGCTTTTCAGTGTGCGTTTAGTCTTTGGAGAAAACTCTCAGCTTTTCAGATTTAGTCTGCTCTAGCAGATTAATAACTGGGACACACCTTTAGGACACTTAATTTTCTATCCACAGAATAAGTGCAGTTTTGAAAGTAAGTAGTGTGTTCTCCTTCAAATTCGAAGAGATGAGTCGTGCCTGAGAAGACAGCTTGGTTTTCTACACCCAAATGATTCCTGGCTCATCTGCCCAACCTGGCCACAAGGAGTGCCTGGTTATAATAACGGGAATATTTGTCTGCTGGGCACAGTGTCAAGTTGGTTGTACAAAAAGATTTTATAATTTCTTTTTTTCTCCTGTCTTTATTGAACTGCATTGGGCAGGCTTTCCATAAGCTACCCATGTAAAATGCTGATAAATGGCATATTATAGTTCGCAACCAGATGAGTATCTAGTTTAACTATATGTGTAGCACAGACTTCACATTCCACTTGGCTGCTCCTTCCACTGAGCTCTCTAATTGGCTGGCCTAAAATGATAATATTGTTCTTTATACCTAAGAACTGTTATTTATTCCTATTCCAGAATATAAAACTACACCAATGGCACACACGTATGGGATAAAAAGCCAAGTGTGCTGTGAAGAGGATGCATGATATGGGCAACAAGGCAATTGGATAAACTGAGACTACTTCTCACAGACACTTAAGAGTTTGGACTTGTATAGAAAATTTGCTGTATTAGTAGTTAGACTGCCTCTCTCAAGTTGGAAATTCAGTGGAAGCTCACTAAGGTGGGAGGGGGAACAAGAAGAAAGCAGGTAGTTTTCTGCCAGTTGACTGAGCTAAACTTGCCCACGGAGGGTCTGACACGTGCTGGAGGCAGCTTGCCTCAAGAGGTGGGGCTTTGGGTTAGACCAGAAAGAGTAGGATGTGGTGGTGGGAGCCCGTGGCAGAGAACGGTGCAGTTGGACATGCTTCGTCGCACAGAACTGCATCCTCCACCTGGCACGGGCCCAGGGAAGAGTTAAATATGGAAAAGCTAAAGCGTGGCATTACACCTGGGGGATGAATTTGCTATTTAAATCAAGATTATAGCCAAGGTTAGAGCACTCAAATGGACTCAAGAGTTCTGTGCTGCTTTCTCAGCTTGGCTGATTTTTTTGGGAGACCGAGAGAAGTAATTTCATTTCTCTTTGCCTGAATGTTCTGCCAACTTTGAAATTATTAACTGGTAATATTATGAAGGTCTAGGAAATTTGCTTTACCTTCAAGTTTCTCATTCATATCCTGAAGCAGCAATTTTTGATCATATGTGCTATACAGATAGGCTGTAATGTTGGGTGCGGGAGGAGAGTGTTTCCTCCCACTGCAGTGCATATTTGTTACCTAGTTTGCAAATGAAGTAGAACATTTGTATGTTTGAATTTGTGGTAAATGTTTGGTGTTAAAGAAAAAATACAAACAAATTCTTCTCAGATTGTAAAATCAGTAATGAGGCTGTCCTGCAGATGCCCTGTTAATGGTAACCAGCATGTCTTTAGCACTACCTGTGCAATAGTTGATCCTCACTGTCCTCTGTGTTTGCTTTCCTTGCTGTGCACAATCCCAGGGGGTTTAGCTGTAATTGCCTGCTGGCAAGGTACCACTTTTATAATTAAATATTATTTGGGTAGAAGGAGACTAACCTCTTGGTCAAAGTTTTTGCTTGGAATATGGAAGATTAAAGTTCAGATCTACTTGCCAAGGAATATTTGTTTATCCAAAGTGATTTCACTTTGGTGAAAGCTGGTGACAGTCTGGTCTTTGCCAGGGATGTGAAAGACTCAATTGAGTGTGTTGCCCAGAGAGTGGGAATGTGAAGATCATTTGTCAAGTAATTGTGGATACCCTGACACTTGAATGGTCAACTCTTCTAGAGTACCTGTGTCTGACTTAATAAATTTGTATCTTAAATATGACTTCTGTATTATGAAAAGTACTAGCTAATATTAATTTCAAATATAATGTTATAATAAAATATACTGGCTTGAAGGATACCACTAAAATACAGATCTCTCTCCTGCATGCAGTAAAGACTAGAGAATGCATTATAAGTGTTGGAACTGAGAACAGTGACTGTCTGAATTTTATCATATTTCATAACAGTTTATACTCACTTAAGAGAAGCGTGTGACTTATGACTATGTAGTTATGAATGCAGAGGCATGACTATTCTTGCACCAGGATAGCCTGCCAATCTCTTTTTCCTTGATTTTACAGGATAATTTCTTCAATGCTAGTATTCCTTCTTTGGGCTTACGTAATGTCATATATATCAATGAAACACATACGAGGTAATGTACCAAGTTTTTCTTTGGGCTGTAAGTTTTCATGTGTTCTGTTTCATGTGTCTCATGTCAGGGAAATCTCCTGGATAGTCCAGACTGAGGGGTATGTTGCTGTCCTGCTATGCAGGAACTGGTCCTGGCTTAAGAAAAGTTATATACCTGTAAACTCTGGCTGAATATAGTTTGGGCTTGGACAAAGTTCCCTGGGTTTATAAGCAAGGAGTGTAAGGGTCAAACTGATTTCACAAAAAACAGTAGCCTTTCTCTGGTAGTGCCCATGACAGCATCTATCCTGTTACAAGACTGTTTTGTCCCTTTTCTTAAGAATGACTTCAGGCTACATTGTTATTTTTCTGAGCAAGTATGGATCTCAGTTTTATCTTTGATTTTTATCTCTAATAAAAATCTAATCCAAAAGTGATTGTATTCTGTGTCTCCTGTGCCACAGTGGTAGAGAGCAGCCCCCCCAAAGATGGTGCATACGTGGCAAAAAACATGATGCATTTTCACACTATTTGAAATCTGTTTGGTGTTCTGGGATGAAGACTCTGGAAGCACGCAAATCTCTCTCCCTGTTTTCTTGATGGAAAAGCTAATAGTGCTTGCTCAAGTTTTTAGGGTAATCATTAGCATAAGAAGGCTCCGCAGAGTTTGTTGTGGAGTGGGAGCAAACAAAGGGAGGCCCCAGGCTGCAGGAGCAGCGCAGGGGCTCAGCGTGAGAAAGGAGCTTTGTGCCCTGCTGGAGACGGAGGAAACTCGTGCCGAGGCTGTTCTGTCTTCAATTCTAATTATTTTCTTAAAGAATTGAGCTAGTAGTACAGGCTACAGAAAAATAACTGAAATACTGATTAAATTATTTTATTAATTCTAAAAATCTAGTCTTCTAAATACTCAAAGCTTCTAAATTGGAAATATAAGGGCATCAAAATATGGGTTAATGAAATAAAATGCCGTTAGCTCAGAATGTCATTATAGGCAGAAAACTGAGAGTGTTAATGAACTTCTGGGGTCCAGTGGGGTTACAGAGTGGTTGTTTCTTGGCCTCTGAAAACAAGGGGGATTTTCTTTAGCTCCTACTAGAGTGCAGGAGCTCTATTGAGTGATAATCACAACTTTTCTGAGCTGTGAATATTTCACTTTTATGATCAGTTGCAAGTGTCTGATCTAAATAATGTGTCTTGAGTGGGCCTGTACTCTGTGTTTTCTTTTGTCATTAATGGAGGATTAGAAAACATAGATTTTTCTAATTATTCTACATCACGTTGAAGCTGTAAAATGAACACAGAAACCTTCATACTCTAACAGATCCTTTTATCAATTGAATATGTTCATAGTTACTAAAATATTTGTCAGAAAGACGTGCATAAACTTTGCTTTTTAGAAAAAAAACACACAGAGCACTCGAGTTCAAATTGGAAGGGGAAATGGAAAAGTAATTAAGCCAAGTTCCCTGACTGTATGGTGGCAAAATTCTTTGGTATTAGAGAGCCAGTCTGATAATTTGGATGACTGTTATGTGCCTGACCGTATCTATTATGCATATGTACTTAATTACAATGCAAGTGGCCTATGCATTTAGGTTGATTGGAATTTTATGATAAAAGAGTCTTATAATCTTTTCTAGTTTGTTTCAATGCTTGTATAAAGATACTGAAATGTGACAGGGAGGTTCAAATGTTGCCCCAAGCAATCCAGGTGACAACCAACTAAAGTATTTTCAAGGGTGGTTAGCTTGGGGACTCCCACTGGGGCATCAGCTGTACATGGCTTTCTCAGTCCCCAGACCTCCTTTTCCTGGAGATGGAGGGTAGAAAGGAAAGAGAAGGGAGGGGAAAAAAAAAAGAAGATGATACTCTTAATTTGCCCCCCTTTCATCAGTTTTGATTTACAAACATATTGCTCCTAATGGCACAGTTCTGGGGCCCTTGCATGGGCCCCATGGGTCATGCATAGCCTGCATGGGTCATGGCATGACTCCCATCTGTGGCAGCTGGTGTCCTCCTGACCTTGAGAATGAGGTAGGAAACTCTGAGAAGAGGGGGAAGAATGATGAGTGTTTGCTGGAAGACAGGATTTTAGTCCTTCCTCTGCTACGTGCATTTTCTTTTGAACAGTTTTCCTAACACCACATCCACATATTGTGTGGATTTGTTGGTATGTGATTTGTATGATTGCTTATTTAGGAAAGAAAAACAGTAACTTTAGTGTAGAAAGAAAAGGAGAAAGATAAGGTTCAGACTACAGAGAAGCAGGATGAGTTAATTTAAAGGGGAGAGCCTATGGCTGAACAGGCTTGCTAAACTGTCTAAAATAGGAAATTCAGAAAGTTTTGGACAGTTTTCTGAAAAACTTTACTTGTCAATTGTACATAGTTCTGTTTTTTTCAGTGGATTGTTTTGAGGGTCACACTTAAACCTCTTCATATTTTTGTAGGTACAGAGGGTGGCTTGCAAGACGGATTTGCTATGTCCTTTTTGTGCAAGAGAGGGATGTTCATAAGGGTATGTTTGCCAAGAATCTGACAGAAAATGTGCTGAATAACAGCCGGTAAGATACTGCCAAATAAACTATTGTTTACCTTTGACTGATACATAGAATATGATTTAAAAATTTGGAAACACTATATTTTGAAAACCAGACCATTTTTTGGTATTAGAAAATGCAAGATCTTCAGGACAGCCCTTTACCACTGTAACTTGCAATCTCTGCTCAAATAATTAAATGAGGGGAGAGTTGTAATTCTTTATCTCCAAATAAATGATGTATAATGATTGGACAGCGGACAGCACAGAGAAAAATAAATTGCCTTCAAATCTTTATCTAATTTATGTAGTTCATTGTCATAATAGGGAAGTAGCATTTCAGATAATCTTAGTTCATAATATACCAAGAGTATGAAGCAAAACTGGAATAAAGCAGTAGAATTTCAGTGTCAAATACCACATATTAAATGACTTACTGAGCCCCAATCAAATATTAAGGTGTTTGTTCTCCTTGAGCACGAAGAAATTCAACCACATGCTTGTGCCTTGAGTATAGTTTTGTCAGAGGCCAGGTACTGCCTGCATTAAGCATTCCTTCCTCTTTTGGATTTTCTTTGTGTATGGATATTCTATATGGTCAGTTCTGAGAATGTTCATCCATGCATCTATTTAATTAGATTTGGCAGTTTAGTGGATTAAATTTAATGCCCTTGGGTTACACACTAAAATATTGTGTATGTTTGCTTATGCCTGCAAGTTATTCCTGCAGTAATATGTACTCCTTTACAGCAGAAATTGGTGTATTTAGCTGTGTATTTAGCTGCTGTGTTGCATAACTATCTCATAAGTTTTACTTTTTAATCCTAGAGTACAGAAGGCCATTTTAGATGAAGCTTCTGAATCAAGTACTCCGGGTAGTTTTGTTCAGGCAGATCCCAAAGCTATCAACAAAGTGAAGAAAAAAGCTAGGAAAATTCTGCAGGAAATGGTAGCAACTGTGTCACCTGCTTTAATCAGGTAATAAAAATGTCTTATAGGTGTTGTCATTGGGTAGAAGGACAGCCAAGCTCTTGCAGTATTGACCATAAGGAGAAAATCTCCTTAGTCATAAGCACTTCCTTTTAATGATAAGGACAAGAATAAATAAAAATTTTCTTTTAAAGTTAAGCTTGGTCCAGTAAGCTACTGGCCCAGTATTTCTGTATCTGTTGTTTCAGGCTGATCCTAGTAAGGACAGCTAACTGCAGCATCTTAGACTGTGAAAGATCTTTTCTTTTCTGGTAGCCCATTGAATATTGCAATCTTGTTATAAGTATATTGGGGAAAGCCTTATCTTGGATATAATTTTCTATATTGATAGCTGCCTTAACTATTACAGGTGACTTGGTGTCTGTCTTGTGCTTAGTCCCCTCTGCATTGACTTTTAGTGCTGCAAGCCCTACCTCTTTTTGTGACTACCTTAAATTTGCACACAAGACCAGATACTCACCAGCACCTAACAAGTTTATCTGCTAGATGAGTTAGTGTAACAGATCACAGAGTCTTTGTTAGCTTTCCTTGTTAGCTTTCCTCATTTGTTGGAAAGACTTAGCAGTTTGAGCAGCCTTCTAGAGATTGACTCTAACAAGCTTTGTGTCACAACTGCAGGAGGTCAAGAGCCAAACTGTGGTCACTAACCATGTTCTGGTTTGTAGGCAGGAACTTGTTGAACAAATTGATTTTACATTAATTTGATTATAGAATAATTAGATTCTGTGGTTTTATTGTTAGTGATATAAAAGCAGTATAAAAGAAGGCATCAATTAAGTAAGTTCTTTTGTGTTTTTTTTTTTTTTTTTTTTTTTTTTTTTTTTTTCTTCCTTCAGATTGACCGGCTGGGTGTTGCTAAAATTGTTTAACAGCTTTTTCTGGAATATTCAGATCCACAGAGGTCAAATAGAAATGGTCAAAGCAGCAACAGAGGTAATTGGGTCGGGGGACTCTAGTAAGGCAGATTTCTGATGTGCTTTCTATTAAAGTTTGTAGCATTTACTTACTTGTGAAGAGTTCTGCTACATCTGCAGGAAGACCAGATTCTGGACATAACTATCTCATATCTGTGAAATACCATTCTTAGTTAAATACCATACTCTTTTAGTTGGAACCTAAAATACTAGGTAAACTTTCATTTTGTCTTTGTTTTGGGATTAAATTTTAACTCTAAGGTTGAATGATTATCCTGCCTAACCTGCATCCAGTGTTATTTCTTTCTCTGTGCTGAGGCAGCCAGTAATAAGTTAGTAGGTCCGTTTAGGATTTTCAGAATCATTCTTATCTCAATTTGGAATAAAAAAATCTTTAAGAACTAAACTTGTTTGCTTACTTTTTAGCAATCTGCTGCCAATCCTTCAGTATTTATCAAGAGTGATAATTATAGCCCCTAAATTCAACCACTTTCTTTACACTCAATGGAATTTACCCAGAAATGCTTACCTAAGCACAGCTTTAATCTTTTGTGCAGGGTTCAGCTGAGAGATACATTAGATAAGTATGCCAATAGCAAACAAATAATTGCATTAATACTGTGTATCTACAGCACTGATTAACAGGAAACTGCTGAGAACAGTCATGTGCAATACTTGATAGATAGGATCTAGAAATAAGAAGTTTCTTAATATTTTCAGTTGCAAAACTTTGGAACCCTACTATTCATAAGTCCTTACTGATCTATGAAATAGAAGTAGCAGCTCATGGTTTCACTACATTGTTGTAAACTTTTTGATGTTTGTCTTAGTGGTGTGAGTTTGAAGAAAGTGAGTATCAGTGATTGCTTTCTTGTAGCATCTACTTCTAAAAACTACCAGTCAATGAACGTTTAAAAGTACAGTTGACTAAAGTGTTCTCATTGTCACAGATGGATTAAAACCAAAAGTAAATAAACTGTAAAATATCATCAGATAGTATGATGCTAGAAATTTCAATGATAGAGAAAAAGAATATTGTTCCACAATTCTTATTAACTTTCTCTATCCTTTTTTTTTTTTTTTTCTTCTCTTCCCTCTGTAGATGAATTTGCCCCTTATTTTCTTGCCTGTTCACAAATCTCACATTGACTATCTACTCCTCACGTTCATTCTTTTCTGCCATAACATCAAAGCACCCTACATTGCCGCAGGGAACAATCTCAACATCCCCATCTTCAGGTAAACATAACAAATCAAGTGGATCCACTTACTTCAAAAACTAACTAAATAAAAAAACTGAGAGGCATCTTCAGGTGGCCTGTGTTGTTATAACTGCACAGTAGCCAATGGTGTGGTCCAGATATAAGATAAGCAGAGTAATATAGAGTCATTCTGTAAAATTCATTTGATTCCTCTTACATAGTTACAGAGAGAGTATAAGAAACTCTGTCCTAACCTAACCAGTGTAAGGAATGACACTTCATTCTTCTAGGAGACTCGGAGAAATTGGATAGGTTACTAAGGAAAGATAAGTATGTAGGAAAAAAAGGTGTTGCCAATGGATAATTTTTCTTCTTCACGAAGGACTAACTGTTGGTAGGCAACCATCGTGAGTAAATAAAGCTTTATGGGAAAATATCCCAAATTGACCAGTGTTTAAATTATATTTCTGATGGCTGAAAAGTGCAAGAAAGTCTTTTGCTAATCTTTGCCAATAAAAAAAAATTTGGCCATCGCTGATCTGTGAAGAGCTAGTGGATACTGTGGCAGGCAACATGGAAAAGGGGGGATATCTTGACAGAAAAACCTGTTGATTAAGATTAGTAATAGTTGTGTGGATCACACCATATAGCATAATACATTGTTGCTTGAGGGAATTTTAGTAATTCCAAATTTCAGTAACTTCAGTTTCTGTTAGGGATTTTGTAGTGGCAATGTAGTGTTTTCCTGCAAATTAAGATTAATGCTTATAACTCTTGTTTATGTAGCACGTTGATCCGCAAGCTAGGAGGATTCTTCATTCGTCGAAAGTTAGATCAGAGTCCCGATGGTCGCAAGGACTTCCTGTACAGAGCTCTGCTCTATGTGGTACGTGTTTCCTGTCTGTCTTGCCCTAGGTAGCATTGCAGTTGGCTCGTGACTGAGTTCCACCTGGCAGGGCGTATTTGTTGATTTGAATTTTCTTTGAGATCATGCTGCAAAAGCAGGGTACATTGTTGTGTTGCGTTTTGAATATACGAAATAAATGAGAATGTAATAATTTAATGCCCAGCACCCTTGAGGATGACATTTTCACCTTATTAAATCCATATTAAAGTGGAATTAACAGTCTGTGAACTAATGCTGAATTTAAGCCTTGTAGTTTGCACTGGGATATATCTACATTGGTTATATTAATTTAAGGGAAGACTCTCTATTTATGTTGTGTTGATGTAATCCTTTATGCATGTCAGTACATCAGCTCTTTTTGCAATGTGGAAGATAGGATGTACTGAGGAACCAGAAGAGAGATATGCAAATCAGCTATATCAGCTTTTTTTAGAGATCCTCTTTTATGAATAAATAGCATTGTACTGCTTGTACATTCACGCAAATTATATTGCAGGTTGTTCTGGTTTTGTGTAAAGCATTGATTATTGTTTTTATTTTTATTTTTTGCAATTATTCCTGACAGTTCCATTTCAAATATGAGTTTGTCACTATAATACTTTTTTTGTTCTTTTTTCCATCTCTTTATATTCAGCACGTAGAAGAATTGTTGAGACAGCAGCAGTTTTTAGAAATATTCTTGGAAGGCACACGGTCTCGAAGTGGAAAGACATCCGGTGCTCGAGTAGGTCTTCTCTCTGTGGTCGTGGATGCTCTCTTTTCAAATGCTACTCCCGACGTCCTAATTATACCTGTGGGAATCTCCTACGATCGCATAATTGAAGGTCACTATAGCAGTGAGCAGCTGGTAAGAATAATTGAACAACTTGTTTTGCCTGAGGGATTTTCTGCTTATGTGCCGGACAACATGTTATATAGTTAATTTCTGTGCTGGTCGTCCTCTGTCACATGTACTTTGTGTTAGCGTTAAAGTGTGCAGAGCTGGGAAACACAGAGCCTCTAAGAGGGAGTGACTAGGTACGGGGAATATATTTTGAAGTACATTCAAATTATGTATGGGAAAAAATGGTTCTCTAGATTTATTTGGAGCTATAAGGTGTGTCAGACTTTATTGTCAGTCTTCTGTTGCTTACATTTTAATTAAAAGACAGGCTTTTAATTGTGAATTGAAAAAGAAACAAACAAAAATATCAATAAATGTTTTTCAGGGGAAGCCTAAAAAGAATGAGAGCCTTTGGGGTATAGCTAGAGGAGTCTTCAGAATGCTGCGAAAGAATTATGGGTGTGTCAGAGTAGATTTTGCACAACCATTTTCCTTAAAAGTAAGTTTGATTTTATTTATTTATTTATTTGTTTAAAGACTCTTTTGAAGGTTAAATGTTCTAAATTTCCTATAGTGAGACGCATTCATTATGAAATTCTCATTGCGTGCTGTCATTGTATGTTATCTGTGTTATGTGCAGAGGTCTGTTTCAGTGGGAAAAGATAAACAGCTTCCCATTTTGCTTGAGATAGCAGTCTTGGGACAGTTTTGTGATAAACCGAAATAATCTTAATGTTAATAATAAGGTTTATATATGTTTTTTTTTAAATAGTGTATTTTTATTGAATAGCTTTTGATGGTTCTTAACAAACCATCTTTAAAATGATCCATGTAATGATTCTTTTATGTTGTAGAGTTGAAGGAAAAGACGTTGTGTTCTTCAATTGGAGCAATTCAATGGTTTATACTAGTGTAGGCAAAGGGCATTTTATTTCACTAAGCAAATTAGTGCTAAGCAAATCAGTGACTATAAAAGTGTCGTGGATCATATATTATCTCTATCTAAAATCTTTATGTATGCTCTCAGTGTCATCATTATTAGCTTGCTACTATTACCTATACTAATTCATCAGATGGTGTTCTGTAGATTCTTGGGGAAGGGGGTAGTAACAGCTGGCTGTCTTCCCTATTAAATTTCCTCTAAGCTCTCTGCAGAATCTGCCAGCATTATACCTAATTTATCTGCACGTCACTAATCTGTGTTCTGCTGCTGTATTGACTTTAATAAGATTAACTACTGTAACATCCATCTACTAGAACATTATTCGAATTAATTAGGCATTCTTGTTCTTGCTGGCCTGCTTCTCTCAGAAGAGCAGTAGGTTGGAGAGCTTTGGAGAGTTCAGTTACCACAGCATAAAATTATTGTGACTGTCTGTGCTGCATTATAATTAGTGTAGTACGGAATTCCCTTCCAAATGTGGTAATTCTCTTCCAAATAAGAAGTTTTGGGTCACTTCCAAGCTATTCTTGGTGCAGAGTTAGCAATTGGTCTTGGATCAGTATAAGGAAAAGAAGGTTATCTGGCCTCTTAATCTAGTGAAATGCTAATTGCTCCATGCCTTCTTAGCAACCTTTCTGCCATCTCACTTGTGTGTGTATCCTTTCCTATACTTCAAAAAGGTATAAGAATGAGATTCATAATAAGTTTGAGGATTCTTTGATAAAGAGTTGCAAAGTACAGCTATAACTTTTATATTTCTGCAGTTTGAATTTTTTTTTTCCATCTCTCTAAAGTAAATGAGCTTTTGGGGTTAATTTTGAGCATTAGCAGTTCTGTGAATACAGAAATAGAGAGAGTTGGCTGTGAAAGTCTTTTAAGCGGCTTTCCGGGGAGGGAAATGTATTCCTGATCAGCAGGCTAAGTGGCTCTATGGTTTCCTACAGCAGTCTTTATAGGAACTGGGAGAACATAATGTCCTGAGAACAGAATAATGCAAATGGTAGCCTATAAGGAAAGACGTTTACTTGTGAGAAGAGCTCCAAGCGTGTGGTACGCTGCCTGCATCCTGGGTGCTTTAAATTAAAGCACTGTGCAGTGTCTTAGAGCCAGAATTTGTCACATTTATTTATGGAGCTGCTCCCTATCCTGGGGTTTATGAGGACAGCAGAAACAAGCAGCTGTTAAAATTATATGTTGACCAGAATGGATACTAGGCTTTGCTCTCATTCATGTTAATGAAAGCAGTTCCCATTAATTTTAATCATGGAGAATCCAGTCTCAAAAGAGTTGTTGTCAGCAGGATACTGACAGGGATAATATTTTGTTTTGTTTCAGTGTTTTTTCTGCAGTACAGATTCAATTTAGTGGGAATCACCAGTGAATAAACTGCTGCAAATTTTTAATTTCTGTGACCTTATTTCGCCTTTTGTATTGTGGACTATTTTTAATTACAATTGTGTTTTTGAATGGTCGCCTTTTTTTTTTTTCTCTCTCTCTCTTTTCTTCTTTCTCCTTTTTTTTTTGTTTTTTGTTTTTATAAATAATGTTAGCATTTGAGTGCACAAATAAGGTGAAAAAGTATAAAAATGACAAGTCTTTCTCTTAACAGGAGTATGTAAACAGCCAAAGTCAAAAACCTGTGCCTGCTCCTCTTTCTTTGGAACAAGCTTTGTTACCAGCTATTCTTCCTTCAAGGTAGAGCCTGTGGGGAGACTGGGGAGAGGGAGGACAGGTTGGGTGGGTGTTTTTGTTCTTGAGATGCCCATTGCTTAGAAATGCAAAGCTGCACTTTAGGGCTAAGGCTGCATTTGTTATACAGATTTACATGTTAGTTGAGCTCTGGTCTTGACTTATACAAGCTTGTGTGGTCCTAGCAGAAACAGTATCAATCTTCAGCAAATTGTAGCTAAGTGTAGAAGACTTTCTGCTATATAAAGTGACTGGGCTGAAAACACCCTCATGGCAAAACTGCAAAATGTGCTTTTGTTGTCCATATTCATTGAAGAGAAAAGATAAGTGGGGTGCAAGTGTTATGATGGCAAAATTGTGAATAACCAGAGAAAAAACATTCGGTATTACTGTTTTTTATTTTTTTTTTTTTTTTTTTTTTTTTTTTTTTTTTTTTTCTGAGGAATCTTATCTTGGATTTTTATTTAGTGTGACGAAAGCATCTGGAAAGTTATGTAGATACTCAAATATTTGTGGACCTTGTTACATGTGACACATATATTTTTTTTTCTTTTGTCCTTAATAGAATGTGCAGCGTTCTTACTGCTATGTAATTCAACCAATGTGTATAAAATACATCAGGTTAGGTTATTCTACTTTTCATACTGCAAATTTTTATTCTGTATTCAGACCGAGTGATACTGTGGATGGAGGTACAGAGGCTTCACTGCCTAACACAAGGGATATCACCTGTGAGCCCTACAGGAGAGAGTTGATAGCCAACTTGGCTGAGCATATTCTGTTCAGTAAGTGTTACAGTGTCGTTATCAGCTCCTTTCCTTTTTATTGCTGATTGCTGCGGGACAGTGTCATGCTTCCCAATTCGCCCTATTCAGCTGAATGTTTCATGACTTCAAATGCTCCTTTATCTTTTCCTTCCCTTCTCTTTAGTATATAATAAATTGTTTTTTTGGTTAATGGCAAGAAAGTTTTGATAACTTTCTGTTCCTTCACTGAAATGCCAGCTTTCACATCACACCATGTAAGGAATTCCTTACATGTCTTACAGACATTATTTTGCGTGTAAAACATGTGAATTCATGTAGCCGCACTGATGACTGTTACCTGGTTTTGTAGCTTATGTGTGGTTGTTTTTTTTTTTTTTTTTTTTAAATCAGTAGGTCTGTGATTTCTAGTTTAAAAGATGTGTGTGACATTTTGCTTAGTAGTTGATTCTAGCAAAAACTCTTGGCTTCAGACTTTTTCACTGGAGTTTGTTTACTGTAATATTTTACATGCCTACAGTGCTGTAGAATTCTCCCTGGTCATTAGTATCCCAGGTGAATATGGTCGTTCCTTGCCCTGACTGCTTCAGTTCCATCGAGCTGGGTGACTTAGCAGAGGCTTCTCAACGCAGTAGCATCAGAGTGTATTTGAAATTCTAGAGTTTGTACTCTTCTATTATTATTATTATACAGACCTCATGCACTTAATACCTCATTCAGCAGATGTAGTCCCTATGCAAGTTTGTATCCACATAAGCTTGTATAAAACTTTTTTTTTAAAAATATTTGTTACAGTTTCAGTTTTAATGATGTTCTGAACTTCTCAAATACATAACAAGTTCCAGTGTAACTTTGTTTTGTTTACCTTCAGCTGCTAATAAGTCCTGTGCTGTGATGTCCACCCACATAGTTGCCTGTTTGTTACTCTACAGACATAGACAGGTAAGGCTGCTTGCATGCTGAGCAGCACTTTGTATGGCCTTAATTAAGATGTATGTACTCTGCTATTACATGATACTTGAAGATGCATCTTTACTGATGAAATAAAAATAATGATATTTTGGATTTTTTTTAGTTAAAAAAAATACATTTTTAAGACTGCATGACTCTTGTTAATCTTTAATACTATAATATTACTCCATGATGGCAGAGTGATGCTAACATTTAATTGAATTTTTTCATATGTATTTTTGGAGGAATGGGTTTTGTGACCCTTAGAGTTGAGGATATTCTCAACCACTCCTGTCAGTCCACTTTTCCAATTCTGTGAAATGACTGTAGGAAAGATTACTTTTACTATGTGGTCTGAAGCCATCTTGGCAAAAAACAAACAAAAACAAAAAATCTTGAGGAAAAGCTCTTTCTCGTGTCTCCAACTAGTTGGACAAACATTCTACTAGTTATTCTTATATCCATATTCTTAGATAATCAATAATAATAGTTTATAGTGGAACTAATGGAAATATGAGATCTCTAGTGTATTCTCCTAAAAACATTCAGGTGTTTGCAGATTGTGAAATAAATCAGGAGGTGAATGAAGCCCTCTATGGTTTTAAACTATAATCTCATGGGCTATTTCAGCAAAACTTACACAAAAAAAAAGTTTCTCTAATAAGATAGGTTTTGCTTTGGATTATTAAAAAAAGAAAGTTAATTGATGTGTTTCTTAGGTACATGCTTGTGTGGCTTATCTATAAGAGCAGAGATGTAGTTTTTTGTGCAAAAAAAAAAAAAAAAAAATATCCTGCTGTTCTGTTTTCATTTCTAGGGAACTGATCTCTCCAGGTTGGTGGAAGACTTCTTCTCCATGAAGGAGGAGGTCTTGGCCCGCGACTTTGACTTGGGATTTTCAGGGAACTCGGATGATGTTGTCATGCATGCCGTGCACTTGCTGGGGAACTGTGTAAATATCACAAACACTAGCCGAAACAATGAGTTCTTCATCACTCCCAGCACAGGGATACCTGCTGTCTTTGAACTCAACTTCTACAGCAATGGAGTGCTTCATGTATTCATTAAAGAGGCCATTATTGGTATGTGTTGGGATTTACCAAGGAGAAACTAGTTTGTGACATGTTTATATCAGTACTTTGAGTCAAAAGTATCTGCACAGAAATAAAGTTTTATATATTTATAAAATTATATTTATAAAATTTACTTACATAAATATCACAAATCCCCTGCCCCGAGCACTTCAGGCCATGTTTACCTTTATAAAGATAGCTTAAAAGAAGATTTTTTTTGTTGTTGTTTTTCTGTGGGATGTCTCCACCTCTTCCTCACATCTTTTACCTGTCATGGGAATATTGCTATTAGGTTGTATTGATCACTGCCATGGGCAGGATGCCACACTATGAGAGTTTTCAGTCAGCATGGCAGAATCTGTGCTTTGATCAGCAGTATATTAAATGAGATTTTTGTTTCCATGTGGCATCAGCTGCACATAAATGAAATAGTGATAACTTCTATCCTTAATGATGTACCTGTTAATGACTGGATAAGGATCTCAGTTTGGAGTTGTATTTCCTGTAACTCCTACACACTATGACATAATCTGTTTTATTAATCCTCTCTTCTTGATTTAAATATTACTGTAATTGGTTTTGTTAGGAATGTTTTGCATAAGCCAGATCTTTCATTGCATGTGCAATAGTTGACAACTTTTGAAAGCCTGGGTAAAATAAAATATAAAGTAAAAGCTTAAGTTTCTTTTGCTAGAAAACTGCTCATAAAACAGACTTTGCTTTTGTTTGCTTCTGCTCTAGCCTGCAGTCTTCACGCAGTTCAGAGTAAAAGGTACAGAAACGGAACCAACGGTCCTTCTCCCAGCTTGATCAGTCAAGAACACCTGGTCCGCAAAGCTGCTAGTTTGTGTTACTTGCTTTCTAATGAATTTACTGTATCTTTGGTAAGTCAAATCCATTACGTATGTTGTCCACATTTCCAACTTCATTCTGTTTGGAACTGCCTTTATGACTTTAAAGTACGTTGATGCCTTCTTTAATTGCCTTTGTTCTGGTATGTTCACTGTGAATACAGTGATGATTTTAGTAGCAGAGCATTGCATGTCATTTGAAAAAGGAAATAGTGTTGTTCTCATTCGCTTCAGGGAAATGTTTGTACATTTCAGTGAGTGTAATTGCATTATAAGAGTTCGTCTGAGTGATCTCTGGCTTAAGGTTTTGGTGTGAATTGCCTTACCACGTTCATGGTGTTTCCTTAGCAAGGTATGGGAAAAAAATTCTACTCTGGTTTAGGGGATGCATACATTGTAGATGCCTGCTGCTGATGCAAGTGATGGATGGAAAGTTTGGGGTGAGCTTGTGGCTTTTCTGCTGTGCTGGCAGTAGGCTTTTCCTGAGGAAGGAAGGTTCATCTCTGTCACGTTCCCACAACTTGAGGTTGGACAACACACTTCACCTTATTTATGCCTTTAGAAATCACAACTGCATCTGCACTCCCCCAAAGCCGTTTAATGATTTTTTTTTTCCATCTAAACATATACAAGTCTTTGAGGCTAGCAAACTCACTGCATATTTGATTGAAATTAAACTTGGGAGCCAACTCCAGATTCTGAAGATACTCTCAGTTTACATAATGGCTCCGTAGCCAGTGTGCCACACCTAATACTTAGTAGCAACATTACATGTCCTGACTTAGCTCTTTCTTTTATTGCAAAACACTGAGAACTGATGGTATCTCATTTTTAAAGACACTCTGCATACTTATAATTTAAGTGCTTGCTTAAAAGGACTTGTGTGTGTTTGTTTAGATGTGTGTGTGTGTATATATATATAAACATTTCTACTGGATAGGAAACCAGAGAGCTTAAAATAGGTACAAATTTCTTTCTGTTTTGTGTAGCCTTGCCAGGTGATATATCAAGTTTGTCATGAATCAGTGGAAAGGCTCATACAATATGGGATTCTTCTGGTGGCCGAGGTAAGGTGATAAAAACAGAGAACTCGTTTTGTTTTTTATACTTTACTCATAGGTAGACCATGCTAGTGACTTGCTTTAAAGATATGTTATTACTTAAAGATTGTAACATCTTAACATGTTCAGGACAGATAGTAGTGTTTATGTGTTTCTTTTAAAAGCCCTGAGACATTAAAGTATAAACATAATGTAATACTATGAAGGTACATCACTACACCATTAAGCTTACTGAACAAGACACATTTTTATACTATCTTGTAAAATGGGGAATAATTTTATTATTGGAAGTTTTTCCAAATTGTCCTATAGATACCTGGATGTTTATTGACATGCTGTTATGAATTGGAGTGCAATGATTTAAAAAAAAAAATCAAAAATGTTTATAATTCAAAGGATTTAGGCAAAAAAACCCACCCTGTATGTCTTATGCCTGAAGAGAAGAGAGGAAATACAAGTGTGTAAAATAGCAAATGTGTCTGCTATTGTCTGTTTGGTGCAGAACACATCACTAATGTAACACTTGAATGCTTAAGGGAGATAACCCAATATGCAGAATTTCAGTAGCTCAAAACTCCCCTTTTTTTTTTAAATGTGCTCATGTCTTGTAAAATGTAGTATTTTATATGCTGATTATAAAAAATCTGAATATCAGCAGTGTTTGTTTCATAACTTTGGACAGTGTTTGTGGGTTTTTTTTACAGTCTGTTCTCTAAGAAAGGTAGCTTGCTTCTACATTTTCTCTCAGTATACTGAAATACAACACAACCCACTGATAAATTTTCTGTTAAGGTCAAATGGATCACTCCATGCTTGTGTTTTAGTGGTTCTTTTCCTGTGGGTTAGTGCCTGTTCCAAAAAAAGCTAAGAAACAGTCCTAACATAGCATTCTCTTTAGTATTAACTATTATTTAGTTAGTATTAGTATTGTGTAACTTATTTTGTGACCTTTTCTTCATTCCAAGTAAAAATCCTGATCATACTGTAGGTTTGAAAGGATGTTAGGCTTCATTTGCTGAAGGTGTTTGTCATGTATTTTATGAATGTAGTTACCTATATGAAGTCTCTATTTATTTATTTTCTTGCTGGCTTCATACTTCTAAATGGAATAATCATAGGGGGTCTTTTCTTACCAACTTGGCATCTCTCGTAGATTATTTTATTCTGTCCTTGCGGAGGACAACTGCTTGCGACTGTTGTTTTTCAGATATATTTCTTTGCATACCAAATAGTGCTTGCTGATAGGGGTTTCTGTGCTGTTTAATCCTGTCAATCTCTAGCATAACCAGGAAACACTGTTAGTAGCAGGAAACTTTTATCTGTTGATTCTCTAATTTTAGGTATCTTCATTTCATGCAACTGGAGCTCATTTCTGAGTTGACATTCATTCCAGATAAATTGTACAGTCAGTGATTTGTACAGTCAAGCATTTTCTCGTTTGTTAATTCTCAGCTTTAGCTTATAGTCAGTCACACATTTTCTTGTCCCAAGCCAGTATAATGCATTCAGCTTAAGTGAGGCTAGAAGTAGATGAAGATCAAGTCAGATGATGCCATAAAATAAAACTATTAGTAGCATTGATTTGGGTTCTTACATTTTGCCACTCTGTCTTTTAAATTTAAGCAGGATGATCAGGAGGATGTTAGCCCCAGTCTTACAGAGCAGCAGTGGGATAAAAAACTCCCTGAACCTTTGTCTTGGAGAAGTGATGAGGAAGATGAAGACAGTGATTTTGGAGAAGAGCAGAGAGATTGCTACCTGAAGGTAATGTTGTCCTAATGTTGCTAATATTGAAACCTATTATGAAGGATTAAAACTTCTTCACAAGTCCATTAAGAGTACTAATACAGCCCTTCCTTGTGTGCCTGTTCTCAGCATTAGTTCGTTGCTACAATCAGTAAAATATCTTTCTCTCTTACCCCTGGGGAAAAAAGGCGAAGAAATAGAATCATAACGTAATCTTCTAAGGAGATGGAAGGGCTAAATATTTCATACTAACAACACATGTTCTTAAAAGGGACACATATTGCTGATATTTATTTTCAGACTCAATTTTCCTTCTTAGTTTGCTCGTGTTGATTTTAGACATACTGCCAGTTTTCAGGTGGGATTGATGCAGAGACTTTAGGATATCATATGAACACTGGAAAACATGCCCATCTCTATGATTGAACAGCAACATTTTTCTTTAGTGAAGAAGAGTGTAACATGTTTAGTTCTTAGGAAAGTAATTATTAAACTATTAATTCTCTGGTGGAGAGAAAAAAAATAGTGTAGATGTGATATGCGGTGTTTTTTCATCATGGTAAAACTACCTTTTTACTGTGTTTTCATAATGTGTTGTGCTCCTGTAATCCCTGTAGCACTAAGAATTATTTTGTCTGTTGTTTTGCCATATACTGTGTTGCAGGTCACTTCTCACTTCCCCTCTTCTCTGTCATTTACTATATCTGTGGCTCTTCCCTAGGTGAGCCAGTCCCAAGAGCACCAGCAGTACATCACTTTCCTGCAAAGGTTATTGGGACCTTTATTGGAGGCATATAGCTCTGCTGTCATCTTCATTCATAATTTTAGTGGTCCTGTTTCTGAGTCTGAATATGTTCAGAAGTTGCACAGGCACTTAATAAGCAGGACAGAGAAAAACGTTGCTGTGTACGGTAAGTCAAATTGCTTGTATCTGAAGTGTTTTATTCCTTCTATCCCTCATAGCATCAAGGTAGCCCAAATTCAGTTGCAGTTTGTTTATCTCTTTGTTCTTTTCTTTGCAGCTGAGAGTGCTACCTACAGTCATGTGAAAAATGCAGTGAAAGTCTTTAAGGAAATTGGAGTAAGTATTCTGTGATCAGACTGACTAGGTATTCACGCATGTTCATTCATAGCAGCTGAAGTTTTCTGTGCTTAACTGCATGTTCTGATCATTCTGCTTGGGGGTCTGGCAGTGTCAGAAAGCTGGCAGCATGCTTTGTTTTTGCCCAGCTGTACCAAAGCGTAAAGGTCTACTGAAAACTCCAGGAGATACTAGTTACTGAATTTTGGCTTAGGAATGCTCAGTGTTCCAGGAGAGTCATCCTAATATACCTCCAGTGTCCAGCATGAGGATAAAGGTGTACTTTACTTTTAGCATTTTATGTTCCATGTGTAGACTTTGCAAAAGAAGACTTCTCGTCAGAATGACATGGTTTCCTGAATACCAGGCAGGAATTAGCATGACAATTTCGCAAGCATCAGCATTTAGGCAAAGAAATATGCTAGATAAGGGATATGAAATGTTTGTCCTTGTTTTCTGATATCTCAAATAGGCTAAGAAAGCAAAGGGAGGTTCCTGTAGACAGCAAGAGCTCTGAAGAAAGGGTTTATCAAACGCATCAGCTTAATTCTAGCCTACACTGCTGTAGAACCAGACAGCATCTGCTTTTGCATCTGCTCAGAGGATTTTTTGAAGTCTTGTTTTTTAATGTACTTGAACTTTCAATTATGATTTTTTGGTGCATGTTTTGTCCCTCCCTGTTGTTAGAAGGTATCTGTTTATCATACACTGTGCTTATTGCTTAGTTTCTCTCCTTTGATGCAACTTAAATAGTTTGAATAGTGAGTGAATTCTGTTTGTCATCCCAGCCTTCAAGGAAAGAAGAAGTCTTGTAAATGAGGGCAAATGTAGTACAGACCATAAACTGTTAATCACAGGAGAAGAGGAGACTCCTTGAGCATGATAATAACTGTGTATTCACCCTATCCTCTAGGTTTTCAATCAGACGGAACAAAGGACAGACACTATTTTGGAGCTAAGCACTACGTTCCTACCTCAACGCAACAGGCAAAAACTACTGGAATTCATCATGAGCTTCATGGTATTATAGAGCATGTATAGCACCTTTGACCAGGGACATGAAGATGGGTTTGAGACTCTGTCAAAGCCTGGGACATTTGCTAGTCCTTCAGAGTGTAAGGTGCCACTGTTTGGGTAAGGCCTTTTCTGACTTGAACCACTGGAAGACAAGTGCCTTCTTACATATGCATTTATGGGTTTCTTACTATCCCAGTCCTGTTGTAATGCAGTGATACTCAGATGACACTTTGGATATAAATGATCAGACATGTTGCAAAAAATACACAATTAGAATTAGGTTTAAAATGAAGAGTGATGTTTTATCAGTGTTATGTTTTAAGTAAATAAACTTTTAAGACTGTAACAGATGCACAAATGCAGATATTTGTGCTCTGTAGCTAAACTTGACACCTTGAGCTTATGGCATAAACAACTTTCATTCCAATCCAATTTTATTGTTTTAAATAAATGGTTTCTAAAATTTTGTTTAGACAGGATATATACTTTTGGATAAAGCCATAGCTTTTCATAAATGTTAACATAAATGCCAAAATTCTAATGACAGTAACAGTTACAAACATCTGAGGATAACGACCATGTAGCAGGTGATTGTGAGAACTGATGGCAGCAGACACACCTTGCACTGTTAAAGCTGTAGTGCAGTGGTAAATTGCACTAATCACTGCTTTCATGAAGAATGTGATAGTAGCAGTTTTGTTTTTATTACGGCATCTGTCCTTCAGCCAGATGAAAGTCAGGAGATGGTTGCTTAAATGTGAATACCTTGTAAAATCTTAGATTATTATTTAATTGAAGAAAAATATTGTCTTTTAATTAATAGGGTTTTCTTTTTTTTTTAAAGCAGAGTAAAACCTTGATTTGGTGAAATAATTTTATGTTTGGCCCTAAAAATTTCAGCAATAACTTTTGCAACTCTTTGTAAAAGAGTGTTCATGTTGTATTTTTGTTGCTGAGCAGATCTAAATTAGCATGAAATAGTAGCCTCTAGAAATACTAAAAAGTCATAAACAATCTACTTTTTTTTTTTTTTTTTCTGAGTATATGAAAATAAAAACAAATGATCCTGTCCTACGAAACAGGACTCCAGTCTTGCAATTCAATCCATTTGCATGAAGAACTTGCACTGCGTGGAGCTCAGTAGCTTTCATTTTGTCTCCCTGTGAATGGAGATTAGCTTGCAAGCTGTAGGCCCCTGTTTCAGCACAGGTGATCTAGTTGAAGCAATAATTTGGTGGTACATGAATGTAGTTTGCCTGAAATGTGTTCTCCTCATTTAGATTGCCTTCTATATGAGGGAAATTAAACATTTCAATTACTGTAATGTTTCATCTGATTCTTCTATCCTATTCTTGCAAGCTGAAGAATCCCCCAAATTCTTCAGATTCATCTAATCTCTGTTGCTTAACTTAAATATGGAAAAGCATACTTGAATCCCAGCATTTGCACTCTTACGCCAGCACAAAACTGATGCACACAATTTGAGTTTGTGGCCAAGGGGCTTGCATTTGTACTGCACATTTGTTAACAAATATTTCTGTAAATTTTTTAATTAAATGCTATTAACATTTGTAACTTGCAGTGTATAGTTTGTCAGCATTATACACTAAAGCACTGTGAGATGCGTGTATTCTGTCACTAAACAAGGTGCTCTACAACACTTAAGAATTTCTGAACCAAAGCTACGTTAATACAGATAGAAAATCATCATAAAACTGTGTTTCTTTTTACATACTTCTGCTATGTCAGCAGGATAGTGAGTACACTGCACATAATTTCTTTTTATAAAGATTACAAAGCAGTTTCATCTCATTCAATCTAATGTGCACTTTTTGTTAACCTGATGAATGCTCAACACAACAGTTGATGCTGATGGCTTCCATTTAATGTCAAAAAAAAACACTAGGTGCTTGTTAAAAATGAGATCTCATAGTTTACTGCTCTTCAGTAAATCTGAAGTGTACTAACAGTGAAGATTGTAAATAAACAGACTTTTAAAAGTGAAGCAATATGAAGCAATTGAAACTTGAGACATTTTATAAAGAGTGTTCTGCTAACTGACATATTAGCTGTCAGAAACTCCAGGAATAGTGCGGTTACCAAGAGTGTTCTGGCTAGGTGTTACAGCTAACGATAATTTACAGGTTACCTTAACAGCTCTGGTTAATATAAATCAGTAAGTAGTTAGGGTAATTTGCACATAAACAAACTAGTTTAATCTGTGTAGTAAGCAGAGGGTACAATTCTAAAATTTTTTTAATGGGAAAATTGCATGTGAAAAATCATGTACTAGGAATGACCTATTGCCCTGGAAGGCTTTGCATTCTGCAGCGCGTGTGTATGTATACGTATGTATGCAAGCATGTATATTATGACACACAGGGCGGCTCTGCTTTTTCCTGAAAATAAAGCACAGTATAAAAACTATCACCCTGACTATCAGTTAAAAATTAAAACCAACACTTTTGCACTGTGTTTACACCTTCGGTGTCTTCTTATTTCTATTAACCTCTTATATTTCCTTTGCTGATACAATACCAGGTTGAATTAACTTTGATATCAATAAGGAAGAAATTACTGGTCCTGAATTACCACAAATGTATTTTAAGACTCCCCTTATAAACACTTATGCCGGTCTTGTAGTTCTTACAAGCATGTTACTCAGGTGTGCAAGTGTTTTGGGGCCAGAGTCTTTCAGGATAGGATGAATATGAGACTTAATCTTTCCCTAAGTATCCTATAAATTTGTATTCTGGTGTGATTGAAGGGTACACTCTTATGTCTTTGCTATTCCAATGGCATATGTGGCACACCTGCCTTCCCCTTGACAGTAGAGAGTTTTGTTCTCATATTTTGGTTTTGGAAGCGCACATAGTTCAATTTAACTGTCCATTCCACAAAGAAGTATCAGAATTGCAATTTAAAAGAAGGCTAAACTGGAAAGTGCTGTACGATACTATGGCCATTGTGTTTCTGTGCTTGTGAGCCCGAAACTGCTTCCTTGAGAGTGTTAACACATTTTACTTGTTACGTGTTATGCTGCATCTACTGTAGAAGCACAGAAATGTACTGCAGTTATTTTAATAAATTAAACTGTTTGCTAATGTGACATCTGATAAATTCTTCTAGTTTTGTTTATCATTTTTTTAATAACCTGCTAATATTCTTTCCGTATCTTTGTACATTTCTAGATAGTTTCTGAAATTAAACCATGGAAAGCTCCATTTACAGGTATAGAAAGAAGCTTGAGCCTGAGAAGGATCTCTGTACCAGTTTGCCCAGTGCATGTTGGTGACTGACAGCATCCTGTCTGCCTTCCCAGGGGCTTCATAGGAGGAGGCAGGGGCAATTTCTGCTGTCTCATGAGAATAATTTAGACTGACGCAAGCAGTTAACAGACACGAAGACAAGATTCAAGCGAAGGGAGCAAGTGAGTCTACTCTTTTCTCTCAGTGAACTGTTGAGGAACATGGTATGAGCTTTATTACTAGAAAAATGCCTTGGCTAAAGCACAATAGGAAACACTCCCCTAGAAGGAGAGACTAAATGACTCTCTATGCAGAATCGGCCAAAGCCCTCTAATGGGTTAAAACGTTCAGAATTTGTTATCAAGTTCTACAGTTTATAGCAGATTTCATCTCTTCTCTTGCTGTTTGAAGAGCTGGAGGCCTTGTTCTGTTTTCATTTGAGTTCTGCATGCGTCTTGTGCCTCCCAAATTTTCTAATAGCAAGTTGTTAATTTACTTCTGGCTCTTGCAGTAACTGGATTTGCATTTTTAAAACGCATTTTCCTATTTTATTGCTAAATGCGGGATGTTTGCTTTTAAAGATTGGAGCAGTTTGAGCAGGAATATGCTTCTCTCAAAACATAAAAATCCATGGGAATATTAGACCTTGTTAAAGCTCCTCTCCTGGAGCAGGACCATTTAAAAAGATGATAGAAGTGACATTGTTGACTCCTGTGTCCCTCTCTCTTTTGCTCTAATTTTTTTTAATTCCATTTTGCTTCTCTGATTTCCCATCCACTCAAGGCCTTTATTATATGTGTCCTTTTTTAAGGGCTGCCAAAGTTTTTTTGCAAAAATGCAAGGCTGCTTCCTTGTTCTGCAGTTTACCCTCTTCACATGACAATTTGAAGATGTCTTGGTGCGCAGTCAGTATTTGTCAGCTATTCTTACAGCACCTGGCAATCTGAAGTGACTGGAGTGTGAGTTTAATATAATAAAGCCTGCGTAGATGACCCTTAAATGCAGGAGAGATGCTGGTTTACCCTTCAAAAAAAGAAGAAACTTTTAATCAACTGATGTTTTGAGAAGCCTCTAGCAATGTTCACATGCGAATGAGGCTCAGAATTAATTGTCAACTCTAGGCTGAGGTAGGAGACTAAAATTCAATTATTGTCAATAGCTTGAATAAAACCTAACTTTTATTGGTGATGACCTTCCATATTATTCTTTGTGGAAATGTCTTCCTATTTCTCAGTCTTTTAAAATCCTGAATGTCAGGTTAACCAGTTTCTCTTCTGGTTTTGCTTAATTCAGTTTTCTGGTAATAAAAGCTTGTCAGGCTTATTTAGAAGGATCGCTTGATTTGAGCTTTCTGCCTTGTTCTTTCACTGCGTTTTCAGCAGCCGTCTCTCTTCAAGGTAAGGCCCACGTTGATCTGATTTATTACTTAGAGTGTTTTCAGACTTTTGATACTGTCTGTTACACTTTGCATCTGCTAGGTGAGGGGTGAGACATGTTGTGTCCTTATTTAACTTCCCATCAATTAGTGTAAATGTCCATAAAGTGGACATTTAGCTGATTCTGTGATAAGAATGAGAAACTTTGTAACTCATGTGAAGAAACGTGAAATATTCATTGGTCTGTTATGGTTGAGGTCAGACTTGAGTGATTATAGACCAGAAGAGACTTAGAGATTTTACTGTAAGACAGAAATGATAGTTACAGACACAAAGTCCATGTAATTATTTGTATAATTACAAACTATCCAAATATATGTGTATGTAATTATGTAATACAAAACTTCAAGAAAGTATGTATAGAGTACTTGCTACAAGTAATTCACACAAAAAGGAAGTTCTCTAGCAGACTAATAATATTGGTTCTTAAACTTCCAATCTCTAGGTCTCAGATGCTTCCCAATGCAAGAATCTTTTGCAAGGAAGGAAACTGAGACTTGGAGATCAGATGACGGGTCTGAGGTCAGGCATGGATGTGTTCATTGACACCTATGAACTTAGTCTTTTGGATCCTGATTTGCATGTCGCTTCTGATGTTATCTCCAATTTTCATTAGCAAGGGATGGAAACTTAAAGAAGGCTGCATGCATATAGGTATTAAGTTGAGTTTTCTCTCTCCTTAAGGAATAATGCGCTTAAAGAACGGAAAAATTACTGAGTTCCGTTAGCGTCTGATCTATTTAGTGTTTTCATTAGTGACCTGGAGGATGGAATAGCAATGCCTGAGGAACTCTGTATGAAGAATAACATGGGCAATGTGGAAGGAAAAAAAACCTTTAACTTTTGCTTTTCGGCCCTTGAATAAAGGCCTAGGAAACTTGCTATAGGACCCAAAATGGCTTGTTAACAACTGGGTGGGCTATGGCCATAAAATAAACCTTCGATTTATCCCCCTGTTCCCCCTGAGGCCAAGGAAGGGCTGATATGATTGTTTTTATTCCCCAGTTAAACATTTTGCATGTTATCAAGGCTGTGGAAATTTTTACAGTCTCACCTTATGGTTACATTAGTAAATATATATTTACATATATATGTTCCCTAAATTTACCTGAAGCCTAATCTTAGTAGCCTTGTGCTGATTTGAATCAGATTTCCTCTTGTCTTTGCAGGATAGAGAAGGCCAATTAAACTACCAGTTGGAGATGTTTAAAAGCCCTTTCCCACTGTTGATATTTCCCCTTAATTAAGCCCAATTATCGTGATTCAGCCCCTCGCTGCCTCCAGATCGCTCTTGTTGGGGTGGCCACGTGTTTATACTCTCCGGTTCCCATAGTTTCCTCTTCGTGCGCCCGGCAGGTTGAGACGCTCATCCTTCTCGTCCTCCCTCCTTCCGAACGGCAGCTCTTCTCCGGGTGACTCAGCTGTCCTATTCAAACGGAGTCCCCAAAATATGAGTTCACTTTAAAATCCAGAAAAGCTAATTAAAGTTAATGAGTATTTTGACCTGTTTTTAGTCAGTAACTACTACAGTAACTACTCTTTCCCTCCAAATTAATGTGTTACAAAAGCAGGTGTATTTTCATCCATGTTTCCTAATTTTGGAAAGGCATTTGTGAAAATTAAACTTGCAGAAAGGCTTTGCGTTGAACTCAGTTTTGTTCTGTCTGAGGTGTTTTCCAAGTGGATTGAGACAGCAAAAGCTTTTTCATGAAGAATTTGAATGTCCATTTTATCTTTTTTTTTTTTTTTTAACAAAAGAAGACTTTGATATAAGAAAGGTTAAAAAAAAAAGGCCCGCAAAACTGTTTTTCCCTGAAAACTTTAAAAAATCATCTGAAATGTTTGTGATGTTTCATTCAGTTATCACTAACATGGCTTTTAACTCCTTTATGGAGTCTATAAAGATTAATCTAGTAATACTTGTTTTTCTGAAGTAATGTTATTTTCCAAAATGCTCAAAATGACCAAATGAGATGAATTTGGATATTGCACTGATCTTCTCAGGAAAATATGTTCTATCAAAAGAAATTTTGTTTTGTAAGAGCGATATTACAGTGCATGCTTGTTTCCTGAAACCAGTATTTCTGAAGACCCAAAGTGAAATCATTTAATAAGTTGAACAGCCCTGTCTATTAGAGATGGTAACTAATTTTATGAACTAAATAAGTAAAGTGCACATTGGTTATTAATAATTCAAAGCAAAATGCTAGATAAGAAGTTGCAGCAGCTTCTCTGTCATTTCCTGACACTGAGATCAGCCTGGGCAAGGCAGCCCAAGACTGCCTCTCTCTTCCGAAAGCCTCACCTCTCCCTTTGTTAAATCCTCTGGTGTCAGTGGTGAGACCCGGCTGGTCCAAGGAGCTGGCACAGGGTGCCCTAACGGGGGTCACCTGGGTATTGGGTTTGGTGCAGAACATTTTGCTGCCCTGCCTGGACATGGCCTGGGCATCTGACACCAGAGCAAGGGAGCTTCTCTTAAGGTTCTTTCAACCTTAATTCTGACAGCTTCTGGCATGTAAAGCACATAGGATTTTTCTGTTTGTTTACCTTGCTGAAGACCTCCACTGTTTTCCTGCTGTTTGCATTCACCTGCGCTTGCTGAGGGATGAACGGCCTCTCAGATGTATCAGCACTACAGTAAAATGAAGCAGAAAACAGTTTTTCACAGCAGATGGGTAAAAGCTACTGATGTCCATCACTAGCCAAATTTCCAGGGACTAGAAAATAGCAGCAGGAGGAATTTGGCCCTAAATTTTTAATTTTTTTTTTCCTTGAAGGCTTTGGCCGTGCAGTTAATCAAGCAGGGAGGAGGCCAGCTCCATCCCAGCACGTCCAGCAGGTGGTGGTGGAGCCTCGTCTACGGCTGCGGCCGCTGTCGAACTGGGCATCTCCACCGGCGCCCCTGGAAACATCATCTCTTTGGCAGCCGGACGCAACCTTTGCCTTACAGGGAAATCACTTTGGGGCTGATCTTACCTCTTGCTGATGGATTTTTATAGTTGCCAGAGTTGGGCTGTGTTGGGCAGCTGACACTGATGACACCTTGAAGCAGCATCTTTAGCACCCGTGGGCACACGCTGGTGTCTTAGCTGCTCCGGGAGGCAGGGATTGGGAATGAGGGGCCACAAGATGTGCCCCACAGCGACAGGAGGCCCGTGGCTGTGTCTGCTGCACAGGGTGGGGAGGAGAAGCTGCACCAAGCGGTACCGGGGAGCCGGGCCCAAAGAAAGATGTGGGGAACAAAGCAGCAACTGGACCGGCAGGTCCCCTCAGTCCCACTTAGGTCACGTGCAGGGCAGAGCCTCACACCTCGACCTTCTCCTGGGAAAAGAGTAAGAATTGCCCGAGAGATGCTTTAAAATGAGAAAGTTCATGGCAGTGGCTGCCAGCACAGAAATTGTAAACACAATCGTAAACATGCTCTGAACTGGATAAATAAATAAATAAATAAATATTGCATTTAACTCCCTGGGTCTGTTTGCTGCCTCCTGACACAATGCTGATTTCCATATTATTACTGTTTTTATTACTCCGCCACTAAGCTGCTTAGGATCAGAATTTGGTTTCTTCAGTAGAAATGATGTTGAATCGTTTCCTTTGTTGTTGTCTGTTGTCACCTACAACAAAACAGTTATAGGTGAAGAAATGGTTACTCTGATGCATGTTGAACTCTGAAAGGATTCCTCCCACACCTGAAATATTGGCTAATTAAGTCTGGGGGAGATTTATGGGTACTAATGTAACCACTGGAGGGCACCATTAAAATTCACAACTGCCCTTGTATCAGGTGATTTGTACCTGAATGATTCACTCTGGGCTTATCTTGTTGCAGCAAACATTTCCCTTTTGATTTCCTGTGTCCCTTTTTCTTCTCGCTCCATTATTCTCAGATCCAGCAGCTTTCGGAGCAGCGAGGACTGCCTCTCCCTCGTCTGGGCAAGCCAGCAGCAGCGCAGTCCATATTGCTCTTGCAGTCGGCGCTGCCAAATGAATCCTGTGCCCTATTTGCAGGCATCTGCCTCCTTGTCGGTGCCCCAAGCCCGGCCGGGCTGGCAGCTGCCTCCGGGCGCTGCTGCTCCAGGTGCCTGCTCTGTATGTCAAGCTGGGCACGAAGCCCAGCAGCCCGTACGCGTGTCCAGGGGGAAAAGCCTTTGGCAGAGCCAAAGCAGCCACTGGTAGCAGGAGCGATGCTGCTGTGTGATCCGCCTGGCTTCACACCACCTGGGTAATCACCAGGGGGAGAGGAAATGTATCTTGCCTTCAGATGGGGCAATGTTAGAACCTCTTCCTTATTCTCTGCAATGAGCCACAGCCCCATCTCATCCCCTCCCTTGCCCCATCTCTCCCCCTGCCCCTTGGCTGTAAACATTGCAGACTGCAACACTTATATAGGCTAAAGTACATTGCAGAAGTGTCCCTCACCCTAAGCTAAGCTATACTTTTCACAATGCCTAGAGGAGAGACCGTAATGGACCATGAGCTTGTAGAAAACGTAGTATCGAGATAAGTAAGCAGGAAAAGAGCAAACATCAGCCTGGGAAGAGGTGGAAGGGTATTGCCCCTGGCGCCAGGTCCTCCACGGTTCCATCCTGCATCCTGGGGGATGATGTTGGCTGAAGGCAGGTAGAGATCCTAGTTGGAAGGAAGGAAAGGCAGAGATCTTGGCTTGTAGACTGGCCAGAGACTGTTGAGATTTTTGTAGACGTGGTGGAAGAGGAATGTTTCAGGGAGGCACATGGAGGAGAAAAAATGACACAGGCTTGAGGGTGTTTGAAAACAAACCGGGCAGAACAAAACACCAAATACTTCTCTATGAGCTCAGAGTATAGAGATGGCTCAAGGCCGAATCACAAATGTGCTGGAGCTGTCACAAGGGGGAAAAAAAGGGAAGGAAATATGGGGCCACGACTGCCAGCATGGTGACCTGGCACCTGGTTCAGGAGCTCGGCCTCTGCCACCCCTAGCATGTAACAGAGCGAGTCCACAACCATTTTTAATCATCTCCTGGAAGAGGTTTTAGGCATTGCGCAGTTCAAAATAAAACAATTTCTAAGTTTCAGTCTTATGAGCAGCTGCTTCATCACCCTCAGCTCCCCATCAGGAGCGAAAGCTGCTTTTGAATCAAGCACCAGGAGGGCAGCAGAAAGCCAGGTCCTTCCTTGCCAAGCCGCGCCTGGGGACGGGGCGGGAGGGATGACAATAAAGCACCGCTGTGCTCTGTGCTCCGAGATTGCCTCGGGTTATTCACTGAGTTACGCCATACGCCATTAAATCATCCCACATTAGATAAATCTGTGCTTTGGATGATTTCCCTTTGCTGGCACGGCTGAGTGGAGATACAAACACACACAAACACTCTCTTTCTCTGTAATTTCCCTCTGCGTGGTAGATGAGACCTGAAAAAATAAACAAGCTTGCAAGGAGGCATATTTTCCTATGGGCTGTGATGTTCATCTAACTAGTGCTTTTGTTCACAGGCTATAGCAGATCCTGGGCTGCCCAGTGCCTTCTCTGCTGTCACTGTGATCCCTGTTGTATTTGCTTGATACCTCCATGCAGCAGGGTGGGAAGGTTTTTTATTTTCTTTTATTTTTTTTTTCAAACAATTTTTTTCTTTACTGGCACTGAAAGCTACTTGCAAGAATAAGCCAGGAGTCACCAAAAGGCCTTGAGAAGCTCAGTTCGGCCTGCTGTCCTCTGCACTGGGCGCTCTGTTTGGAAAGTTTAAGAAACAAGGTCCTTTAGACAGGTGGGATATCTGTTTTTTGTCCAGATAATTTCTTTTCCAGACCATTTGCTCCTCAGTGTGGTTTATCACCAGTTCAGCTACTGCTTGCGCCGACACACGGCAGCAAAGTTGTGAGGGATGCAGGAAAATGTTCAGTGAGGTGGTGGTTAGAGGTTACAGGGCACAAATTCGTAGTACAACATTTTGTTGGCTTTCCTGTTCATGGGATGCCTTCCTTTGCCAGCACAAACTTTTAGCGTCTTATTTTTAAATTCCTTGTGTTGATGTCTTGTAGGCTTCCACTATTTCTATACAACCCATAGGGGACAGAATTGCTATAGGAAAATACAGATGGAAAAGGAATCTATAGCATGTTCTGCAATATCAGAGAACTTGAAAAATTTGTGGTTTTGGAGAGTCTGTATATCATCACCCTTTTCAATTGAGCATCCTAAATGCTTTATAAATATTAATTAAATCTCTTGTGGCTCTTCTGAATTATGTAAGGCAGAATTGCCTCATCCATCAGAGAAGGTCCAGGAGCTGCTTAACAATGTGAATCAGCACCAAGTGACACCGACTCCGTGAACAAGAACAGAGCACCCACGTGCCACTTCTTCTTTCCCTCTTACCTAGTCCTAAGACATTTTTGAAGGATGATCTGGCACCAGGAATGGCTGGACGGGGAGGACGGATACTTCCTTAGACAGCAGAGCCAAGAGATGCTGCTGGGTTCAGAGGGATTTTCAAGACCATTCCCAGGCACTGGGGACACTGAGACTCACCCAAAGAGACAGGCTAAGCACAGGCTGCCTGCCAATGACGAGCCGAGTGCTAGATGAACGGCACACCTCACCCGGGTGAAGAATCTGCCTTTGGACTCCAGTTCATTAGAAGTTTAATCAAAGCGGCAACTGGCAATTAGTAAAGGCAGAGAGTCCTCACTTGTTTACTTCTCCGCTCCTACAGGAGGAGAGATTGTCATTTACTGTTTCAAAAACCTGAGGAAGACACTGGAATAATTGTGTCTCCAGGTGAACATCTCCAGATGTGCCTTTTATAATCGCTCTGGATCAATTGTTTTTAATAACATAACTGCATCCCAGGAAAAAATTAAAGCATATCCACACATCAGGGGTTTTCGTTGCTGTTGTTTGTGTGCATGTGTGTGTTATACTAAATATACCAAAGTAATCTTGCAATGTTCAAAACTTTCGGCAAGTACAAAAGATGTGGGAGATTTGTTACCTGTTATGGGAGAACTGTTTCCTATTCTTCACTTTTGCTGACTGGCATTTTATACAGATGCTAGTTACTCATAACGAAATACAGCTCCTGATAAAATAATCCCTGGGAATAGTGGGACAATAGTGATTTACTGAGGTGCCTTCCAACTTAAATTATTCTCTAATTCTGTTTCTTCACAGTTTGGGAACTGGAACAGACTTGAGGAATCAATGTACATTATTTCTGTAGGCCATGCTTAAACTGATACAAAAAGATTTCAAGGCACTAGATCTGTGCTGTAAAAGTACATCTAGGAATTATGTTCATAGCTAGGTCACGATTGTTTTCTTTTTGGAAAATGTGAAAGTGGAACTAATTTTCTTATTTTAATTCCTTTCTCCATCACATATGATTTCAGCCTTGCTGAGTTTTAATCTACTTTGTTTCTTGCAGAGCTTCTTTTGAGTAGCCCTTGTAAAAAATTGCCTGGACTCTGGTTATAAACAAAAAGCAGCTTAAAGCATGGATCCATCATTCCCGAGAGCCTCAGTACTATCATCTACAACACATAGGAAAAATACAGCAACATCATAAACTCAGTTATAAAATGGCTAAAATGAATCTGTTAGTAGCTCATGCAAGTATATATATTTATAAACTGCCTGAAATTCAAGGGAGCAGAAAGGGACAAATATGGATTTATTTTTTTAAACAACCCAAAATAAATTAATTCTCTGTGAAGGAAAAAGATTGACTTTTATTAATGTATTTCATTTTACAACAGTTGTTTTCCTGCACACAATATTCATACAGGAAAACTAATGAGACTGTCTAAGTAAGTGAAAATGAAGTTAATTATTGGGTAGATTTCTCTGTGTTCCTCCTCTGCAAGATCTATTAGTCTTGGGAAGTTGTGGGTTTTTTAATACAGAGAGACTACATAATTAGCACCAAGCAAACACCAATCTCACATTACATGTTTGTTTTCCCTCTGCAGGGAAGAAAAAAAAGAGGTTTGGGAGTATGTTGCAAAGAAAGAAATGGTACATATAGTAAAACACAGCGACGAGGGTGGCTCAGCTAGATTATAATTTGGCCCTCCTCAGAAGGACTTTTTACGAAAACAATATTGGTTTCTAGTGAACTGAACTGAGATTTCAGTAGTGATTTGAACCCTTTGTCAAAAAGGATATATATGCACATTCTTTATCAGAATTTCTCGATAAATCCTTTCTCTTTTTTTTTTTATGTGATTTTAAAAATAATTAATTTTTTATTTTTTTCCCCATTTCTCCGCAGTTTAAGATGTGCCAGCACTTTCATTACAAGCCTGTGGTTCTGTCATTTGAATGAGGAGGAGGGCAGGAGGTTAGGCTGCTGCTGCGGGGACTTTAAAACACCGTTTTGCTAAGGCTGATGAGTGTTTCAAATCAGATCTTTATTTTGTGCTTCCACAGAAAATTAAGAGGCACCCAACAGAGCCATGGGCAGTCTAGTGGCCATGAGATTCCTGCAGCTGCAGTGCTAAAGAGAGATACGCAGCTCATTAAATAATTTTTCTCTTTTCTTTTTTTTTTTTTTTTTTCCTGGGAAACTTCAAGCAGAGGAGTTTGGAAGTTATTGAAACAGGGAGACTCATGTGAATAGAAGTAATGAAGCTGCGGTTTCCCTGTATGAGCTTCTTTCCTTTACAGCATCCTGTTTTCTGTTGCTGCAGGAACAACACTTGACGATACATCATTCCAAGAACCTCAGCTGCTCCAGAAACAAATCCAGCAGAAAAACAGGCAGGATAAGATTGCAGATTAACAAAAAATCCCCTGCCTAATCATAAATTCTTCAACAGTACCCTGTGCCGCATGCCTGATACTTGGAGGTATCTCAAGCTCCTTCAAGGGTAGCCCAGCCACCCTTTGCTCCCCCAGATTTTAATGGGTCTTTACTTCCTACTTCAGTTGGTTGGGATGATGTGCCTCTCTTTTTTCTCTTTGATATACAAATGAGAAGATTGTGTTCCTCAAAACAACTAGAAGGGCTTTTGGTCAGTTGAAACACTGGCTGAATTTGAGGGAAGACAAGGCCATCTCTGAGTTTTCTCTGGTGATTCAGCTATCCCTGCCAGCCCTGGGCTCTAAAGTGCATGCTTTTTCCTGCTGTCGCCTGCAGCAGAGAGCCCAGAGATCACAGAAAAATCATATCTAAAGTCAGGTCCCAGGACTGGCAAGAAAGCACATTGCCTGTGATGATCAGCTCTCCACAACAGCAGCAACAAATCAGCGCTTCTTCCCAGCATTTCTCACCAACAGCTTTTCCAGAAAAGAAATCTCAGGCATGGGAATATATTTGGTGGTAAAATATTTGATGGTCCCTCAGGTTTTGGGACATCCAGTTCCTTCCAAAATTAATGAAATGAAATTCCCATTTGGCTAATATTTGAACTGCTGAAGTTCATCTGGAAGCCTCAAGCGTGAGCACAGGCAGGACCTCCGGGGACTTGAGAACACGAGCGGCTGGCACGAAGGAATATTTATGTATGTGTCTGAAACACATCAGAGAATTATTGTTAGACGATTATCTTTCATCAGCAAATTTTCCACCCATCATCTACTCCAGATTATGTGTCTTAAATTACACGTGTCCCTTTGGTTGTACGCTAAGTGAAGTTGTCCCAGGAGTAAAACTGCTGTTTTTTACTTTGATAGCACTTAGAGAGCTCATTTGCTTCAGGAGTGCTGCAGACAGTGTCTATGCGCAGCAAAAAGCTGGTGTTGGTGGTAGTAACTGCTCTGGAAAGCTGCAGCTATTGTGGGCATTTCTGGCATAAGAAGCAGTGGCACGGTTGTTAAGAGGTAACGCACCTCGGACACATTTCTTGTAGGTTTTGGAATGAGACAGGGAATGTTTGGCTATTTTATTGTGGCTTTCCTGCAGCTTTTATAAAATCTGATGGACGCCTGCAGTCCTGGTTAATACTGAACACTCTGGCTGTTTCATGTGTAGCGTTAATGCTGCATATTCACTTATAGCGCCTGCTTTGACGATGTGGCTGGGTACGCCGAGTGTCGTGCAGGGTCCCACTGCCGCAGGCGGCTGCGGCACGAAACGTTGTGTGTGGTAGCACAAGGAAACCTGCAGAGAGACCGAAATAAATGTTGGGAAAGCTTTCTGCAAAAATCACAGGCTTTCATCTCCACACTGAAACACATTTGTTTTAATAGCTGGTAAGAACGGTGTATTTTGAACTAATTCTTGGAAGTGGCTTGTTTTCCTGCAGCTTTCGTATCGATCTTCTGTCATTTGAGAATTTTAAAATGAAATTGTTTCTTTCTGCTACTTCTAGAAAATCTAGTTTGTTATTAATAGGAGCAGGAATATACACTAGCCAATGGATGGATCACTGTTGGTAGGCCCTAAATAGGACTTCTAAAAACAGTGAATTGTTGATTCGTGCAAATCCAAGTATTTCTTCATAACAGAATCGAAACATATTGCTTGATACAGCTCTCTGCTGGGAAATCTTACAGTGTTCAGGCCACAATATTAGATGTGATCTTTCTCCATCAAACACTGATGGAAAATTTGAGATAAATAAGCACACTCGGACGAACAGTAGAAATCAGTCCTATAGCTGATATCTTCTGTATTTTGTAGCAGAATTAGAATTGAATAATAATATTTGATATTTCTTTTGCATAGTTTATTCTAGATTTGCAAAATGTTCTATAAAATTGCCTCATCCTTACCATACACTCCTGATCCTTACAAGTGAGCTCTGTCTATGCCTGATACTCGCCAGACACCAGAATGGATGTAACCTTGTTCACAAAATTTTCATTTTGAAAACACAGATACTGTGTTTTGCATACTGGCACACTGGAGACTTTTCATTTCCAAACATAGTCTAGGAAATTAAAGGGAATGTTCCCCAGCTTTGTTTGACATAGTTGAATATGTAAAATGCTTTGCAAGGCCTAAAAATTTAGACTTTAAAGAATCTAAAGAATCTTAAAGTGTTTGGTTCAAAAAACTAATATAAGTCAAACTGGCATAATTTGGATTGACCTCCTTGTTCTGAGACAAAACTTTAAAGATGTCACTGATCTAATCGTTCCTTAGCTGTGGGACTCAGATACTTTGGAATATGCTCTGCTTTCCAAGTAGGGCTCAGAGACAGCCATGTGAATGACACATACAGTACAAAATACGACAGAAACAAACATTTCTGTGTACCTGTACCCTAAACTCTGACACCTCAACATTTAAGATCTCAAATTAGTGTGAACTGATGTGAACAGCTCAAAATTTCCTGCAAGAGCTAATCCATCCATAAGTACTTATGAGCAATATTCCAGTTGACTCATGAACAGCCCTGATCATAAGAGATGAAGACTCTGTACTTCTGCGAGTTACTAGCTAGATAACTGATGAGCTAGCTTATTTTCTACCAATAAACATGAAAAAACAAATTATGAAGAAAGTTTCAGCCCAGGAATTGTTTATGAAGAGGATCTCAGAAGAGCTGCCGAGATCATAAAGCTGAGGGTAATTTATTAATAGCTTTTAACCTGGTATCAGCTCAAAATGTCACTTTGTGAATGATGGGGAGTGTCACACTGTGTCAGGGGCTTTAGAGCTTTATTAACCCTGACCAGGGCCATCTGGGGGCTAAAGACTCAGCACATACTGGCTAAGTGGAGATGCCTCTAATACCTGCAAAGAATTGGCTGTCTTTAGAATATCTGCAGTTTAAAGGGAAGAAAAAGAAATAGTCAAAGCAGCATTTTAACTTGGAAACTTTAGAAGAGCAGCAAGTTAATTAAAAAATGACACAGGCAGAGCAAAATGATGATGTTTCTGGAAGCTGGGAGCTGGAATAAAATGAAATAAGCAGAATGGGAGGAGGGAAATCACATTTGCTTTTTCTTGCACACTGAAACTTCATTTCTTTGTTAATGAAACACCATACATCAAAATGCAGCTTTCTCTTCCATGTCATAATTAATGCCAAAACAGCACATATCTGACAAGGTTCCCGCTTGCCCCGCACTGAATAGTGATTTGTGCTGTTTTCCTTAGAGGGTAAAGAGCTTCTCTTTGGTTTCTAACCACTGCATTTGTGGGGGGAAAAAAACAAGTTTGCTTGATGTCTGTCCATGTCTGTTGGAACATCCTTTAAACATCTTCTTCTCCTCTCCTCTCCTCTCCTCTCCTCTCCTCTCCTCTCCTCTCCTCTCCTCTCCTCTCCTCTCCTCTCCTCT
>JAWLRI010000203.1:4220588-4321416 GCA_034781795.1 Crypturellus tataupa | reverse complement strand
TAGTGTAATGTTTCACCCATGAGGAACAGGTGGTGGAACAGGCTTCCCTTAAGGACATCTAGGAAGATATATAGAATTACAACTGATATAAATTTCTTGCAGTAATCACAAATTGAAAATGTAGAAAGCTAAGAAAATTGACTTGCAATTTTCTTTGAGGTGCAGAAATGCCTTGCTCCTTAATTAGAAAGGAGCTGCTCTACTGCTGAGAAATATCTGCATATTTTAGCAGTATGATGGATAGTTTAGAAGCTTTCAATCTAGTGTTGCTTAGTGTCAGCTCTATCTGCATATGGTATTGTAATTAGTGTAAGTAAGAATTAAGCAATGGTGTTCAAGTCTTTAGCAAGTGTGAATCAGTACTGATGTTTATACACCTGACCAACACTTTGCATTGCAAATGATGCAAGAGTGTACTTAAACCCCGAAGGAGAAAATGAAGCTTTTACCAGGTTGTGCAAACCAGGTTGGTGACTATGCAGAAGGTGGGTAATGGCTATAGCATCTTGGTCTGAACACTAGCTCTGTCCTTGCTCAGCTGGTGGAGATGTTGTGCTTTGGTAGCTGGATAGCACAGTACCTGCCAGTTATCTTCTTCCTCTGCTGCTCTGCCACTGAAAGGCAACTTTTCTTGTAATAAAAACGTAGCTATGGTTTCTAGAGATACAAGGTACTTTTTGTAAGGAGTCTGGATTTCATCTTGAAGTGATTTCTGCCATGGTCATCCCAGCCTTAATGCTCCTATGTGGTATCTTCAAGCCTCTGGCCTTCAGAGGAGGAAGAATTTGGCCAATTTTGTAGATAAATTCTGTAGTTCATCTTCCACACAATTTAAAAAGGAATCTTCATGTCATGCTTGGTAGCACCTTAAGGATCAGATCTGCTTAGGAAATGAGTGCTAAAATAGGCAAATTAGGGCATTTGCCAGATAACTGCAGTTGAGAATCACTAATGCTCTTTTGTGAATGATTCCCCAGGAGTATGGGATTTGCTTCTCAAGAAAAAGCACTAGGATAAGTCATTACTAATCCCTTGGCTGACAGCTAATTTCTAAGCCCAAACTTCAATTCTATCAAACAATGCCTGAATGAAAACAAATCTTTAGATGTACTGTAGGCAGAAGTTGTGTATTAGAGCAGTTTAAAATAGAAAAAATAACTAATGCTTTGGCAATTTGTTAAATGCCTGCATGCCCATTAACTAATTACCCTTCTGCCTGCTGATAATAAACTTAATACTGAAGTATTGCATTTATATCCACAGCTGTCATTTTTGTCAATAAGTAAGCTTAATTATCCACAGAGAAAATTGTAGCACACTTGCATTGTGTGTAGACTACTGAGACTTAATTATTACATGATTGTGTGTAAGGACTGGCTTAGGGTAAATAATTCTGAACACCCAGGCTGAAAGTGGTTCTTCAAAACAAGTTCTTGGACTCCTAGCAATTAAAATTCTTGGCTGTAACACTTTATGCACTTTACTTTGCAGCCTGAATTTTTGACAGGAAAGTATTTTCTGATCAACTTTTCTCTACAGATTGCACAAAAAAGCTTTGCTGCTCACAGAGCAACCCAGATATCAGAGAATCAAACAAGGGACAAAGTTTCTACCTGAAGACTTTGAGTTAATCTGCTTGTAATAGCTTTCCTGGAAGTGTTCTGAAGTACTTAATATAAATATTTCATTGTAAATTTTGAACATTCCCATAATGTTCTTTTCTCTTGTACTCCAGGATAAATTATATACCCTTTTTGGGAATGAAGTTGCCAGGTTTCACTGTGTGCCGAGATGGGCATGTAGCCCTAGCCTAGCCGACTCTAACAGGGCTGTAGATAATACAGAAGGGAGGGCAATTTTGATATTTTGAAGAAAATCCTTCCCCCTGGAGATGTCTCTTCAGCACAGGTGGCTGGTGAGAAAGGAAGTGACAACTCTGTCTTCACTGCTTCCTCCTGGGTGCAGCTCAATTTTCTAAAACTGAAGGCCGCTTGAAAATTGACTTCTGGAAGCTTATTAGCACTTCTGGTTGGTGAAGGTTCATGTATTATGTTCATATGTGACTTATGTATCTTTAGGTGAATGAATTCCCGCTTATATCATGGAACTGCATCTGAAATGTGTGCACCATGCTTCAATTAGGGTGAGATAGCCACAGCCAGGGTCTTCCTAGCAGTGAATTTTGATAGCAGCAGTGGCTGAAGTGACTGTAAGGAAGGCAAAGGTTTCACCTTGAGCAAATCCCAGCTTCTCTTTAACATGGGCAAGGGAACTTTCTAAGATGGGAATAGTTTTTGGCTATTCATAAATCCCATGGATATCGTTTCCATGTAGCTTTTGGAGGAAATTAAATCATTCTGGTTTTATATATTCAGTGGTTATATACTATATTCCGTACTGTCTCCTAATCCTGGAACTTGTTTTAAGCTTATTTCAGTTAAACTTTCTTCCCAACTCTGGTAGAGAAGGCTACACAGTTTGTAGGCTCCTCAAGTCCTGAGGCCACTTTTTCTGCCCCTAAACATCAACTAGCCAAAGGCAGCTGCTTATAGCACAGCTGTCTGAGAGGCTGTGGGGCATGTGTGTTTCTCTGCAGCACTTCCAGCAGATGCTGAGAGACTGCAGTGTAGTGGCCAGGGAGGCTGCTTTTCTTTACAGGTGTCTTTTGCTTTCCTAACACGAAACTAGGTCTAACTGCAGCTGCTAGAAGCAGATAAACAAGATTGTAGCTGGGCCTTGGGGCCAAATGTGAGAAAGTACATCCACGTTTCCCAGCAGGAAACACTGACATAAGCTTGTGCAGAAAGTCATCTTATGAAAGAAGTCATGCTTTGATGGTGAGTTTTTATGTGAAAGATATGTCACATCTGAAGGGAAAAGAAAAACCTTGGCTTGGGGGGAAAAATTGAGTCTGATGTTCCTAAAAAGGATTTTTTTCTGCACCATAAGAGAAGTCAGTGCTGTACAGTGTTTATAATCTTAGTATATGGAATAGCCTCACATCTCATCCTGAGATGTGTCCTCAGAGCAATGTTCTAGAACTGAAATCATACCATGGATTTATACCCTACTCTGTCTCACTATCAGCCCAAGTGGCACAAGCCAGGCTTCTGGTGTCTTGCCTCTGGCATTGCCTTTAAATCCCTAATTTCATCATGTTTCTTGAGTTGACTGTCTCTTGGTTTTTAGGATATGCCTGACTGTTGCTGTGATTGCTGGCACCTATCTTTTGCAGTGTAGGAATTGCCTCTTAGACATGTCCAGCATTCCCTGTTCCTGTAGACCAGCAGGTTCTGCATCTTGGTCATCTTGTGCTTCTCCAAATAGACTCAGTGTTTCTCTTCCTGTCCTCAAGACAGGCAGCTGTTCTGTTGTTTGGTTTCTTTTCACCTACTGGGACTTGTTTTCCTCCTTCTAGGCTCTGGGAGACGGCAGCAAGTTCCTTCAAGAAGGCAGTTATTGAGCCTCTAAATCTTCTGTTTCTGTGGAAAATAGCAACAAATTCAAGGACAATTTCGTTAAATGTTTCTCTAGCCTATGAGGTAGGCAAATGAAGTAACTGACTATGGGAATTTCTCTTCAAGGTTGGGTATGGTAAATAGAACCATGCTTGGCTTAATCCTTCAGTGCTCATAAGCTATGTTTTGGTCCCAAGCAAGCAATATAACTACGAAGTTTGTGCTAGGAGCTCTCAGATGTATTTGCAAGGAAGGAGATTCTCCTCCCTTCTGCTATTTTAACTTCCACGGGATCTAAATGCTGATGTTTAAAGGCTTAAGAATTCTTCCTCAAACTACTATACTTCTCTGAACTACAGGGAAGGCATTTTGATCACTTACTCTGATTCTGAACTAGAGCACTTTTGAGGTTCATGGAATATTTCTTTTGGCACATTTCTAAGTGATGAAGTGGAACTGTTTGAGCAAAGCAGGAGCAGGGGCCCAAGGTTTAGGACCAGAAGTCCTTTTACTGAGCATCAGACCAAATATGTATTCTTAGAGTATGTGAGCATGCAGTGTCCCACAGGTTGTCTGTGCCCTCCTTCCCCCAATTCCTTGATTCTATTGCTATTACCAGACAAGAGGTAACTAACCAGTGACTGGCACATCCAGCCTGTGTTTTAGGTGTCTCTGCTAATCTGTTATTTGTAACTTTCACAGTTTCTCACTCCTAACCTTCACAGTTCCCACTGTTTCCCACAGTTTCTCAGCTTCTCATGGATTCCCATAGAACTGTCATCAGAAACACTTGGTTAATGATGTTTCTTGAGAGAAATCAGAAGTGGGCATTTCAAGAGACTGTGACTGCCTGAGGCTTTTTAGAAACAAAATGATCCAAGCAGGGAACTTCTGCTGTATACAGAGACTTAAAGACACAATTTCTCAGGCCCCTTTTCTTTCAAATAATGTCTAGCAGTGGCTAGTCTTATGTTGAGCTTAGAACTACACTGCATAAGATTTGAGTAGATGGTGACCAGCTTACTGCTGACTATTCAAACTGATCTGGAGCATCCTGGGAATATTTGAGTGGTTTTCAGGCTCTATTTGTCTTCTGACATGATTTTAAAATCAAGAGTTTTCTGAAGGAGTTTGTTCTTGCAATTTGCTAGTAGGCTATTTCTAAACAAATGTAGAAGTGTTTGCATGCATATGCTATTTGTCAGGAAATATCTTAATGTATATTTGTCTTGATCTAACTGTCTCTATAATATTAAAGCGCAAAATCTGTTTGAATACAAATAAGTGTGGAAGCCTTCTGGCTCCTGTGCTGTCAGTAGAGATTTCTCCTCCTGTGTTGGGAGGAGATGGTGGTTCTCTACTCAAAGCTGCCACAGCTGTCAGATGTTGAAGTACCTCCTGGTAATAATCACTGGCCAGCCTGAGTTTGATGCAGTGTCATAGAGACCCAAGCCAAATGGGAAATGTCAAGTGCTTGCAGCTGAATCATGCCTTCATGCCTTGGGATGTGATTCTGTTAGCCTATATGCACCCCCAAAATTGTATTGAATAACTGTATGGTTCAAACTTGTAGCACCAGGTGTAAGCATGTGGTCTTAGAAGTTCAAACAACTGATTTGATTAGAAAGCAGAACTTGATTTTTCTGGGATTAAATCAGTCTAATCAATGATCTAATTGTCAGTCTTGCAGCTGCAAGTTCACTAGACTCAGCATGGGGAGGGGACAGTAACATATAGCTGCTGACTGAACTTCTCTGACACTCTTACCAAACTACATCATTTGTCATGTAAAATAAAAATGCACTTATGGTTCATTAATACTTTTGACAGTGTCTTATTCTTGCATTCATCTTGGCCCTTTGATTTGCACTGGAAAATTTGGAAAAGCTTTTCACTCTTTCCTGGTGTTACTTAAACTAGACAACTTTTTTTTCTGAAAAACAGTTCAGTCTGGGAAGGAGCAGCCTGTGGGTGCAAGCACTGGAGGAGGTAGCTGGAGCCCTGGTCCATGAGGGATGCTAAACCCAGGTGATGCAAGTGGGGAAGGAAGCAAGTCTAAAATGACAATAGCAGAGCTGAACCCTAAAAAGTAGTATAAACTACTGTAATCTGGAGCTTAGTGCCCTCAGGTGCTGTGCAGGTTTCATCAAGGGCTCATTACTTGAGGCAGCACCTCTGCCTCCAGTAAGGAGTCACAAGGGCTGGTGGCCCAACAATACAAGGACTGGGAGGCAGCAGAACTTGCTGCAAAGGTAACAGCAGTGAAAATACTTCCTAGGAAACTATGTGAGAAGATTTGATAGCTTGTCAGTCCACTTTATGTTCTTATTTTGTCTTGGGGAAATCATAGCTGGTAGCTATTCTTGTCACCATAGAAACAAATTTTTAATAACAGTAAATAACTAACTAGCTTGTTGGCTGTTGTTGGGGAAGCTCTAACTTGCCTCTGTTTTCTAATGCAGTTTTTGCTAATTAGTATCGATGCTTTCCCATTCCTGACAGTTGGTCTTTCTGGAGTGCACTGAGACATAAGTTGCAAAAATGAAGTCCCCTTGAGCAGTTATGTGGCTTGAAAAGGAAGTAAATATTTGAAGAGAAATTTAGAGGGCAAGTTCAATGTGATGTAGAAGCAACTCAACCTCTCTGAGTCAGCTGAAGCCGGGTAGAGGGCCACCTTCTTGTGGGGAGCTGTGCCCCAAGAAGACACCCTTTCCTCAGTTGTTCCCAGTGCATAGTCCCTCTTGGTACAGGCTGCCAAGATGCAGCAAGGATTGGTGGTACAGGGTCTTGCAATGGCTCTTTCACAGATATAAAACCTGTAGTGAGCATACACTATCTTGAGGCATGTGCCTGATTTGCGAAGATGGAGGCCCAGTCACAAGCTGATGAAAACCATGTGGTGCTCTTCAAGAAGAAAAGATTATTTCTGTATATGAAAACTGTACAACTTGTGTCTCAGGAGCTGCCTTTGCAGCTCTTTCAAATATGTTTACTAGTGATTGGCCAACTGTAGGTGGGAACTGTGGGCAAAAATTCCCTTGTACACTTCTGTGAGGTATTTCCAGCAGGTTGTGGTGACTGAGATGTTTAAGGCAGTATATGTGGTATTTTCCAATAAAACAACAGTCAAGGGTGTGTGTGGCAGGGAAGAGCATAAAAAGGAAGATAAAAACAGAAGTGACTTAATGGAATAGAAAACTGTCCTTTTCACTTCCTTTCATCTTATATCACTCTCAATTAGGTCAGATTTGCAAATAGAACTGAAAAGAACATTAAGTTTCTTCTACTCTGTGAACTAAGTGTCCTTTAGACATTAAGGACATGAAAGAAAGGCAGGATGAAGGAGAGCAGAAGTAGATTAAATTTAAAGTGCTATAAAATAATACTAATTATTCTCAATTATGGATATTCAAATTTTGTCTGTAGGGTCATGTGGACTAGCATGAGGTGTTTATCTGTGGAACTTAGATGTGCCTCAAATGACTTCCTTGGGCAGGTCAAAGCTATTCCTGAGGGGAAACAAGTTAGAGCTGAGGGTTTGCTTTTCATCAGCCTGAAATCTATGTGCTTTATGGAGACTTTGTTTTATAAAATATCACTGGTGCTTTTAGTGCAGTGTTCTCCCCTCTGCAGGACATTAGTGTTCATGGTTGCCTGATATCTTAATTCATGATACTACAAAGCCAAGTGCCTGAAGCCAAGTGTCATCACTTGACCTCCCTGAGTCACGAGGAAAAATTTAAAGGTGCTTCACAGCTTCATGAAGAAGCTGTTTAGAGGGGAAGGGGGTGGTAGATGATGGCTTTGCATAGATATCTTCAAGTGATTCATCTGTAGAGAAACAGACTGTTAGAAATGAAAACTATTCTTAATGTGTATGATGACTTTTAGTTGGATCTGATAACTCTAGTATTTCTGATGGGAAATACAGGGGAGTTAATAGTGAATTGCTTCGTTCTGAATAGTATAAGAATATAGAATTGATTCTAAAACAACTACTTGTAACTGAATCGCATATCTCAGCAGGAAAAAAACATAGATATATTTTTTTTTTTCAGAACTGAGAAGTAGCTTAGCTTGAAACAACTTGAAGAAGGCCAGATTGCATCTTGCTTTGCTTGTTAATAGATCAACAGGAATAAACATGTCTTGCAAATTCCTTGTACCAATCCAGCTTACAAAGGAGATAACAGTACTCCTTGTAGTTCTCCTTAGGTCACAGGACGGTTTGAGGTTCACCGTGCACTGGTACGTGGCCATTTTGGCTTTGGTACAAAATGTACCAGTTTAAGTGACTGGATAGCTGAGACGTATGGTACCTGAGAAATTAGAGCATCTGTAAAAGACTTACTGAAGCTGTTTTAAACCAAGGCAACAGGATTTAGTATGTACTCTTGACCTTAGCTCCTGGTGCAGCTGGCATTATGAAACTGCCAGACTTGCACTTGTAGGGAAACAAATTTCAGTACTCTCACTAGCAGCCTTTAAATCTTATTTAACAACTGTTTTGCCAGTAACACTTTCCATATGTCTTAAGTGAGCCTGAATTGATATTATTAGTGTATTGGGCACTAAAATATTAATTAGCCCATCTGTATTCAAAGGGACTTCTGTTTTGAATGGTATAATAGAAAAGTATGCATGTGTATAATTCTTGATGTCTGTGACATCAAGATGGAAATCTGAGAAGCAGTTTAACAAATCTTACTTGTAGGCCTTTAACAGATATGATCAAGCTGCTTTCTTATGAACTAAGAGGTACACTTGCAGTTTGCTGTCTTTGCTCTAGAAGCACTTCTCCCTTGCCATGTGTTCTTGTACACAATATATCCTATTAAATGTGGAATTAGCGGTCTCCTGTAGTGTAAGCTCTTTTCTAGTCGAACTTTTCCACCTCAAGTTTTAAGGAGCAAAACCTTAAAAGGCAGACATGTTACAAGTACCTGAATACTTTGGAGGTCAGTAAGCAGCAGACTTTGTATACAAGTCTTTTATACAAGTTTGTATAAATTTCCAAATATCTTGTGGAAGTGTGTAATGCTCTCAGGCTTGAGCTACTAGGGTGGATTCAGGCAGCAGCTGCGTGTGTGTTCCTTTTTGTGTGCGTGGTTTTTTTATAAAGCTGTCTTGTAACGTGTCCTAGAGTGTAGTAGTTGGTCTAGAGGATCTATATTTTTTTCCGTCTGGATCTCATGGATATGAACAATGTCTTGTAGGATAAAACTGGAATATGAAAGTAGTCAGTGTACAGCCTGACAGGGTAGGGCCCTACAGATGATGGGGACAGTTGCATGTAAAAGCACATTTAAAGCCCTGGCAAAGGCTCTAGCTGAACTCAGCAGCTGAGGCTTGTGGCTGACATGATGTGTGGTGTCCCTTGAGCAGTGTAATGTGGAAAAAAAAAATAGAAGCTGCAGGAATGTTTTTCTGCTGGTGACAGTCTGAAATTTGTGGTAGTCTTTGTTGGAGCTTGTTGTGTGGAGCAAAAGGCTCAGGTCTCCCTAGCATTGAGGGCAGTGAGGAGAAACAACATCCCCATTTACTACCTCTTTGAGCATGATGGTACTTTCCTATATAGGAATCTATTCTGCAAAGTACCTCAACCCTCCGCACTGCTGTAACTTATTGTTTGAAGACTTTGTCATTTGGTGCCTGGATAACTGACTTCTTGCTAGGGTAAAACATATTAAAAGCTTTTTTTATTAAAAGCAGGCTTTAATGATGTTTCCTTGGATGTTGTGCCAGTTGCACCTTTGGAAAAATTAATTTTGCTGTAATAGTTATGTATATAAAGCTGTTCAGTTAATTCCATGAAACACTCTTTGTTCAACACAGCAAATACCATGCTTGAGATGGAAGGCTATATAGTGCTCTATAAATGAATGGCAAATGGAGCAGAGAATTTTTGTACATAAGCATCACTCCCACTGGGAATGGGTAGCTTCTTTACTTCCAGTCCTCTGGAGCCTGTTTCCTGTCATTTGTAAGGTAGAGATGGAAGAACGGTGCCCAGGGCTGTAATCTTGGAGCTCTTTCCCATTAGGATGATTCAGGGATTACAGAAGCAAAGCACTATGTCTAAACAATGGCTCATTCTGTCAGTTTTTCTCTTGTCTGGGCCATATGATAATCTGGTGGGTTGCACAGCTTAGAATTGATCCTGTTGCTACTTAAAAATGAGAGGAAAGAGGGCATGTTAATACATATTGCTACAAAGCTAAGCAGGAGTAGCTCTGTGGCAGGGTGTTCTGGTTGGGTTTCACTTGCTTGGCTGCCTGGTAAAGTGTAGCTGACCTGAATTGACTCTCAGAAGCTGCATTAACTGTTCAGCTGGTTCCTTGGTGAGAGGCGTGTTGAACTACCTGGTGCTTTTTACAGTGTCTTTGGCACAGCAGGAAGTTGGTACAGAAATCTAGTGCATCCCCCTGATGCTACAACTCCTCAATAGTTACAGGCTACCACAGGCTAGACCTGCCTTGCAATGTTTCTTACTGTCCTGGGGACTTTAGGTTGGAAGATCTATTACCCTGTTTTCTCTCAACACTTCCCAGTTCATCTGAGGACTAGGTTGTGTGAATGTTACTTTTTGGTAACTTCATCTCATAAAATCATTATTTAAAAAGAAAACTGCTCACAGAAATGTAAATGTTAATTTTGGTTCATTTTTTGGAAACAATTTTCTCCTGGCTGTAGTTTCAGTTGTGAGGTTTTTTGTATCTTGTTTTGAGAATATCCTTATTCAAATTCTTGGAAAACTGGGAAATGGAATGCAATATATATTGCTAGCTTTGTAGCAGGAGTGGGAGAGCTGCATTTTAATTAAGTATCACAAGGCTTTCTTCTCTGAGCAGGAAAGTGTTTGAACAGCAATCACTAACTGGGTTCAGCAAACGCGCTCACATAATGCTGAGGCTACACAAGGGAAGGCACTGGAAGCTGCGTGTACTGGGCCATTTGGGTCAAGTCTGCATGTGCCCTTTCCTCTCCCCACCCCAAAGACTCTGGAGGTATTGATCCTCTCTGCTTAAAATGCATGTGGAGCAGGAGCAGCAGCAGCTGGAGCAGCTTCCTTTCCTTCTCTGGGGGATGTGCATGGGTGCTGCTGTGCTCAGCCTTGCCTTGAAGGAGCGGACCTGGCACCCTCCTCTGAGGGGTGTCTCGAATCTGCATCTTGCAGTGCTTCACAACTTGTGCTTTGAGAAACGCTGCTCTGTAAAGCAGTTCAACTGCGCTCATGCATTTTTCAAGGCTTTATGCTCTGCTTTGATCCTCTGAGAACAGTTTTACAACTTCTTCCATCTCTTGGAATTAAGTTTTCTTTATACTAGCTTAATTTCATGTGGAAACCAAGATGTGCCCCAATGACATGCTTCTGTCCCACTTTATGGATGAAAGAGGCAGTGGAGTGTGGGGAAAGCAAATGGAAACTTGTTACTGTAGCCCCATTTTTCATCCCACTAATGATTCCTGCTATATTTCAGAACATCTAAAAATGATTTAGTAACTCCATCTTTATACTCTCTTTTTGAGAGGACAAAAAGCCTTAATCTATTCCCTTTCCATAACAAAAAGTAGGTGCAGAGTTAATAACTTACAGAAAGCGAGTGTTTAAAAGGCATTTTCACCCTGAAATGCCTGAAAGCAAAAAGCTGCTGGGTGGATCCACTCCAGCTCTTTCAGCTGCTGGACAGGAGTCCTTGCTCCCTTTGCTGCTGCTGCCCTTGGTACTCTCACCACTCCTGCCTTGTGTTGAATGTCTGTGCCCCTTTTCTTGTATCTTTGTTCCAAATACCACCTGGCTCCTCTTGCTGCAGCAGGATACTTGGAAAAGGTGTCAGAGCAAGTCCTTTGACAACAGCCCATTTCTTCTGCTTTCCCTGTGACAGCCTTTAACTCAGACTGCCTTCCTCCCTCTTAGAGCTCATGTTTTTCCATTGGTATATGTGACTGGTATGATAGTTGTCCTCACTCTAGGATGTGATGACCCAAAGCCCTAGCTCACTGTCACACCTTCTGGCCTGTGACACTTGTACTCAGTGATGTTATCTGTAAGCCATGTCCTTCATTATAGGAATAAAATACATTCAGAGTCTGCTCTAACTACCACATATTGCAAAGCCGGGAAAAACACATGATCCCTGGAGAACTTTCCCAAATAGCTGCCATCTCAGACTTATCTTCTGTTCTCTGAGCAGAGCTCTTTCCTGCCTCTTATGCATGGAAATAAGTATGAAAATAATTGACATCAAGTACCTGAATTTATAGTGCTACTATTTAAATGCAAATTTTGTTTTGGTGAGACTGATCCAATAAGACAAATAGAGGGCACTTATGTAAATAAGCACATTGTAATGAAACAATGAAGTACTTGTAACTTTGGTTGTTAGTATTTTCCTGTTTACCATGGCTGGGCTACATTGGATTTTAGAAACAGAGTGAGTGTCAGGAGTGGCACTTGACATTCAGTGTTGTGGCATAAAATTGTATAGAACTGTAGGCTGCAGTCTGGAAAAAAATGGGTTCATTAGGTGCTCAGAAAAGTGGAGGACTTGCATTTTTACATTAGCAACATGATAATAGATAAATATAGAGAATAATTTAGTGCTGTCCTTTAGATATGTGACTTTTCTGATATAACCATTTGCTTTTTTAGAATGTTTTTCTTTAATGATAGGTTTATTGGAAATACACCCACTAACATTATTGTATGAATGAAATCGGAAGTAACTATATAAAGCAACCTATTTGTTTTCATTATCATTCAGATGAATAGTGCAATTTATGTTAAAGCCAATATTAAATAATATGGAATACTGCACTCTATGTAGGTGTACAGCCTAAGTTAATCCTTTAGTTTCCTCCTTTAGTTAATGGAGGCTGGGAGACACCTCCATGAGAATTTAGGCTGGAACAAATTGTTCTCTGGAGACTTTTTTTTCTGTGGGCCAGAGAGGCAACCTGAACAAGATCTTCAGGTAAGACAACTATCAAGTTACTAGCATCAGGAAGATGAACTGCATGCTGAAGGAGTGTGGCAATATCTTTTGCTGCACAATGCATTAGTCTGCTCTGAGCAGGCTTGTTATAGGGTTTCCTTAGGACCTGTACTGCCATGATAAATTTTATTAAATTTGAGATGAGGGGACTGTTCAGCAGGAATATAGATGTTCTCTCCTATGTCTATCTGACTCTAAGGTATGCTGAGCCTTAGACTTAGACTGGTTTTGGGGTGAATGGGCTGAGAATGCCTGAAGAACGGGCTCAACACCCTGTGTCTTGATGAGGCAGCAGAAAGGGTGCTCCCTTGTGTGATAGCTGTAACAGCTATAGCTGTGTTAGCTGTGTTATCTGATAAAGTTAAGACTTGTAATACTCAGAGAAAGCCCATCTTCAAGTTGCTTTAGAGCTGATAGAATAAACCTTAAAGATCTGCTTTACCTCTGGCAAAGGAAAGTTATTGGCAAGATGATTGTAAATGGGATACACAGCAAGATAACTTAAAATAAATAAGGAAGTAGGGCAAGGAAGGAAGCCAGTGAGGAGATTGTAGTTGAACTGAGCAGGACTGCTTGTTTATAATGAATGTTATTTGCTTTCCTAAGTCTTCAAATGCTTTCTCTTTCTTTCTGTAGGGAAAGCAAGGCTTGTATCTCTAGCCATATCTCACAGCTATCAAATGCTGGATACAATAAAAGCTTCCAGCCCTGTGCGTGAAGTGGAAGATTTAAAACAAAAAGCTTGAAAGACATCTAGTGCCTTAATGAGGTGGGCAGAACCTTAAAAGCCCTGAGCAAATGGAGAAACTGCAGAATTGCCAGGTCTCCTGGCGATCCCCTCAACACAAGGCAGAGGTAAAGCAGCAGGGCTATCTCTTTGCAGATGAGATTTCATTGATGCTGTGCAAATGCTTCTACTCAATTACTCTTCCCCCTCAATGTGGTTTGGTTTGGACTTGTTTGTGCCTCTTCTGAGAGGCTTTTGGGGATGGAGAACTTAGGTCTGATATTTTTGAGGTTTCTCTGACTCTTCTAAATGTGCAGAGTTATGTGCAAGGTCTTTGTCCTGTAAGATAGTGAAGTGGGAGCAGATTTAACCGGACCTGTTAAATACACTTTGTGCTTTGGAGTGGCTGGAATCTGACTTGAGATTGCAAAGGTTTTGGAGTAATCATATTGTAATAGAGAATTGCTAGACATAAGTCAGGAGATGCAAAGAAAACATTTGAGTGCTCTTTTGTAGCAAAGGCCATGCTATCTTGTATGTTTTGGAAGGAAAGGGATAAGTTGAGCAATTTAAAAATGAAGTGACACAAATTTTGCAGCATCCTTACTCTGTGGTAATTCACTAAGTACAATTTCTTAATAGTGCAAAAAAAAAAACAGCTTGGAAAGCAACTACCATGGCCACAACTGAACTACTGAAAGGGTTGAGTAGTGTTGAGAGCTAATTTAGTTAAATATCTAGGGAAAACATGCCATGAGTGCTTGCATGCTATAAATGGGAAGGAGCATTAGCATCTGCCAAGGACAGGCAGATGCTAATGAATAGCCTAGGGAACTGTTTCTCTGGCACCAGTGAGATGATGCCTGTGTTAACTCTCCAGGCTGGCATCACCGTTTTTCTGCTGCTTCCTGTTCTGGATTCAGGTCTACTAGAGCTCCCTGCAATCCAGTCTTCTACTGGCAGGCTCCCATCTCCGATGTGACTCACTCCTCCTTACATAGGATGAAGATAAGATGAGGGATATGTCACCCTTTCTTTGCCCTACCCTGACACTTCTCCCCCTCAGTTCTATTACCCACTATGCTCAAATCTCTGAAACATCTTGTAAGAAACTCTTGTAGAAAACAGTGGGAGGAAATCCAAAGAGGGTTTTATTCTACACTGTAGAAAACATGTAATTCCACTGTACTTTAGCTCTTGGCTAAGGCAGGCTGCCACCCTGGATGTCATGTCTGGGTATATGCCACAGTGATGGGGCATCTGGTGAACCTGGCACAGGTGACTACTGAGGGGAGGGTGTACCCAGCTCTTGATGCAGTTCCATTTTTTGCATGTCTCTTGCCAGCTGCTACTTTTTTCATGACTTCATATATGCATAATGCTACTCAGTGCACACCTCTTATGGTCTGAACTTAAACAGCCTACAGGAGGTGTGAACAGATGTATTTAACTTTAGCAGCTGTCATGAGCTGAGAATAGTGGCTGCTGGTGGCTGGGTGTGCTTAAAAGCCAACCCCACTTTTTTAGTGCTCTCTTTATTACTGTACCTTTCTATGCTGTGGCATCTTTAACACTGCTGGAGTTGCAGGCTTATTAAAAAGTGGTGCTTTCCCTTTTACATTTCTAGCAAGACATTGTTCATATTTCATATTCTTGCCAAATCCGTGGAGAAACCAAAGCTGGATTTGTGGTGAAACATCTTACTGAGTAGACAGGCTCACTGATGGTAAATGAAGACCTTGATACAGAAAACATTTCACAGTTGAATTGGTTCCCAATGTGAAAGCAAATTGATTTGCAAATGCAGATTGAATTAAGTTTAAGATGACCACCAAGGTATTGCGAAGGCCTGCTTATCTGGGAGATGTCTTGGGCATTCCCAGGAGACCAGAGAAAGCTGGAAGATACTATGGAGCAGGCAGCTGCACAGCTGTAGGAAACAACTGTATGAGAAGGACTGGAGACAGCTAGCAAGGATGCCCTCAGGAACAGGAGGAGACCAGCACTGGTTTAGCCCTTGTCAATCAGATGAGAATGGAGGATCTTGGAGTTTAGTATCTCCCTGTTTTCCAGACACCTTGGGAACATAAAAAAATAGAAGCAACTGTAAAACACTCTCTTTATCAGAGGTTGCCCATGGACATGGAAACATTCATCATGAGCTTGCAGCAATTTGAGGCTCATTGTGATTCAAAGTGAACTGACTTGGAAAAGCTGGCAGTACTTGAGTTGGAATGAATTATTACGACTCTATTTTTCTGAGACTTTGACCACACTTGTCGCTAATGGTTTACAAACATACCAGTCTTTCTACTTAGAGCTGTTACTCCTCACGATGTGATGACATATCAAAGTTTGAGATGCTTGAAAGTTTTCTTTCTAGGCAACTGTCCAATCGAAGTAGCTTAAAAAAGATTTCACAGCTCTGAGTTGTTGAAATCTGGAATAAAGTTCTTGATATGTAGGTGTTCCTGGTATTTCACAGAGAATACAATTTGATCACAGTTCTAAAATATACCTCATTAAAGTTTAGCTCTGCCAACATAGTATTTATGCAACTGGCATAGCAAAATTAATTGCTGGAAACTCAAGGCAGGGGTAAAATAATTTACTCCTTTCACCACTGCCTGGGTTACAATAAGGTGTGTGGCCAGTGATGGCTTGGACTCCCCAGAGCAGTCCCTTGTGTGGGGAGACCTGTCTTGACAATTCTTTAATACAAGGTTACTCTGCATGTGAACACCAAAATAATCCCTTTAATTTCCATGCCTGTTCCCTATTGAATTGCTATGATTTCTCTGTGCTTATTACACTTTCTTGGCATGTATCACTTAAAGGGACTTTTTTTTATCTTTTGTAATGGAAGGTGAGACTTATTGTTTGCTTGTAACTTAAATTGGATTTGGTTTTACTGTAACTTGTGTTGAGCTGTTTTTTATACACCTATATCCCTTAAAGCTTTTGCTTTAAAACTTGTAAAACTTTGTATCATGTAACGTGTAATTTTGGGGGCAAGTAATGCCTTTCACAAGTGTTAGTTTATTTGGGAAATGTATGTTGTGTCTTTCCCTATCACTCCCACCTTTTCGGAGCCCAGAAATGCCTTCCTCTTGCTCTGATACTCTGCCTTTGTTAGATATGAATGGTGACTGGAAATATGAGATAATATGAAACTAATGATAGGGATGTAGAATTAGCTTGCAGCCTTCCTGCAAGTGTTACAAATATTTCTGGTAAATGCCTCTAATTTTATTGTTAATAGGTAGTTGTAGTAAAATATTCACATGACTCATGACTGTCTGGGTTTTTTTTTTTAGCATGTCTAAAAGTGAGTATGTTGCAAACTGTTCTCCACCAAAAGCATGTTATAGCTCTAACTGGGAACAAGTGCTTTTAATGTATTAAATGGCTAATGAACTGTTAGGTTTGTATCCAAGTTGAACTTGGGCTCCAGTAAATACTTCTGAATATGTTTGTGGTATGATGAAAATGTTTAGAGTTAAAAATCCTGAGTTTTGTAACATGCTTCTACGATTTGGAGTTATCACCTGAGTCTGGGTTTGTTGATGCAGAATACATTTCTCCAGTAAGTGTTATTTTAAAAAAAGGGTGACCCTCTGAATTTTATTTTTAGAATGATACCAAGCTCTTCCCTAAACTGACCTTCTTAATGTAACTGGTACAAAAGACTTCCATTTTATCAAAGTATAATGTCCTTGTGAACTTCAATTTAAAATGTTTCAAGATGTACTTGAAAAGACAGCTAAGTACAAATATAAAACCTGTGCAAACCCTGTTCTTAAGGAAATACCTTCTGTTAGTGTGTACTCTACCAGAAAAATATTTTTCTGGGCTTTCATAGCTAGAGCACTTATACTTCCTATTTGTTGTGTATTATACTATTGCACATCACTATAGATGTCACTGTATGGTGGTTGGTGTCTGTCCCTCACCACCCTTTTAGCAGTTGATGGAAAATACAATCTATGGATATTGATGCATATGTATGCTTCTCAGAGCACTTTGAGTAATCACGGATGGAACTTAGCATTTCACTCCTGATCTGTTTCTGAATGCTCATTCTTTAATTTTCGTTATTAGATTCATCTAATTCAGCCCTTCTGCAAGCACATTTAATCAGTAGAAAGTAACTATCTAGCCTGGCTAGGGAGATTAATTACCCTTAAACCTGGTTCTAGATGTGATTTCGCTTGTCCCTTCTTCCCTCTACCCCCATGGACCTATGGAAAATGAAAGAAAAATAAAATAAGAAACACAAAAGAAAACAGAAGAAAAGAAAAGCCAACAACAACAAAAAAAAGGGAGAAGAGGGGGGAAAAACAATCATGTGCTTCAGGCAACTTCAGTCTGGCTTGAGCCCTGCTGTGAAGTCTCTCACTTGTGTGACTTGCTGAAGTAGAAGCCTGTGCCTTACTTGAGAGGTCCCTCTTGATCCTAGATATGTCATCTGTGGCAGGTTGATGTTAGATGCATGAAAAGATTTTGCAAAATACTGCTTTGAAAAGGTTGGAGGCACTGACTTGGAGCTTACTAGTGGGGCACAGTTCTGTTCTTGGAAAACTTCCAAACCCTGAAGCATGCATTTGTAGAACAACCCCCAAATCTTGATATGATCTCATTTAAAAGGTTCAGGCTTTTTTACTATTATTTGGGAAGAGAAACATGGATGCAATTAAAGATGAAAACTTGCAGTCTGTCCTGCCTGAGTCTGGAGCAATTTTTCCTGAGCATGTCTCCCATATATTTATTGGATTTCCAGCAGACTTTGTGACAAAGCCATGGAAGCCACTATGGGCAGAGGAAAACACATCCCCAACAGACAGCAATTTCCTGGTTCAGGGGCTCTGTAAACTACTGCCTGTTTACTATTGCCCTTCTGCCACAGTTTTGCTCAGGTGAGTGTAACTTGGGTCTTGTAGCATTTTAAGTATGTTGAACAATTCACAATTACTCTATTACATGAATATAATGTATTACTCGATCCTAAAAACCACAAAATTTTGTGAAGAAGCAAACTGGTCTGCATAAGTGTTAACGTTCTCCTACAAAAAACAAAGAGGCTGCAGATAAATGAGTGTAAAGCTACTGCAATGGAAGGCAGATCAGACCCATAATACTTAAGACTTGTCACTTTCATTTTAGTTAAAAAGCATCATTTTCTGTACTCTGAAGTCTGAAAGCCTTGGACCTGGGACTTGCTTGGATATGTAGGGCAACAGATGAAATTCTGTCTCCCTGTTAGATGGAACTTTCTTGCTGTTGGAAAATACTCCTGTAGACAGAGCACAGGTGAGCAGCTCCCATATGAGACTTTGCAACTCATGATACTCTGCATACGAAGTAACCCTTCCTATATTATATAAAAAAACTGATGTAATCAGAGTTTATTCAAATGATATTGATGTTTTACCTAAGCTCTAGAGCACTCTGCAAAGTATTGTGCAAGACCTGGATAAAAGTAGGGACTATGATACAGTATGTGTGACTTAAATGCAGCATATAGATGTCTGAGTAGTCAAATGCTCGTATTTGCTGCTACTGCTAGTGGCTGGACCAAAGATGGACAGTTTGGGAAGTTCACTGCTAGACTTAGTCTCACTGTCATGACTTTGAGGTTTTTGCCTTGTGGAGTTTATTTGTACCAAAAAACTTTGCCTCGTGTTGTGCCTGGTCTACTTTATCACTGAAGATGTTTTTTGGTGTCACTGGTACCTGGGGACATTCTGAAAGATGTTTTAGAGCAGTACACCTAGCTATTACCTTTGAAAACTCTGGAGGATGTGGCTTATTCTGTCATTTCCTATGTTTCACCCAATGCAGAACTAAGTTTCTTAGGTATGGTCCCAAGAGAAAAATGGAAGTACTACCTTATCTATTTTATTAGTGATAATTGGATCATAATTCATTAGTGAGAAATGATGTTTAATGAAGATAATGAGGAAACTGCTTGATTGAATTGGCTTGACTTTCTAATTTCTAGTTCTTACAAAGAGCAGAAGGAGAAAGTGTTTAAATGCAATGCTCACTTCTAAAACTCCCAGAAGGAAACACTTCCCTAGGTACTCAGAAGTGCTTGAACATAAAGCTATTTGGAACCTGGGATTTGAGAGATGCAGGGGGCAAAACAGGACAAGTAACTTAGATAACTGTTCTTCATCCCCTTTGCTCTCTTGTCCTCTTCTTTCCTAGTTTTAATAAATGATTGAGTCAAATATTTAGTAGACTGGATGCCTGGTCAGAGGGTACCTTCCCAGCAGAAGCAAATAGGTGCCTCTTAGGCCTTTTGGGCTTGAGGTTCAGAGAATGTCTTTGCAAGATGAACAGCATCCATCATCTAAGAAATGCTGGAATACTACTACTTTTGGCTTAATGTTATGACTGATATCCAGTATTTAAAAAAAAAAAAAGAAAAACCTGAATGACTGCTGTTCAGAATGATATTTAATCAACACCACAGTAGTGAAGAGGTTTTCAGCTTTCTTCAGTCTCTCTGCTTCATTAGCTTTCTATCTCTTTTCAAATCTGATCATACAATATGTCTTTGTCTCTCTTGCTCTGCTTCTTAATTTCTCTCTTTGGTAATAGCCTCATGGTTGAATGCCTTAATTGATTCATGCAATATCTATATCTTACTATGTATCATAGGCTTCTTGCTGGTCTCTGTGAACTTCATTTTCTGTGCTCTATTACTCAGAAAATAGAAGTCACCTCTGACTGTAATTGTATTGATTTTTATAATGGGATGACCTTTAGCATCAGAGAGTCAAAGACTGCAAAGTGGAAACAATATTGTACTCAGCCAGGATAAACTTTCCAGTTTCTTTAGGAAAAAATGGAGATCTTCATTATTTAGGTTTACCTGTTGTGCAAGACCCAGTGGAAGTCAGTGAGATATGATAATCTGGAGCAGTGGTTCTTCTGTTCTGCACAATTTAACAGATAGGCTCCTGCCAGTGAGAAACTCTGGGCTATCATTCCTCCAATTGTACTTGATGGCTTAAGAAAAAAATGTAGATGTAGTAATATACTTTATACATATTCTGCAGATTGTTTTAAGTGTTCCTTTAGGATCATTTATAAAGTGTGCATTTGTTTCATCTTTATTGTAATTTGGAAAGCCCTTATGGGGAAGAGAAATGTCTATTTCCAGCAATCTATACTTTCAATTTTTGACCTGCCTGTTACTTACAGAAATACTTAATGTCACTGAGAACTACTACATAATTAAGAATGATTATTGTTTCCAGTCATTGTATCTGTGATTGTGAAAGCTAAAGCATGGCATGTATTGCTAAACTTCTACTTCACTTTGTTTTCACTGACCAGATGGAAGAAATAGCAGGTATGTAAGGAAAAATGAACTTTCTTGGTGTTTATACAAGCATCTTATTCTAACACAGCACTCTGTGATGAACCTTTGAAAGAGTCATGGTGCCTGGGCAAGATGAATCTCAGCCTATTTTTTAACCCTGTAAGGGTGGAGAGTGATTTGATGTTTGGTAGAGGCTTGTTTTATAGATAATTAAGGGAATCTAGGCAATGGGATTTCATAAATTTGCTTAACTGAAAGGTTAGATGACTTCTGCTCTTTTTTCATGGAAAAAAGTTTTCATAGCAGATCAACAAGGAATAAAAAAAAAAATGCTTTGAGTTCAAAAGTTGTCCTGTTCTGCTACTGTTCCACCTTTAAGTATATCCTATTCCTAGTTCAGTCCTCTTACTGTTGCAGCAACCTGGCTGAGAGATAGGAGGACAGGAGTGAAAATGTGGCAATATTTCTACTTGCTTTCTTTCCTGAATTGTCATAAGACCTGTTTCCATTTAATATGGACCTCAAACATACTGTGTAGTTCCTTGTCCTTATTTGACTAAATCATTATCTCCCGGATTGTGAATCCACTGGGCAATACACCAGCTTTTCCCACTAGTAGGAGGCGGCAATACAGTCGCTTGCACCAGCAGTGGGATGGTTGTTATTTGTAACATCTGCTCGCATGGCACTACCAATCCATAAATAGCTATGCAACTTGATGCATGAAACACTAAGATTTAAGATCATGCAGTTGTAATACTGATGTCATGCATTTCAATGGCAAAACTACTAGAAGGTTAATTTTGGGGAGCTAATTTTGCAGTTACATCTCTGAATCAAGCTTTAAAATGGTCGTGTGTGTGTATATATATATATAAAATTGTTTACTACAAGTAACTTCACCAGTGTCCCTATCACCATCTCTTTGCATATTAAGAAATTAAGTTTTAATTCTTTGAGCTTACTCTAGCATAAGAATAATGCAAACCTAGAAATGAAATGCAAGAGGCAGCTATACTTGATCTTGTGTAGGAGATGGTTCAGTTAAGCAGCTTTTCAGCTGAACTTTAGACAATGCCTACTGTGCAAGAGGAGCTTTAAAAAAAATCTAATGGTGATTCTAATGGAGAGTTCAAAGCCATGATTTTTAAAAGGAACTCAACTTACTGCCTGTGCTCTCATGAATAACTGAGCATGTTTGGGTGAAACTTGAGATTGTGCAGGCCTCTGATTGATCTGTAGATTCTACAGAGCAGTTAAGTGTAGATATACAGAGAGTGATTAGTGTGCTCTTGGTATAGAGAAGTTTTTAACTACAGACTGAAAATAGGGCTCAGGAAAGCTGCTGTTGCTCTGTACTGTATTTCCCTGCTATTGCAGGAAGATGAGGTAAGGTTGGATGAATATAGTATTTGCTGCTTTGCAAAAGAGTCAAAAGATGGGGAGGTCTTGAAGGTAATTGAAGTAAAGACAAGTTGCTTCCTACAGCCAAGTTTGGAGAGAGGTGGTGAAGATGGAAAAATGGCAGTAAATGGACAAAATCCAGACAGCAGTGCAGTAATGTTGATAGGAGCTTTACGAAGGCAAAAGAAAATCCTTGTGTCTCCATTCTTGTTTCTTAGTGATCTCTATTGAAGTGAAATAGTAGGAAATTGGAGATAAAGGGACATCAGAAGCCACAAGGAGTCCTTGACAACCTCAAAGCAGCTTTTGGGGTACAATTTTAGATGTGAGCTGTCTCGGGTGTTTGCAAGGCATACAGAAATTGGGTAGTAGCTGGGAAGCAGACAAGCTTGTCTGCGTTAGGTTGACTGTTCCATGTACTCATGTGAAGAAGTACTAGTACAGTGCTGGAAAGGTAAGTGCAGGATACTAAGAAAGCTCTCCTTTTGCAAGAGAAAAAAGTGTGTAAGAAGATTCTGCATTTCTCCTTGGTTCAGGCTATGTGAAAAAGCTGCTCTTGAAAACACCTGAGAGCTCTTCTGGTTTTCTTCCATAAAGATGATTTTAAAATAGATGGTTTCTCCAGAAGCTAGGAATCAAGCAAATGCAACGCTTTTGCAGTATGTACCCCAGGAAAAGGTATGTGACTCCCCGCTGTCACCAGTGCAGGGGTGTTAACCTTAAAGACATTACAAAATAGGGACAATTTTCTTGGTTGAAGACCCTTTTTTCTCCTCTTAATTCAGTCTGAGAAGTCAGGACTGACAAAACTGCTTTCAGCTGTACTTTGAGCTTCCTTAACTTCCAAAAGAAGCTGATATTTGTAGCTAGGAACTCATGAGCAAAGAAAGACTTATTTCCTTTGCTGTGCAAATGTAATCTCTGCAAAAGCTTGTGCCACACAGAATAATTGTATTGTATGACAGTAATATGCGATTGGGCTAAGCTGGAACCTGCTAGGTTCCTAATACCGGAATCTGGGGAGTTACCTACACACTTGTCATCTCTGCATTTAAATCATCCTATAACCACAGTATAAACGTCTCTATTTTCACTCTTACTTCCGAACAGCCTTCTATAGGAGCAGATCTACTGAAAGATTGTTTCTGGCAATTATAGCTGAACAGAAAAAAATCTGGTTAGATTATAACACAACAAAATAAGAGACGAAAACAAGGAGATGCATTATATTCCTGTTGCTGCCTCAGTGAACAGGAAATGTGCTGGTCAGTGTTGCTATTGCTTTTTTGCTCCCAACTTAGGTGGATTTTCTTTCTGAGGCTATGATTTTTGTCAAGTAAGACTTTGAACAGACTGTGTCAAGACAAGAAAAATTACTGATTGGGAGGCCATTATTACAACTGCGGAAAAGGAAATAGCTAAACTTTTCAGTAGAAATGTGCAAGTACTGAAGTCTCCAAATTACACTTTTAGTATCATACTCATCCTGTCTCCTTCATCCAACCTGTATTTTCTTCCTTTCTATTTATTTTCTATTTACTTTCTTCATCTTTGATTCACTACCACAAATCTAACATTATTTCCTTTCTTTTGTATTATATTAACATGTAAGTGCATAAGATATCCTTAAGGACTATCCTTAGCAAGTGGTTGTTTTCTGCCACCAACACTTCTATAGTTACTGCTTTAAGAGCAGGAGTATTTCATCAGACATATTTAGCTGCCTGGTCTTGTCTATATTTTCTTCTGAACTTAAGTGTTGTCTTAAAAATGCATCATTGCAGCCTGTCTTATAGAAGGTAATTGTATGCTATAAGCTGTTTTGATTGCTATCAGTAATTTTTTGAGCTATTAAGATTAATGCTTTGGATATTCTTTATTTCAGAGGCTCTCTGTGGAGCCAGTACAACATGGTTTGGTAAGGTGCAATATATACCTTGTGACTGATGGTTGTTGTTGTTACTTGGTACAAGTTTGCACTTTCTTCAGAGATGCAGCTCTTCTGAGGCTCTGACTGTCAGACTCCATCCCCTACCTGCCAAGTGTCAGCTTTTATCAGGAATGACTAGAAGAAAGCTGCCCTTTCCCAAAGCATTTTATAGCCATCTCTAAGGTACCCTCATTTTAAAAGCAGAACAACAAACAGCCCCAAATGTCTCCTGTCCTTGTGACTCAATAGCAGTGTGATTATCAGCCTGCTTGGCTAATCTAGGAGGATTACTACAAGGCCCTTCTGCCCTGTTCAGGCTATATAGATCCTATAGCATTAGCTTTCTCTTGCAAGGATTAATATGCTTGCTTAAAGAAAGTATTTGCATCTGGTAAATAGCTGGCAAATATGGTATCTAGGGAACTAATGGCTGTTTCTGTGTATTTTCTTTTCCTGGATGCTACCTTATCCTAGGGAGCTGTATGTGTATGTTTGGTGTGTGGCTTTTTTGTCTGTGCATGTTGAAGTGTTACCTTGACTACTTGGCATGTGGTATCATTTCTGTCTTAATGGATTACACCTTTGGTCAAAGAGCTGGCATCCTATCACCCCGGTCAGCAATTTTGTTTGCTTTTTGGATTGGTCTTTATTTTACAAATTCAGGGAAGCATGGGAAATTAGACACACTTGGGCAGTAAGACCTTTGGACTTAAGTTTGTAATGATAATGAGTTTCTGGGTATCATGATCTTTCACTGCAATACAGCAATGCTTGGTGTCTTGCTTCAGCTGAGCTGTAGGAGCTAAGAGGGATGGCCAGGGGCTAGATGTTGATTCTCTGATGATTGAAGTCCAATCTCAGTGCTACAGGGATGAAATGATGTATTTATATTTTTCCTAGAAGCACTGTCAAGCCTATCAACCTCTTCTGAGATGGTGCAGATGGCTGCATAATCTTGCAAAATATCACAGCCAGAGATATCCCAAGGAAACCTGTCAGAACCCTTAACAAAATAGTAGGTTTCCACATAAAGCTTGTGAGAAGTCAACATCAAAGTGTAGGGAGGTCATTTAAACTTGTTTATGTTTCTCAGCATGCACCCATAGATGCCTTTAATTTACTGTCTCCCATCTTTTTGTGATGTTCTCTTTTTAGGTTTTTAAAATTTAATAAGTTCAGATTGTTCTTACTGGAATTGGGAATAAAAGACTACTTTTACTAGGAAAGAGGTGAAAAACAGCCAGCTCCCTGTTTCCAAAAAAGAAGCAATAAGGCATTTAAATGCCTACATTTGGAATGTTTGATTAAAGGCTTTCAAAGGGAATACAAATTATTGAACTATAGATTATAGGGTTTAAAACAATTAAAAATAGAATCAGTAGGTAGAAAGGTAGGACATAGTGAGCAGGGGAAATCTAATTGGTGGGAAGTTACAATTCAGACTTTAAAGAAGTAACTAACTTGTTGTAAGTCAACTAATCAAAAATCAAAAGATTTCAGTATCCCCAAGGGAGGAGGTTATCAGGAACTTCTGCAGGGATACGTGATAAACGCTTGAAGAGTCATGGGAAATGAGTGAGTAAAGAGTGGTGAAAACTAACTAGAAAGTTTTCAAGATGTTTAACATGAAAATTGAAGAGTTGCAGAAGTCTTTTATAACCTCAATTTCTGGACAAGAAAATGGCAAAATAAGTCTGATTATCTTAGTTTATTTTGTCTTTCCTCCAACTGTAACTATGCAGTGATGTGCTTAGCTTAGTGCCAAACAGGAAAGGGATTCATGAATTGGGCTCCTTAGACTGCAGAATGACTTGAAAGTTAATAATGAAGAACTAAACGCCTATAACTCTTCATGCAGCATGTAATTATATTGTGGACACTATTGCTATAATGTGTTTTGATGGTAACACTATAGATGCCAAAAGGCAGATGGCAAAGGAAGGTCCATCAAGAGTTTTTGAAAACAGCAACTCCTGCTTTTCAAGTCCCTGGGATGCTACATGTATCAGGCTATGTCTCTTAAACAGTTGCCATCTGCCACGGAGTGCATGGTGCTGAACAAAGCAGACTCTGTAGCTTGCTACACTGGACTAAAAAAAGGGTAAAATCTTTCTTTGGGAGAAGACATTCAAACTTGTTTTTTCTATGGAGTCAACTTCTATAAAATTGGAAACAGCCTGTGTATTTGTTTACAAGCTGAAATTTAAATGCTTTTTAGTAAGATCTGTGCATGTAAGGTAGGACAGATCTTCAGGGTGACTGTTACACCTACAACTTTGCATGCTTCTGCTGTGGCATCCAAGTTAGGATTGCTTCAAAACCATAAAACCCAGGTGGAGAAGGGTTGCAGTTGGTTTTGGTTTCCAAACAAAGGTATCATGCCAAGATTGTGTGCATGTGTTTTGTGCTTCTGTTAGTAAGGAATGTGTTAAGTCTTCATATTAAGCTAGAAAGGTTTACTTTTTATTGATCATACCAATTGCCATTATTACCTCAGTTCCAGAGGTGGAATTGGAACAAAATCCAGACTTTCAGTCCTTTTCTTGGAAAAAGACAACACAGGAGAACAGTGTTTGCAAGATACGAAAGCAAGCTTGGTCAAAACTTAGATGGTTTTCCTAATGGTGGGTGAAAATCAAAAGAAAAAGCTTTCAGAAAAGGTGAAAAAAGGAAGAGTGCAATTAAAGTAATGGACTATTAAGAAATGCCTGAATAGGAGATGTCTTGCAAACAAATTCTGGAGTGGAGGAAGGAGAGAAAAAAAAACTATATAGCTCCTTCTCTGACACTTTGATAGAGGAAAGTAACGGATGTCTTTCTGGACAAGAAAAAATGACATGAAAATTTCATGAATCCTGAGATAAATGGGGACTTGGAGGGAATCTTGTTAGTAGAAGATAAACAACTGAGAGAGGTTATATATAAATGATGAATATGCTTTGCAAGGAGTAGAAAAGACTCTACATTACTGTGGTAGAGATAATGGAAAAGAGCTTGCTGAGTGATAGAAAGATATTGTCTCCTAAGAAATAGGGAAGCCATTTAGTGTGACTCTCTTCCTTTACTCATGAATTTTTCTCTTCTGTTATGTCAAAAATCACTAGAAAATGCCTCTTACAGCACAGTCAGTAAAAGGGGAGGAAAAAAAAATCAACATAATGGTGAAATGGAGATGTTCTTTCTGGGAGCAGAGTATTATTCTAAGCACTTGTGTTCTGTTTAAAATGTTCCACTATTTCCCACACTCACTGTGTGTCAAATTTTATTACCCGGGGCTCAAAGCTGCCTGAATCACCAGTTTGGATTTTAGGCCTTATAAAGGCCAGGAATTCTAGCAAGGCTTGCAGAAGCATTGGTAACTCTGGATTGAAAGACCAGAAGAGGGAATCTGTTCCTCCTTATCCTGGTCTTTTGAGCAGTGTTATATAATGGAGTTCCAGTATTAATTTTTTTGGACCAGAGCATCTATTTGAGAAAAATATCCAGTCTGATCCTAAATGTATTTGATATCAACACTTATAGCTGTTTCTATACTGTTCACTCAAGACTAATGTTCTATGCTTTTAGTAGAAATAAAGTAGTTCTCATCTGAATTAAGTGTACTCGGAGAGATCTGACAACACAGATGCAATGCAAAGAGGTTGGATTGTGTCCTGGCTCTTCCTGACCATGCAAGAATCTCTCCATTTAGTAAAATTACTCTGCTTACACTTTTTATTTGCCCTTTGATATTAGAATCATAACAACCGTGTCCTTCCTGCCTACTTGCTTGCAAAGTAGCAGGAAAACACTCAGTAACTGGCCTTGCTGTCATTGCCTTCCTCTGACCATTTATTTTGCCTCTTATTCATCTGAATTTTTAGTGGCAAATCCTGGCTTCTAACCTGTCCGCATGCATAGTGGTTATGGTGTCTGGAATGGATGTCCAAAACTTGCTTTAGTATTGGAAAAACACAACCACAGCACCTGTAGGCTGTGTAAGTGTGTAATGCTAATGTTTTTTCAGGATCTGGGCTTGGGTCTAAGCAGATCATTGCTTCAAACCATTGCCTGTTAAGTGCTTTGTTTTTTTTAATGGCTATAATTTGTAGGGTTAGTGTGTCTTTTTCTCTAACTCATCTGAGAATCTTTTAGGAGCTATGTGATCCTGCAAGCTTTTCTGCCATGCATGCTTTTAGTTTCCTGAAAGATGGAAAAGTTTTGAAATGGTAGTCACTACAGTGTTGGGAGAAACTTTCTTAATATATGTCTAAAAATCTGTGTTTTCATATAAAACCCTAAAAAAGGACCTTGCTGCTGATTTAGGATTGCCCTGCTGAGTCTAATCTGGGAAGTTGCAGGATAGTGCCTGGTAGGCTAGTCTGAAACAGAATAGCTGGGACTCCTTAGAAGTTCCATATTCTTAGGCATTCAATTCTGGCAATAACAACAAAAAAAATCCCCACTTGTGCTATTTCCTGTGCCAAAAAGGAGAGGAGAAAGGGGCAGCGGTGGTGGGGAAACCACCACTTGAGCTTTCCTGTAAAATTGTAGTTTATTTTATCAGACCTGAAATATTGCTGAATTTAATAGTAGGTGAGAGTATCTTGCTCAGAAACACATATCTTAAACAATTTGAAATACAGCAAAATACCATGAGAAGCTAGTAAATTAAGTTGTGAATTTAAAAATAAAATGGCTAATGCTTAGGATTAATCTTTATTAGGTTCTTTGAATTGAAAAGGTCAATAACTGTCATGATCTATGCAAGCAGTACTGGTATTAAAAGGCAGCACTGTGTTTTTGAGGCTTAAATTTTCTTTTGTTCATGTTTAGGCTTTTGTTTCTAATTAGTGAGACCAGAAAGACTGAAGTCCTGGGTATATTGTAGTTGGTGTTTGTTCTACTCCAGTAATCATGTCTAATTTCTATGTAGAAAGAGTATAGAATTAAGTTTTCTAATTTCATATAATTTGGGGTCCTAGAAATGCATTAGGATGGCATTTGAATAGAAAGACCTGAGCTTTAGTCTCAGAGTGTTTTTTTTTTTTTTTTTTTTTTTTTTCTGGCCTGTTAATATTATGAACTCTGTTCTTTTCAGTTTCTGCTCTTACTACAAGTGAGTATTCACTCAAACTGCAGACACTAGGTCCATTTTTATTTGCAATATTCTTATCACTAGCCCCTTAAAAGAATAGGAGAGCTGTAGATAAGGTCTTTCTGAAAGAAGGCAACCTTAAGGGGTATATTGTCAACTTGCAGTTGACAACTGTCTGTAAATTCTCTTGGAAGTGTTGCATGGATTGAGAGGAAAAACTAACAATTAAGCTTAGCTATGGGCTGCTTGAACAGTCTCTGCTGAAATTGGACATATTTCATGGTGTATTTGAGGGGACCTAGAATTGTGCTTCCAAACTGCGCTTGTGGACTGTCAAAATAAGTAAAGCTGAACAATGTCCAGAACTTTTGCTTGTAGCTAGTTCACTCTCTAAGATTAGTTTGTACCTCCTGCCAAACACACAAGCAAGTTGTTAGGTGACCGGAGTGGGCCTTGAGTGCTCACAAATAGGGCAAATATTGGCATGTGGGAAGGCATCTTGCATGGCAGCTGGCAATGGTAAGACTCTCCTGCTTATTTGCTGGATCCACCTTGGATAATGGTAGGCAGCGAGGTGTGTTGCACAGGGAAAACAGGGTTTAATAAACTGCTGGCCTGGCAACAACCTGGGGAAGTGACATCTTTAGTCTCCTGGCTTGCCCATCTTGCATTACTTTTGCATCCTTGCTAGCCTCCTCTATTAGCTGACCAAGCAAACTGAAGTCTTTACTGGAAAAGATTTTAAATTGATGTCAGTTAAAAAGTGAAGAGTGGATAAACAAATACAATACTAGAATACTTGATTCTTAGCTTTTTAAAGTCACGTTTTGTTCAAAAGGTCTGATTTATTACAAAATGCAAATGATGACTTATTGAGGGGAAAATTTGGATAAATGGCCTAATTTGAAGACAAAAGCTTAAAAATATGCAGTAAATAGAAAAACAGCTTCTCCTTTACAGATTTTCCCTTTTGTTGGAAAAATAACATCCCATTCTAAGCCAGCATTTTCTCTCATGGTTGGGCCTTTGAGCTAAAGAATGAATTTTATTAACTATCCAATTACACTATTCTAACTTGTGGCCATTTCGCTAGGTAAACAAGGCTGATGAATGCATGTTGTGTACTTAAAAGCCATTTTTGGCAGTGGGGCACTCCTGCTTCTCTTTTCCTACTGTGTAAATGGGGGTAGTCACTTATTCCACCCTCCCCTGCTCACCTGCACCCCCCCCAAAAAAGGTAGCAAAAGAGGAACCCCTGCTCTGTTGCCTATGTTATTTCCTAGGCTACTGAATAATCTGTTCTTAGTACCTGGCAATTATATTTGCAAAATTAATACCTGAGAGAGAAAAACCCGCAATGTTCTTGATGCCTGGGACATTCTAGGCTGAATTTAAGCTCATGGGTTTCCTGTGTTGAGGAATGCTCTTGCTGTGAGCAAAGTGAGTCTTGTATTTCTCTAATGAAACAGCAGTGTGAAGGGCCATTTGCTGAGCCTAACCAGCAGTAAATATACAGATTGCTGCTGACCCCAGCATGTAGGAGAGCACTGCTTGTCCTGACAGAAGCTGTTCACTACAGAGCAATAAAGAAGTGCTTTTGTTTGCAGACTGACTTATTACTTTTTATGCCCTTCTAGTAAATTGCTTTAGTAGCCCATGGCTCCTGGAAACCAAGCATGGGTGTGGGAGAACTGACTGACTGCTGGGGATAGGCCAAGTTTCTGTAGTAAGGAAGAAAGGGGGAAAACCCTGCTCTATTTGGAGTTGTTCCAAGACAAGCCATGGAAATGCTCTGTGTCTTTGGATGTGTTCTGCAAGCCAGTTCTATCTACTGGGGAGGACTGGGGCCTTCCTGCCCTCTTTCCACTCTTTTGAGTGACTGTAAAGATGCTGGTCATGTAACTCCTTCTGTAAGAGCTGGGTGCAGAGGATAAGGGGACTGCCTGGAGAGGGGTTTGCTTCTCTTCCTAGGATGAGAATGCCTGAAGGGGGATAGCAAGGAGTTGTCAGTCTGTGCCCTGTCACAACCAGGAGTGGTTGCACCTGCTTCCTCAGCTGATATTAATTCATTCTTAAGCTGTTTGTGCTATTGAATTCTCTCCTCCATTCCAATGGTTTATTATAGTGCTCAGCACTCCTTATTTCAACATATTTCCTTAAGTCTAAAGATCAGTGCTTTCTGTGTTCTAGCATTTTAGGAATGCTGTTCTCAGCCTGGGAGAGTGATTGTTGGGGAGAAAGTGGCCAGCTGGGCTTGCCTTGGTCCAACTCTCTTTGGATTCATGTCAAGGATAGGGTAACTATAGTATGTTGAGGATTAATTTTGTAGTCCTACATATAAAAGTTGAATTCAATTTCTCCAAGGCTGGTAGGAAAAGAAGGTCAGAAGCTAGCAAGTGAGTAAGGTCTAATAAAAATTTAAATAATATATTAATAAATGTTAGAGTTCTGTAAAGATTTAAGTTTGCTTTTATCAAAATTTAGCAACAGCTATAATGTTGTCCCATTAGATTGGATAATAGAGGTTTTGTACTAGGGTAGAGAACATATTCCCTCGTTTTTGAAAATATTCCCTAGTATTTGCTGTTTTTCATGAAGGAAGCTTTCAAAATCAAGATAAGATGGTAAGAAATCCCAAAGACTTTCTGACCTAAGTTGGTGATTAATCTATCAAGCCAACGGGTTAAGAGTCAAAACCACTATCATTGGTCTATTTTATTAATTGCACTGCAGCAAACTCTGGAATTCCTTTGCAGGGATGTATATGAACTAATCCCTTTCACAGAAAGATAAATTCTGCTAACAGATTTTGAAGGTAAGCTACACATGGCTAATTTAGCCCTAGGATTTGCCATGTAAGGTGGCAAGGGTTTCCTTACCAAAGATGATCCTGACCAACCTGATTTTTGGTAATGGAAGGTAAATGAATGTTCTCCTGGAGGAACTGTCCATGGGGCAGTAACTTGCCATGAATAGCAAGCACCATAGCTGCCAACTCCAAGAGGTTCTGCCCAAATGGGGAACAGTGGATGTGCACTTTGGGAATCTCTTTTGTGGCAAAGAGCTAAAGGAACCTCAACTCCTTACAGCTGTAATGTTTCTGATTTGCACAGCAATAGCAGCTTTCAGTGTGTTCAGCCTGAATGCAAGCGAATCTGGGAGCATAGCTGGATTGAGAGTTGGGTTTACAATTTTTTTTTGATATGCAGTCAGTGGGAGTCTAATGACTATATTAGGATTGTAGAAGACAATTGCTAAAGCAATCAGCAAATATGATTATGCCATCTCAGTTCAGTTGACTTTATATTTTAAGTGAATTTTGGAAGCAGAACTTCTCCACAGCATGAGTAGAAGTGCATATCTCATTTAAAAACTGTTATTCCACTGTCAGTTATTCCATATTTCATTCTTTATTTTTGCATTTATATTTTGTTGCAGTTGTAGTTAGGGAAGATCTGTGAATTTTGAGTTAAAGGAAAAAGCAAATCAAAAGTCTGTCTTGGTTGAGGGAAAACTCTTGAATCTAAAAAAACATAGCAGGTACATTTGAGCAGAGGAATGAGTTGATAAGGCCTCCAGAATTGGACCTTTTTCATGCTATCATTAATGAGGATAATAGAACATTATAATAGCAAAAACATAATCAATGGCTTAAGGCTAGAAGTGAAGCTTTGCTTTAGAGGAGTGATGATTTCTATTAGATAAACCACAAATGGTAGACCAGATTTTAAGGAGAGTCATTGCCTCTACTGGCACATGTGAGTATTGGCTGTGTGCATGTGGTTTCCATGTTGATAACCCTTGCCTCACTTAAAGCTTCTGAGCTGGGAAGTCTTAGTGATGATACATAATGGCATTAATCTTCCCTGCAAAATATATTTGAGGAAAATGTATCCTTCTGAAAGAGTTGAAGTACAAGAAAAGTGCCTAGTATAGAGAGCAGAAACGCAGCTGCTGGAAGCATGTGGGCAGAGCTTAATATCTAGAAGGGAGAGGGCAAACAGATCCCTGGGCTTGTGGATTTGCCCAATCTGCTGCAGTGTTGGAGTCACTTGTGCTGATGGGGAGACCTTTAGTGTCCCTCAGCAAGAAGTGAGCAGCGCATGAACATGATGGCATCTGTACAGGGATGTGCAGGGACAAATACGAGCTTCTAATCTTAAGTTTTTATAGACATAGTCATTTTCTCTAGGGCTACCAGATTTTTTCCAGAGTCTACCACGTGCAGGCAGTGGATCTCATTGTGTTGCTTTTTGTGGGGGCATGTGACAGGGAAGTAGCAACCCCTCTGAGTTTGCTTTCTTGGCTATCTGGCATAAGGTGGAAGAAAGCAGATGACCTCACCTGCCCTCACCTCAGTGTGGAGAAGGGGAGGGTGGTTGGTTGATGCCTCCCAAGTCAGGGGAACAGCTTGAAACAGGATAACCTGCACCCTGGGTGGTACTGTTGGACATGACAGTTTTGTTTGGTGAGGTCCCCTATCTTGATTAGGCTTAAAGATGAGTTGGCAGTCACTGGCAAACTGAAGCTGGTTATACTGAAAAGCAACCTGCAGATTCTTGCTACTGAAAGGCAACAAGAATATTCCAGAAATTTACAGATGCTGTCTCTTAGTTTGGTAACAAGCTAGCTGTTGCTGGCCACAGCTGAGCAGGCTGTTCCATGGAGGCTTCAGGCAGAGCTGCTGCAAGGACTTGTTTCACTCCTGTCACCTTGCTTGGAGGTGTCTGCTGTGACAGCATGTGAGCTGGTCCCATGAGCATCCTGCCACACTCCTGTGTGCCCTGCTTGTGGCAGGCACTGAGTGACAGGCTGCTGCCATGACAACACCTACATCGCTAAGCCTCTACATAAACATCAGTCAATTTCTAACACTTTAGAAGCCCTGGAAAATCGAGGGAGGCAATAAACATTAGGGGACTGTTATAACAACAGCAGTAAACAAGTGGAGATGGCCAGCTGTGCCCCTTGAGGTGGTATCAACTGTAACATCTCCCATGGTTGGGTTCCTGCTGGTCTGCATATTACTTCTCTTAGAGGAGACAAGAGATGTTTTCTTTCGCTCTTCATCCTGTCTCTGCAGAGAGCCTGTAGCTGGCTGTGAGAGCAGATACCTGCTTTCAGCACTGTGAGCCTGGCTTCCACACATGGCCTTGGCACCATGATGTAAGAGCAGCCTGCTTTTTCTACTTAGCCTGTGTCAGCTATTCATCAAAGTCTTAGCAGTTTTTTTAGAGTACCCAACTGGCAAATCTATAGCAAGTACAGTATGCTGGAGCACATGAACATAACCATACTGCTTCCCTGTATTTCTAATGTACTTGTCTCCTGCTGCTTAATGCATGTTTAGAAAGGGTCTTCAGCTCTAGGTACTCAAAGTCCTTGGGTGGCTTTAGCTTCAGTATCAGCTATTGCCATTTTTCCTGCCATCACTGGTAATAGCCCAGAGACTAAATCACTGGAGATATGTCTTCTGTTTAAGTACTTATCTCCTGCAGCTATGCTGAATGAAATGCCTGTGGGTGCATCTGCATCTTACAGTTGCGTAAAGAGCATGGTATGCATTCCTCTAATGTCCCCAAAAAGCATATGGTGTGAGTCCTGAAATCTCTTCACAGTTCTTGACTCTATCAACCATCACAAACTAATATCAATTATGTTCAAGTACTTTTGCACTTATCTCAAAACTTGTGTCTCTAAATGAGTCTGATTTTTTTTTAAGTTTGAAACTTCATTTTTTTTCCTAATGGGCTTGAAATGACATTTTCTTTCAGATCCGGGCTGCTTTGGAATCTTTCCTTGACCATTTTAATGCATACCTAAATGTAAGCAACTGTGTAGTAAAATTAGTTATATGGTTTGAACAATGAGGCCTTACTCTGATATTTAAATGTAGATTTCAATGTTTAGTCCTGAAAACTCTGTACTAGAAATGCAACAGCTAGTGAAGTGTAAGTAGTTTCTGGGAGACAACAGCTCTTTTAATAGTGTGCACAAAATTGTGTGACTGTTTGAGAAGTGAAGAAAAATCCAATACTCCAGTGCAGCAGCAAAAAAAATTTCACTCTTATTTTGTATTTGAGAGTCCAGCTCTGCAGTATCAGATGACTTCTTTGTTCTGGAAATGGGAGAAGCTCTGTGGCAAGTCAGCACTACTTTCCTATCAGAAACTTCTCTGATGGGGAGGAAGGAAAAACTATATAACTATTAACCTCCAAAAGTTTCTATTTTTATCAGATAGCAGCAGACCAGAAAGTTCCAATATGACCTTTAGGTCTCTAGAAGTAAAGTAGCAGTGTAAAATTACTTTTTGTTCAAGTATAAGTATTTTTAAGGCAGGGGAGTTTGACGGAAAAAAACTACACAGATGAATGCAGTCATTGAAAGTGGGCATCTGGCTTCACAAACACTGAAAAGCTTATATTAACATATCATATTATTATATTTCTGTTGGTTTATTTCTATAGCAAAGTTCTGGAAAATAATCTAGAAAAAACAGCCCTAAATTGACTGGAGCCTAGAGCAAGGGTGCACAGTAAAGGAGCTTTAGTAAACATTACTACCTCCCAAGGCCCTTTCTTGGCTGTTAGGTTGATCTGTTCTTAGCTCACATAAAGAGTTTTGTCAGTGAAAAGTATCTTGTCAATAAGAAGATAAAGCATGTGCTTTTCATGCCTGTGGGGTTGACTGGCTGCTCTTTCAGCCTTTTGGCTGCAGACAGATACCTTCCCTTAGCTGCACTTGAGCTGAGAAGATGGTTTTACCTTGTGGCAGCACTCGGAGGTAGGAGACACCACCATGGTACATCATCTAGGCCTGCTTTGTCAGTGACCTTAGCTAGGTTAAAAGAAAATAAAATAAAGAATAAAATTATATTAAACTAAATGGGAAGAACGAACAACCAGGTTGGTTAACTCTGGGAAGACTGAGTTTAGGGCTTAGTTATACAGGCAGTTTGTTCTCTGCTCTTTCTTCACTGAGCAGGCAGGGAGTGTGACCTCCCTGACGTGGGCAGCACTACTCACTGCAGCCTTGGAGCTATCGCAGTTATTCTAAGTCTTATGTTGCCAAAACATCTTGCAAAGATGTCTTGTAGAGGTAAATCCTGTGCAATGACAGTTTTCAGATTTTTAAAGGAGCCTTCTTCCTGGTCTGTGCCATCAGCTTGGTACAAAGCAAGTAGATGAATTTCTAAATTGAACACATGTTTATATTAGAGTCAATGTACAACTGAGTGCAAAAATATAGCTGGTAATTTAGAACAATTAGTAGCCTTGTCTAGCTCTTAGACAAGGGTTCTAAAAGTTGTAACAAAATTTACATGTTACAACTAATAGACAAAAACCTACTTTATAAGCACGATGCCTTTTCCAGTAAAGTACTCAGCTTCTGTTATAATGCAAATTATGACTCATCACCTGGAAGAGTTGTGAACACCAGAGAAAACACTAGAGGCAACTAAATGTATCCAGTACATTAAAACACATCCTCTAATAAAGTACTGCAGTCTCAGGAGGATGGTATTGCTGAGTCTGCTTCTCCAAAGAAACATTGCCCAGAACCTGTTGCTATACTAAGGAAACAGGAGGAGGACTTTGCAATTCCTACAGAAGTTTAAATCTTCTAGAATTTGTATAACAATCCATATACAATTTTTCCACAAATCATTGCAGTAAATATCCTGAAGTGTGACTTTCCAAAAGTTGTTTTAACTGGCAGAATAAATGTGACTTGCATAATATTGCTGACAAAAATGCACTTGGGGACAGAAGCATTCTGAGTCTTAAAAGTCTCTAGACTGGAAATTAGATTTGCTTAGAACAGGTTTTCCCATTAAATTGACAAATTCAGCAATGTTAACTTACATGTTTGGGGAAAAGGGTGTTTTTATCAAAATAGAATGAATCCTTTGGGTTTTAGAGTGTTTTGAAAAGCTCAAGTATTCTAGCTCTAACTTCATTATAAAAGCTCTACAAACTTCAAGTGTAGGATAACTTAAAAAATTGGTAAATCAAATACACTAATATAATGTTTTACTGGGAAAATGTGGAATTGTTTTTTTTAATACTAATTAGGATGTATGTTTTATTGGAGATCTTCCAATATGGAGAGAAAATAGTGTTTGGTAACTGTCACATTAAGAGAGGAATAAAATTCAATGCTATGAATAAAATTCAATACTATGACCCTTTCTATATATATGCGTGGGGCCTTAGAGACGTAATACCTTATGGATACATTGAAAGTAAGTAATCTTTCACATGCTTGTGGCTTTTTTGTTCTTGCCTTTCAATGACAGAAAACATGAGGACCTAAATTAATGTTGTTTAATCTTTTTTTTTTAAAAAAAATCAACTCTTAAAACTATCTTCTCTCTGAAAAGTTTGTAGCTCAGTCATCATCGGAAAAGGCCTGAGAAAGTAGGCATTACAGATATGTATCTATCTCATTAACTTTTTTATATTGTGCCTACCAGGGGACAAAGGCAGCTCATAATCGTGCTCTCTGAAACAACTGAGAGGCTACAATAAAATATAAAACAGATTGACGTAACACTACCCTTGATGCGCTTGTTCCCTTTCCAATCCCTGTAAGTAATTACCTGTCTGAGGTTGTACAAGCACTTCAGTTTGGCTAGAGACAGCTATTGATTTAGAAATCAGATTTCTTGGCCTGGGTGGAAAAAAACTTTTAAAATTAATTTTCCCAACCTGCTGTGGCCATGAATAAGCATCATTCATTTTGTGCAATTTCCATCTGAAACATTTTTGTATTGGGAATTTGTTTACCACTTGTGGCCTGCTATTTTGAAAATTAGTTTTCTAACTGTGCTGTCTAACTAAGCATTTGAGTTGCTCCATTAAATTTCCTAGTTTTGTCTCTATTGTTTATGGGAATATTATTTATATTTCTATATGTTTAGTAATGTGGTTTTATTTTAAAAGATGTGACAAACAGGATTTTATGTTTTTACAGCATTTTTTCAATTGTTTAAGTTATTTGTATATGATTGAGCTACTGTAAGGGCCATGAGGTTAATAATTTGAAGCTTCTGATCACTGGAGAGCTTGATCAGTAAATAAATATGCTGCTGCTTTAAGTATTTTCAGAACTAATGAAATAACCTGAGCCTGAGGAGTCAAAAGAATTGTGTGGAAAACATTTGTGGAAAATATTTGTCAGGTATAACTTCTAATTTTAAAGTCACATGGGCCCAAATAAAAGATGTTTCTGAATCTCTAGAGGTGAAGTGTCATTGGCTCAAGTGAAATCTGGGGACTAATGTGCACTTTCTGAATCATGAATACTGTTGTAAGCAGTTACTTTTATGAGAACCATCCAGGATGTTGCCAGAGAACTTTATTTTTTTTTTCTGTCATGACCTGGTCATGAATGGATTTTTCTACAATATTTCAGACTTTATTACTTTTGCAGTTAAATGTAGGGAATGTGTGGTGCTATGATGCTGACTTCTAGTGTCAGCTGGCTCATAGCTGCCAGAGCCAGGCAGTGAGATCAGTGACACTTTTGAGCCCTTTGCACAATCATGCTTTTAGACCACCTTGGTGTTTTCTGCCTATTGAGTTTTCCAAGAACTGCATTTTTAGTGAATTAGCTAGGCATTGATGGAAAAATCTATTCTAAGGAACCTTTTTGCTTGTTCTGTGTAGTTGTGCGCACAGGGAATATTACTGGGACCTGCAAGGTAAACTCAGTGGTGATTGTATCCGTGATGGTGAGATGGGATATAGAGATGTGTGGAAGCGGAGATGAGCACTGACAGACACAGCTGTCATGGGATTTTCTTTTTCCCTAGATACTGACTAAGTCTCTCCAGACCTTGGTACTTCCTGAGAAATGCATAAAGAGTATTGTTTTCAAATGTATCCTAGTGCAAAAACTTTACCCTCTTTAAGGTTTAAAGTTTGCACTCTCCCAGTAGCCTGAGCAACTTGAATATTCTCCAGGACTTCCTGCTAATTGAATTCCCTCTGCAGTATTAGGAGATTCATAAATGTGTCAAGGAGTTTATGCTGAATTGGAAATTATTGGACTTGCTGCTTCAAGGCTTCTGTTTAGAAAAGAATGGTTGCTCAAATATTCTCCTGAATTAAACATAAAAGTCAAAACCATCTGAAAGGTTTCTGAAAGGTAAACAAACACTGAAGCACAAGGGTGGAAGGAAGCCTTGCTGCCAGGGTGAGGATGGGCTGGGTACTCACAAGCTCTGGGAAGGCAGAGCAGAAGGGCCTGGCTGGGAGCCCTGTGGGGCTGCTCTAAGTCTCTTCATGGCTGTGGTCTGGGGGTCAGACTTGCAGCTGGGTCTAGTGGGGAGATGGTCTGGGATGCTGTTATGAGGGGCAGGATGCAACTCCACACCCTACCCTAGCCCTGCTCAGGGGAGACTGAGCTGGGTAGAGAAAGAGGGCACATGGAGGAGGGCACTTCTCTGCTCCTCAGGTGAGATTTGGGGCTGTTAAAATATTTAAAGCTGTTTAGACACATAATGTACTCTGAGACCTGGAACATGCGTTGACAACAGGTCTCATTCTGTGTCTTAACCACAAAACTTCCTCCCATAATGTGGACCATCTAGTAGATAATAATGAGACCTTTTGGGAGAGCATTTCTGGCTCTGTTTCCAGTCTTGCTTCCATCACTCTAGAGTTCAAACACTGCTTGCATGAGGAGCTGGATTTCAGGGTGCTTGGTCCCTTAGCAACCATTGCACCTGCAATTTAAAATACTGCCACAGACAAAGAAAAATACAGCAGAAAACTCCCCAATGTAACTTGAGAGCTTTTCTATCTCCTAATTCATATTCCCTCCAAATTAAAATGAAAATACTGGGTTAGGTAGATGTAGCAGGCTTGGTATTTGTTTTTGGTGATACAGGGTTCTGTCATGTTACTGAAAAATAGTAATTTTCAGTGTCGGGTATACCAATTTACATGTAGAATAGTCTGAATTTATTGTGTTCAGTAAACTCTAGCATGAAGTGCAATAATTATTTTTAAGACTAAAACAAAAAGGAATGTGCATCTTCTGCTGTAATTTTAACTGTTATTGATTCCATTATATTTATTTAAAGCACACGCACTGCTCCTGGGCAGTGCCTTGATTGATGCACATTATCATATTTTTATTGTTTTTCTGTCTGTTAGAAAACCTATGTGTGTTCTCAAAATATCCAAGTACCTAGAAACAGAATATGCTATTATGAAGAATCCAACCTGAGATCAATCTGAGATGCAAAGCCAAAGAGCATGATTTGCCACTTAATTAGGGGGGAAAATACTGACTAAGCAGTAGAACTCAAGGGTTTCATCACTGTAATGTATGTGTTCAGGTGTTCCAGGTCTTCAAGCTCCAAAGAGCTTGTTGCTCTGCCCATTTGCCACTTGCACAACAATGTTTTTGCTGGCACTGCTGCTGGCTCTGAAGGAGCCTTGCTATCTGCCTCTTTATCTCTCTTTAATGGAGGAATAAAAGTCATTTAGTCATATTTTTTAGTCTTTTGTTACTGTGGAATCTGAGAGGAATGGGTTTAGTGCAGGTATTCATAGACTTGAAAATCTGATGCTGCTGATGGACCTCCCAAGAAAAATTGTATTAGGACTTTGTCTCAAACTTTTAATCAAATAAAAAGGAAAGTTTTTATACTCCAGAGCTTTTGAGGACTGCAAAATTACATCTTTCTTCATCTACCTGGGCCAATTCACTTAGTCTTGGAGTTCAATGCAATTTTAAGAATCTTACTTTGAACATCTAAAATCCAGCAACTTCTGCTGTAGCTGCTGGGCCAGCATGCAGAATCAGGATGGTGGCATTCCTCTTGACACTGTATCTCTAGGGTGGACTCTTGTTCACTACTTGTTAATATGATTTCCAGACTTCTGTAAGAAACTGTCCCACCAGTTCCAAGAGAACCTAAACTTCCCAAAACTTAATTTGCCAAACCTCTCTGTTTGCTTAAAAGTGTTCCTCTAAAGAGGAGATGATAGAGTTACAGCAGCTGAAAGTCAGACTCATGGAGATGGTAAAAATGCCCTTTACAGGAATAGCAAAAATTCCTACACTTGAGGGAGCAGAAGGGGAAGATGTTTATAAGCTCTAAATGTTTCAGTGTGCAGACTGGAAGGAGTCATGACAAGGCAAGAGCAAAGTTTACAAACGTGTCGGCTCACAGCAGGTGAAGAATGGACTGGTCTGGCAAGTGGTCAAAGCGGCTTCATTTACTGTATGTTAGAAAGCAAAGTACTTGCAAAAACTGAGTTTTCAAACAAAATGACTGTTCTGCAGTGAGTATTACAGGGTTTTTTTTTTTTTTTTTGGCAGGCTTGTATTTTAAAAAAAATTGTATATGTTAGCCATCAATTTTTAAAGGACTGTTAAAAGGAGTTGTCATCAATTTATAGTGGTAGTAGAAGTGGGAGGGGAAGCAGTTTAGTGTGGGTAGTTGTTTGCCCTCTGCATAGACCTTACAGCTGATAAATGTGTAACTTGGACAGACGTGTGTATCTGATACCTGGTCAGTGCACTGGCTTACAGATAGGGCCATGGTGAGACAGTGCTTAGGAGAAGGAAAGGCTGCAATCAACTGTAAAAGGGTGAATTGGTCGCATTGCCTTACTTGTAGAGAGCAAGGTGGGCAGCAAGAGCCTCCACTTTAAGGAAAGGTGGTTTTCAAGTATAAAGTGATTAAACTCTTATGTGGGTTTCCAGATATTTTGAATTTCCTCTATGAGAATTCATGGCAAATCTCTCATCCCTACCTTGTTCCTCACTTTTAGCCCTGTCCAGGGCTCAGCTTTCTGCACAGTAGCACATGTTAAAGCTCTCCTCAGCTGATCTTTTGGCCTTTGGCTTCTCAGTTCTGTTTAACCTTTCAGGGAAGTCTTCTCCTTGTTGCCTTTCCCCCCCCCCACCTTGCTTTCTTCAGGATCTGGCTGCAGGCTTTGCCCCACAGCACTGGGGGAAGATGTATCTAGCCTGGTTTTATTGCAATATCTGTCTGAATCTGATGGCCCTTTCCTATCTCTTGTGAGTCACTCTTCACGGCCTTGGGGCCCTGGCCATTTTCAAGGTTGTTCTTGAAAGGATTGCTGGTAGGAATGTTGCGAGGATGTGTTTTCCTACCAAGTATGCAACATGAGGTTTCTGCCCAAACCACAGCTGTGACCTACTGCTCTGTAGACAGTCCCTGTTGCATGGTATCCTTTCTGTCCTGCTGTATCAGGCACTATCCCAGCTGTGCTTGGCAAAACCTTGCACAGTAACAGCAAAAACACCTGGAACTAGGTTCTCTGGCACAATTTTTGGTAAATAATTACTCTTGTTCTCAGTGAGCAGCATCTTAATCCCTTGTGGAGGGGAAGAGATTTAAGTAATCCACATGCCAGTGAACTAACCACAGTGGTTTGGTCAGGAAGTAAAAGATTTATAATACTGTGAAAGGTGCATCAGCCTCAGAAAAAGCTCAACAGCCTCTACCTTAAACCAGAAAAACCCACATAGACAAATTGGTTCAGGATTGCTGATGCATTGCTACTCAGAACAGGGATCTATTTTAAATCCTCTGTTTTAGCACGTTTTGGCTGCTATGAGGCACTTCAGATGACTAGTAATTGTGTTGAATATTCAATGCAAAGCCAGTTTAATAAGTCCCACAGCTGTTGTGAACCTAACAAGGAAAACAATGTTATGCAAATATTCTCATGTCCAAGATGACCTTTTCAATAGGTTGAATGTACTCCTTTCAACTAGCAAGGTGAGTTTATTTTTCTTGGTCTGGAAAGCAAGAAAATGGTAGCAAAGGAACCTAAGGTCAAATGTGGTATGACACAGCCTATTTCCTACTTCATTTAGAATATTTATGTAGTATTTTCTCCTCAATATGCTTCAGGGTGTTATAGGGTCCTGCATGTCTCTATGTACTATTGCACGCATTTCTTTAACCTGGAAAGATTTTTTTTCCCAAAGAGGTGAAACAGAAACTGTGTCTCTGTGGAGCTGTAAACAGTGTTCTCTGCTCTTAATCAAGCAGGAGGTGGTTTAATCTTTCCCAGGGAGGCAGGGGTGTGTTTTTCTTTGGACCATAATATGCTTCACTCCTTTGCAAGGATTAAGGGAAGAAAACAAAATATGTCATTTTGAAATCCTGTGTACTTAAGTTGATGAACTAGTTCTCTGTAGATTTTTGGAAGAAAGACTTTAAACAGCTAGATATAGTTTGGCCAAAGTGGCTGGGTTAAGGTGCACATCACCTATAATTTTTTTTGCATCTGAGGTGAAACTAAGCAGCACAGATTTTTTTTTTTGGTACTTCTGTTTCTGCTCAAAGTGTGGGGGGGAAAAAAGTGTTTTCTTTTTTCAACTCTTGTAGCAAAGGTGATGTGACTTATCCTCCTGATTGGATGTCAGAAAGTCAGGTGTTTTCTGCTTTTCATAAGAGACAAATTACTTGAAGGCAGAAAGTAGATGTGCTTTTTGAAAAAGCATTTTGTTGTCTAGCATTTTAATCAAGTCTCTCTCACCAAGAACACAACTTTGGTGGTATACTGAGTGCATTTTATTATTATTATCCAGTGGATAGCATCGGCAATACTGATAACACCTTCCTCCCTTAAGCATGCTGTGCTAATGAAAAAGGCCATAGGAAACCTAAGGAGTTCTAGTCACCATCTGGAGATATTAGCAGATGTCAGTATGAAAAATGTACTGAACATTAAAGGAAAATAACACTATAGAAAACAGCCAAGGTTCAGGGTAAAATCCCCTCAACTCTGTAAGCCCTTCATGTCATTACTGACTCCTACTCTTTCTGTAATTTCTGAAATAGGCTCTACCAGTTAGTTTTGGCTCTGCCTTCATCTAGGTTTCCTTGCTATAGTGTTTCTGCAGGAGTAATGTCTCATCATTTCAATTTTCCATCAGTGAAGGGCTGCAGTCCTTCATCCTCCTTCCTAAAAGCTCTGCTCATTCAGCCTTCACAGCAGGTATGTACAATTACAAGCTCCAGGACAAGACAGATCAGTTATCAGAAATGTGCTTTTGCGGCTTGAGCAGTGAGAAATAAGAGCTATTTTGCTGCAGTCTGTGATTTCTGGCACCTAGCTGTTGGCTCTGCCAGATATATTTGATTTAGTTGACAGATACCCTTCAGTGTCAACAGGACTATGTCATCCTCTAGACATATAGTTCTTGTTTGCAAGTTGTGTCAAAATTAAGAAATGCAGAGTAAAAGTTTCTAAACAAATGAAATAAGTGGAATATTTTGGAAGTGGATTTAGTAATACAGAACAGACATCCAGCTTGCTGTCAGATGGATCAGCTTAGAAAGTCTCAGCCTTTCTGAGTTGTAATATTTAATGCTCTAGTATTAGCTATATTCTGACCTGATGTTGTGTCCTGTCATTGGAAGGTAGTAATATGCTGTTTGCTGTGACCCAGGGAGGGCACCTGCTGGCTTTCATAATGCTCTCCTTTTTGAGGAGGCAGAAAAGAGTGTCTACACAGTAGTCAAACCCAACACTTCATTGCAAATGAAACATTTTCCTTGTAAAGACTTCAAATTCTCTCCCATGCCTCTACCAGGTTTTGCAGGGTTTTATCCTTTTGTTCCAAAGATATTACTCCATCAAAAGTTTAACTGTTTGATCTGAGGATCTTTGTGGGATTTTATTGCTTTGATTTATTGCTCTTCCCTTCTCAACTACTCGCCTTCATAAAGGACCTCTGTTAAGAGGTGATTTGGATGAACAGGAGATTCAAAAGCTGATAGATTAAGAAGCTCCTAATCATGCCTGTAGTGAAGCACAAAGTTCCTTTTGCATCAGAGGAACAAGACAAATGTTAATTTCCTTAGCTATTATTTCTGGCAAGTCATGATCAGACTTTTGGGCAGGACAGCAAGCCTTGACAATAGTTATACCTGTTTGGTTTCACAGTCTTGCTGGTTGCTGTATGTTTCTTCATCTCCTTTTGTGGAAAGGACTAACTGTTTGGAGCAAAACAGCAGTACCAAACCAGCTGTTTCCTTACCTGAGCCTTGGTGGCTGGCTTTACCCTCAACCCAGTAATCTTTCCACCCCACTCTATAGCCTCCTCATGGAGGGAAGGCAGTTGAGTGATGTCAAGTCTTCCCCAGCAGCTGCTTTTTCCCCTACAGCCTCAGAGTGAATAGTGCAGCTCAGAAAAAAGCACCTGGGCTGTCAGGTGTTTGGTGAACTTTGATTGCTGTGTTCATGCTGCTGGAAGTATTGCTTCTACTTCTGGTGTAGGGGTCAATAAACCAGTCCTTGCTCAAAGCACTTGAGATACTTTTCACATAGGATTGCACAAAGCTGCTTTTTTAAATATTGTCAGATGTCAGCTTTCCTGACTTATGATAATATATATGGTATTTTTTTAAGGATGTTTGTCTCAACTCCTAGTTCCTGTGCATAACACTGTCAAAATCTTTACAAGTAGCTTGATCTTTCTATTAGAACTAGTACTTTTTTTTTTGTATGGAAGTACTTGCTGAAAGAACTAATGCTTACAATACTACTCGGTTTGAAAGCATGCATGGAAATTAGTGTGAGTGTTTTTGGATTTTCTTTACCAAAGGCAGCTGCAAACATGAGAGCAATTTTGGAGAGTGGCTACCTGCAGAGAAATAGAGCTCTTAACATGGAAAAATCACTCCAGGGCTGCACTTCTTCCCAATATGTGACTTTGCATTTTATCTCTCTTGTTAAGTTACCCTTATTTTGTGGTTAATTTCAATATTCATATGACAGGAATGTATCATCCAGAGAATACCTTGCCCAGACTTGTTCTCTTGCATCATCATCTAAGTCATCTTAAGTTTTGTGTTTTTGTGAGTCATTCTAGACTCAAAAGAAAAAAAGGCAAAAACACATTATAAATACATTATAGGAGAATAAGCATAAAGCATGCTTTAAAGCAGGCATGACATTTAGGTCTTAGAGCTGGTGAACAGCAACAGGACTTGCCATGAACACAAAAGATACAGGAAAAATTGAGTTGTATTTGCAAAGATATGTTATTGCTAGTTTTTCTCATATTTGTGGCATGAATGATTCAGCTTCTTTCAGCTAGATCTGGATGGCATTTCTATGGAGAACAACTTTGTCAAAAAGATAAGAAAGTATCATAAGTACTGAAACTACCTGGGAAGTTGACTCAGGTTATGGGAAAATTTTTTAGACAAACGGGGAAGATTTTTGTAAACATTAAAACTTGCATTAAAATTAAAAAAAAAGTCTTCCTTTTGGTAATGCTTGTCTGCTTCAATTTATGGTGTTTTAAAATTGGAGCTGGATTACAAAATTACTTTTCTCTTTGAAATAATGTACTTAAAATTTCAGTAAACATAGCTGAAAAGACATTCTTAAATTTCAAATGAAAGACACTGGTTTGACATTTTTCATCTTGATGATAATTTTAGGGAAAAAGGAAAAAATTGAATTTAAATTTGTTTTGACATTTAGGGAAATTGTATTAATTATGAACACCCTTCCTCCACTTGCGGCAAAACCCTTAGGTTTTGCATCATGAACCCTCAAGATGAACAAAGCTGGAGGTGACTCACATGTTATGAAGGTCATTACAATGGGAGCTCTGCCAGCATCAAGGATGCGCCTGCAGCATTAATGAAGCTTTTGGGACATGAGAGGCTAGAAGGTTCCTGCTCCACCAGATCCTTCAGCAGTGCTACTGAGCTCTCCTGTGGCACACTGCAGATCTGCAGTTTCTACTCCTTCAGTCTGAACAGCTCGTAGTTGTCTGTTTGCAAGGTATGGGAGGTTCTCCTCGACCCTTCTGATCTAACTATCTGTTTACATTGCACTTGTGAAATTCTTCCATTAGTAAAGAGATTTCTAGGTAGCACAAAGTTTAAGAAACCATGCTATGGGAGCAGATATGTTGCAGGAAGCTGCTAGAGGATGACTAATTAAAAGATTAACTGTGTAGAGACACTCATCAAGAATCCAGAAGGTTTATTTTCAGGTTGACACTACATGCTAAGGAGAGATCAGAAGAGTTGTTTGGCCTATTTTGTAAAGAATTTTTAAAGAGTAAACAGAATTTAGCTTATAAGAAATGAACAGATGTTATCTGGTCAAAAAAGGAGGTCAAAAAGTGCCTACATTTATGCCAGGCATAGGGAGAATGTCAAAATATCTGTAGAAAGTGAACAGCTAAGGGATAACCCTACTGTGGAAGGAGGATGGAGCAAAGAGCAGGGCATTGCTCTGGGTAGGGTCTGACTAGCAGCTTGGTATTAATACTGAGATGATCAGAGTTATGTCTCTCTTCTAGCTCTGTATTCAGTTTTGTGAATATAGATATTTCCAGATAGTTTAGTAGTGAGATGAAATGTGAAGTTCAGTGTGAACTGAAGTGATGGAGGGATCATTTAGACTTCCCTAGAACTGAAAAGTTTCTCTTGTTCCCTGCCCTCTGCCACATTCCTCCCTTATACCAGGATGGCACCTGTTGTGTCAGGACATGGTAAGGCCTTGATTGAAGGTCTTTTTGTTTGGTTGGTTTTTAAAGTGTTTTTTAGTAACTATTAGCCTTGCAACTCTTCTGTACAGAACTGTATATAGGTAGGGATCAGTGTTTCAACTGGATCTTAATTTCAAAATTCAGCTTTCTACTCTGAAGGGTTTGTCTACTCCTAGAACAATGTTTAAAATAGTTACTGTTTATTGTATATTACTTTTTATATTTAACATATTTATTACATATTTCTATAAGTCCTTGCAATGATTTCATCAATCCAGAAAAATGAAATAATGAACCCCTTACAACTACTAAGGGGAGAAAAACAATAAATTAAGATATTTTATAAGTAATTGCACTTAACTTGCAGGCATCAGGGTAGGAAACTTCAGAAATAATCTGTAAAACTATGTGTAAATGGTATAAGTATGTAACTACTTCTTTACATAACTGAGCATGATTATGAGCATTATGGTTAATTAAGAGCATTATGGTTAATGAGCATTATTGGTGGTGAACAAAACTGAAATAAGGCTCACAGCCTTTGGGCAAAATCAGTATCCTCTGTTATATTGACTTTCTCAGATATGGAATCAGTGGGAAGACTTCCAATTAGACTTTGAATCAGAGTTGGAGGCCCTGGTTTTCACAGCAGCCCCAATGGTTTAATAGATAACCAAACTATTATGCAGTTTTGACCTTCTCAACTTCTGTGTTTTTTCCTTGAAAGCAGCTTTTCCCTCTTGTTCATTTTGTTTCTGTTCACTGAGTGAATCACTGTGATTGTATGTACAATTTAATATCTGTTATATGGTGCCTCAGAAGTAACTCTGGACCCCTAAAGCATAGGAAATTTGAAGATACCACCTACTTGTTCAGATGAACTTTCTTCAAAAAAAGACTTGAGTATCTCTCTCTGTCTTCAATGCTTCATTTTGGATAAAGCAAGATGTAAATGAATCAATCTGAAGGTATTCAGGAACTGCCATGATGAGAAATAGTATCATACTGTAAGGATGGCATTGGTCAGGAAAAACTTGGGAATATTGCTAGGAAAACTTGTAAATATCTATTTTTTCAGTCCCCTAATCATTTCAAATAAGTTATTCTGAAAGTATTTGTTAAGCTTCAAATGTAGTTTTCATCTTGCCTAGGATGAAATGACTCAGGAGGCATCTTTTAGTGTTGGTGACAGTGACACAGGTGCCCAGGTTTTGCAGTATGACAAAGCTTGAAAAGAATGGTAGGCTGGATAACAAATACCCAAGGGGAAGAGCATGTGAGGGTGGGAGATGGATCTGCTCGCACATCTTTCTGATGAGAGACAACTGGTATGAGTTCCTGGTCTGTCAAAGAGCAATTCATCCTTACAGATACTTTTGAATACTGAGTTTCACCTGTGATCTTATTGTGGTGCAGAATTGGATGAGTTCTATGTGACTTTATGTTTTATTCTGTGTGTTTATACAAAATGGGAGTTTGGCTCCTGACTGTTCTCTGTCCATTCTTCTGGCTGGTTACACTTCTCTGTGCATTCACCTTGGAGTGGACACATGCATACCTAGCTAGTGGCAAAGGGAAGATGCTTCTGTAGTTTGTGTTGGTCTGCCAAACATATAGATTCATCTTAGTTGTGTTTCTCTAAATCCTGTTTGTTTTAGGAGTTTCTTGGGTTGACTGAGTGGGTGAGCATGGAATTTTTCATATTTGTTCATTACAAGGAATAAATAATAAATACATTTTTAAATGGGAACATATAGGCAGTAAAACAGAAAATGAGGGAATAATTGAGTACTTTAGCTTTATCACTGCCAATGCTATTAAATATTTTTAGGTAGTTGGACCTCCTTCAAGGCTATAAGTAGTCCTGTAATCCCTATCTATATCCTACTATACATCTGCTAGGACATGAGGAAGTTGCTTTTCAGATTGCTACTGTTTGATCATTTGCACAGAGGATGAATGAAACAAGGCAAACCAACTTTGGAAACAGAATTCTAGACGAGTTGTTCCAATTTAACTCAACTTTCCTACAGTTACTCTGTGCTCTGAAGAGTTCTCACCTGACCGAACTGTCTGCTCTGAAGAGCCTGTGATAACGTCAGTAGATTTGTATCAGGATTCTCGTGAATGAAATCCTTAATGATCTGTTAAAATTTGTATCATAGGACTTTCTGAAAAATGAAAAATTATTCTTCCTTATGAATCATTTGTTGTTGCCCTTTGACCAGTGGTGGTAGGCGGAGGATTGCTTTGGGGTCCTTAGAACAGGATGCTAATACTATCCTATTAAGTGGTTGACCTTGTGTTAGTTGCTGCTCATTAAATATTCAGCAGATTTTTTTTAAAATATACCCCTTGGAGTTCTTGAAATTCAGCAGTGATATAAAATAATTAACTGAAGGTCACAGACAGTTCTTCCTAGATGTAATTTGTAAGCAACTGTTAAGCAGCAGCTGGACAAAGTATACATACTAATGAAGATATCCTTTAAGACTACATTTTAAGTATAAAGAACCCTAAGAATATAAGTGGCAGAAATTCAAAAATGGAGGAAATTGTAAGTATAAGGTAGCTTCAATGCCAGTAAGTGCTTCTGCTCTTGACAGTCTTTGAATGTGATATACTGTTGCCAGTGTGCTTAATTTAAAGCCTATACTTATTGGCACTAAAGGTCTTCAGCGTTTTTTATGTTTCTAAGCAGGTGTCAGATTCCATTCAAATCAAATGCTTGGAGTCCAAGCATGTGCTTTGCTGGGCCAGGGTGCAACTGGCTGTGGAAGAAGGTCACTTTACCAACAGCCAATAAATGCATTCCAGGTAAGGAGGAATGAGGGTTCTCTGTTCAGTTAATGCCTCTTCTTGACTCTAGGGAACATGTATGTACAATTATGTCCAGCTTCCAGCCAAAATTCCTCAACAGCATAATACATGTAGAGGAACAATCTTTGATACTTCCAATGCTCAAGAAAAACAGACAGAAATGTTTCTCTTGATCTCTTATTATTGTAATTCCAAAGATAATTTGTTAAGATACCATTTTTTCTTTACATGCAAGCCCAGATGTTTTTAAATGCCCTCTGGAAAGCAAAATCTGAAAAACTGTAGCCAAGAACTTTGTGTTCATGTCTGTACTTCAAAAGATGTTGAACAAAATGATTTTTATAGGACTCATTCTCTTAGACTACTTTAAAATATAAAAATATTTAACAAACTTAACTAACATGACATTTACTGCAGTCAAAGAACCTGCAAGTTATATATTTGATCGAAATAGTTACAGGTTCAACAACTTTTTTAGTTCATATCTAACACTTTTCAGCTATAGACTTAGGTTTTGTTTGAACTTTGCAATTTAAACAACCAAAAGGAATGGGAAAGATGGGTTGGTCTTATTTTAGCTTCCTGTCTTGATACTCAGTCTTAAACATAACTGATATGGTTTCCTCATCTTAAATGAAAAGAGACACTTGGACTCAGGTCAACCTGAAGGAGCTCTTTAAACAACTGGGAGGCTTAGGCAAAATTAGGGCTATCTGAGAGATAGGAGCAGAATTGTTATTCTCCATGCACTCTTGGGAGCCTGCCACCCGACTGTGAAAACAAGATAATTTCTTCATGTTTAATACCATTTTTGTAAAACCGGTGTGACAGATGAGCTTTGGATGAGAGCCCCATTGCCTGGCATGAGTAGGCGAAGACCTAACTAGCATCTCTGGCAGCAGGAAGTGGGTTATTCCTTCTTGTGAACCAAGTGTCTTGATGCAAAGACTGAGGGGAGACTTAAGTTCCTTATCTGGGTGTGATGAGAAGTAGCTTGTTTGATGGACCCCACAGTCTGAGAACAGCTTGTAAAACCTACAGAACAGTGGGATAGATGTGGAATTGTTTTTCTTGGTGTCTATACATTTGCATTACTATAATCTGCATTGGTATGATGATCTCTTTAAAAAAAAAAAAAGCTTTTTTTTTTCCCCCCCCTCTGAAAATTGTGGCTTGGCATTTTAGAAACAAAGCCCAATGTGAGTGTGGATGGTAAAGGACATAACAAAAACCTAATGTTATCTGTTCCTTTATAATATTGTTGATTGGTGCTATTATATGATAACATTGCATAACATGGCACATTTTCATTATTTTCTGAGCTCTATGCCTACAGGTGAATAATCTTCAAAGAGGCTGGTAAGGGCTAAAATATTATAATGCTGTTTCAAATTGGTGTGTTGCCTTTACACTGAAATCAGTGTAGCTTTTATTCCTATGCAGAAGAACAGATTATGCACTGGAATGGGTTATATGCTATTTTTTACCTGCTTTTTTCTGAGTGTGTGTAACTTGTGGAATGCCTAGCAATAGGGTAGGATTGCATATGCTCATAAAGATTTATTCAGCTTTTATGAATTTGTTTTAAAGACTCTGACCCTTAAGATAAATATCCTGAAAGGAAACAGATGGCTTCATTCAACTTTCTGCAGAAACGAAGTGTGTGTCACTTATTTAATGTAGAAATATTTCTTTTTAACTTTAGTGGTATACTGAAACCATCATTGTGCTGTCCTCATCCTCAGGTACTGAAGCTCTTTAGGCAGCTACATAAAACCTTGAAACTTATAGATCAGAAAAGGAGGGACACTAACAGGTTTTTGTAAGAGCTGGAGGGGATTTTATGCTGAAATTACATTGAAAATCAAGGAAAATCAGTGCTTGTTTCTTTAACAGCTTTTGAGAATTACATTTTAATGGTTGCTTAAGGTGTCTTAGAAGATGCTAGACAGTAAAAGCCCAATCTTATGATACTTCTGCCCTTCTGAGCCTGAACTGCAGATTGCAGGCTTTATTAGTATGTCACCATGCTCAAGAATTTCCCACCTTTCATCTATTTTATGTAGAACCAAAGCAGTACGTGCATATAACATTTCCAGCTCAACTGTTGCTCTACATTTAATGCCTTATGGGTAAAATAGATTACTCTCCCTTTTTTCTACCCCTATAGAAGGAACTGAAGGTTTAAGCACGTCGGGAAAGAAAAGGTTTTTAAGTTAATGTCTTGTTTTAGTTCTATATTGCTTAGTAAGTGCTTTCTAAGGGCAAGTTCCCCAACTGCTGTTCCTCAAAGAGCATGGCTAAGGGGAGGTGATACTGTCTCCAGCAGCACCAGGGGAGATTACCTGCTACCTTGAAAATACTCTGGAGTTACAACTTAGAGTGACACAGAACTAACGTAATCCTGTCTTACGTTGCCAGATGACAAAAGAGTAATTCTATATCTTTTCAAAATGCAGTGAATAATCAAAATGATTTACGTAGGCTGATGGTGAGGTCACATTGCAAACAACTGGACACCATCCTGAGAGACACAGGGATAATTCAGCTGTTGGTTCTGTTTGAGCTACTAAAGACCTGCATGAAGGCTATGTGGTTGATCTGCAAACTAAGATAGACAGGCTTTTATTAGAGAGCCATGCTGTGCAAGCCCTGCCATTTTACTGCAGGGAACTAAAGCAACCGTCTTGGAGGCTGAAGGCAAAATTGCTGGAGAAGAAACAGAAGAGATGTGCATATGTCTGAGATGGATAAGAGGGTAGAAAAGAAAAAAAATAAAGGAGGTAGCAGGCTTTCGTACTTTGGCTCCCGGAGGAACTGCTCACAGATGGTATGAAGATAGTGAAGTCTGGAGAACTGCATTTCCAAGATGCCAGTCAGTGTTAATGGCATATATCGGGCAACACTGGGGACCTTCAAGGATTCTGCTGTGATGATAATGCAAGGGAATTCAGGATGGAACTAGGACAGAATTTCTCCATCAATAAATCAGTATCTCCTGCTGATCCCTGGAAAGAGGGTGATACAGTCTGAGAGGGAACATACTGTACTGTCTCTTTTTATAACAGAGTTTAATAGCCCTAGAGCCAGCCAAGACAGCAGCCAATCACTTACTAATCTGAGGTAATATTTAATTTTGGGTTTTGACGATGAATATTAAAAACCATAAAAATTGCCATTTCTGTGTAGATCACAGGTCTAACTCCCTACTTACCTGTAGCTACACTGGCCATCTTCAGGTGCTGTAAGAAAGAGAAGCAGCTCTACAGAAGATTAATAGCCTGATGAAGTCAATAGGAGCTGTGTAATTAAGCAAGACTAGAGCAAAACTCTTGTTTCTTTGACAGAATTAAGTAACTTTTAACAAGGTTGAGATTTTATTTTATGTCTTAGTAGAACAGGTTGCCAGTATGGAATTTTTTTCTAGCCCTGAGGGATGTAAGCTTATAGCCTTAATTTTATTCCTTATCTAACCATGAATGCTCTCATTAGCCATTTAAATGTCTAATTTTCCTTTAAATGTTGGTAAACCAAGCCTTTCATTAGTAGCTTGAGGGCAAACTAATTATTTTCACCTGTACTAGAAATGTATAAACTTTGAGCCTCATAAGAATATTCCTGGCCCATCTAAGAGAAAAATTTTAACTCCCTCAATCTTAGTTTAAAAAATACTGAAAAGTTTAAAAAGTTTTTTTTATTGGAAAGAATTTGTAATAAATTCTCTATAGCTGTTCCCCAAGAGAAATAAAATTGAGAAATATTTGAAAAACACTGTAAACCACCATAATCAGATGATATCAATGAATATTTCCAGCTAAGAATATCTTATTCAACTAAGCTGATGTTGCAGACTTCCAACCTGAGAAGAAAGATCTTTTTCTTTTTTTCTCAGTCTTGACTCGTGGATGGAAAAGCAATTTTCCTTGTATCTGCTTTTTGAAGATCTGCTTTTTGCCAAGGTAGTTTTCTGCTGTTCCAGTAGTTGAAATTGATGCACTGTGTGAGCTGACCTATGCCAGAGCTGGCTCAAGGTAAATCATGGGGAGCAACTGCCATGGGAATAAGGGAAAAGCAAGAGAGTTGAATGACTAATTCATTTAGTCTAAGCTGATGCTGATAGTCTTTGTGATGATTGCAATTCAGTGCAGTTCTCTGCTGTGAAATTCAAAGACAATCAATAGCAGGTAAACTAACTCCATTTGCAGTAATCACTATTCTAAGCTAGAACAAAGGCTCAGATTGGAATTTCTTATGAACTCCTCAACACCTAGGTATGCCAGGAATCTGAACTGCACAGAACTGGCTAAACACTGTAGAGTTTTCTAGTGAAAAAAATCTGTGTTTTTTTCTTTACTTTGAATATATAACCAATTGAGAGAACATTAGATAGAAACTATACCAGTCAAAGAATATGTTTATAGTTCAATTGCAGAGACTTTTCCAGTTAGTCTGATTTGTATACTGGCCATACTGCTGCAAGGGAGCATATGCAGGAGTTAAGACTCTCTTGAAAATTATGATGAGTAGCTGTTCTGTGGCACTACCCCTGTACAAACTTCCTTTGTGAGCTGGGATAAGCGCTGCGGTCTCCTTTTGCCACAGATTTGCATTGAGAAAGCAAGGTAATTGAGTGGCAACTAAGTAGATGCTCTTGCTGTAAGCTACTTGTTTAAAGTCAAAAGGGTCAGAATGCGGTTTATTACTATATCACTATAAGCCAACACTTTGAAAAAATATTGTCTTAAATTCACATTTTTAAATAGATATTCAAGTTCCTGAGTATCTAATCACAACCTGCCCTCCTCCCTAGCTCTTACTTTGCTATGCTTCACAGGTGATGGCTAACATAATTTGGCCTGCTTCCATAGATAGGTTGAGTAATATGGATTTCAGAATGTTGTGTTAGGCTGTCAGACTTGAAAAAAACAGACCCTTGTTTTAATGGTTCTGTCCAGCAATGACTCATCCCCTGCTTGATCTGGGCTGAAATTCAGTGCTTGCATGGGTTCTCCATAATCTCTGAAAGGCTGGACACTACCTAAGCTTTGTGACACCAAAGAAGAATATGAGGCATCTTGGCTAGAACAAAGCCAGCAGTGTTCTATCTGTCTTGGACAGGATGCACATTTGTCTTTGTCCTGTCTCCTTGTTGTTCTACATGCCAGTCAAAGATGGCTGAGATGCTGCACCTGAGCAGTGGGGAGAAGTGTACTGCATATGTTTGACTGCAATCCTTTGCCAGTGCTCATCCTCAAGGATTTCTAGTGTGCTGGACAACCTACCCCTCTTTCCAACACCCAAGGAAGCAACCAGACTGACAGAGTTTAAATGGGCCTCCAGAACAAATAGCTGTGCAGAAATCTCTGAAAAAGCTCAACTGCTACTCAAGGGCTCACAGAAATGCCTAGGTGTAGATGGCATCTTTTACTGATTCTGGCTGCACCATCTGGACTACAGGCACCTCTGCCTTTGCCCATCGGCTCCTAGTTGCCAGCCTGCTATTTCCACCAGCTGCTGCTGGAGGGGAGTGGGCCCAGAGTTCCCCAAGCACCACAGGAAGATCAGCCTTCACCCAGGCCTCCACTAGGGCAGTAGGCATGTCCCAAGCGGCTTTGGGGATTCTTGTGTGTTCCTTTTGCTGCCAGGGCTGCAAGGAAGAGGCCTCTGACAGGCAAACTTCAGCAGACCCCCTGCTCCCTAAACCCTGCTACTGTGCTCATCGGAGCAACTTCAATCACTGCCACAGGACTCCTTACCTTCGGAGGTCTATATGACCCTCCCAATAGGTTTTTTTAATTCCTTTTTCTCAAAAGCATGCAGCCTGAGAGGCAGGACATGACCCTTTAGCCCATTTTAGTCATCTTTTTCCAGTGCTCAGAGCTGTATATTGTTTAGCCTTTCACCAAGGAGAGCAAAATCTCATGGAATTACATCTAAGGGGCTGAGCTCAATGTTCATGTTTACCCGAGGTCATTTATGTCCTGCTCTTCTCCAAAGAATTCTTCCTTTAAATAGAGTGCTGTTACTATAATTTCCCCTGCAGTATATATTCCTGCTCACAAAGGCATAGCACACATATATTGGTCATTATGTTTCCCCTGAGTTTTCTTCCATTAACCATAACAAAATGTCATTAACTATTTAGGAAGTGCAGCCTCTAAACACTCCTGGTTTTATACTCCTTTTTTGCATCCTGTAATATATGTGATACAGAGAAATGATTATTTAAAAAATGGCTTTGAGGTAACAGATTACTGAAGTCATTTTGAATGATCTGAAGGAGCCATTTGGGGATGGCAGCTTTTATTATTTCCTCTCCTAGTAAATTAGAGAGAGGATAAAATGCAAGTGATTGAACTGAAGCAAGAAATATGTTTCCAGGTGTTTGCAGATGTCCTAAATAATGCAGAATCTGGGAACAGTGTGTTGTACAGCCCTCCAGCAGAATGGGGAAAATTGCTGGTGTGCAATTCCCGCAGCTGCAATTCTGGTCTCCCTAGCATTTGCATCAGCAAAGAGGTGGTATTAGAGTGACGAATCTGGCCAGAGTGTTTGTTGTTTTATAGCGATACGCATTTCCTGCTTTAAAATGAGAAACTGAGGGCCTCTCAGGTCTCTCCCTAGTGTCTTTCTGCTTCTCTCCTTTTTGCATAATTATAAGTTGCTCTAAATCATAAACTGCAGCCATGTTTTTTTATCTCCTTTACTTCTCAGAACTCTTGTCTTTTCCTAAGCACAGGGTGCATGTGTTGTTCTCCTCAATATCCACATTTGTACTTGATCGGCTGCCTCTACCATCTTGCTCACGGCTTCTTTATGGAGCTGCAGTAGCTTTCTAAAGATAAACATCTTTGCGTGTGGGTGGGGGATCAGCTAGTGGGGATTTTCATTGGCACCACTGTGGTCAGGAGATAATACGATGTCAGTACAGTTTCACTGCAAGCTCTAAAAACTACAGAGCCTGTAGAGACAGAATAGTCAGGTCAAAGAAGATATGAGACCTTTATTTTAAATAGGATCTGGAGTGATGTTATATGCTACAAGTGGGTAAATAATTTCCCTGTATATGTGCAAATTACTAAACCACTTCTAGTTTGCATGGGTGTGTAATTCATTTAACTTTGAACCTCTTTCTCTCTTCAGAATTTTCCATGTATAGATAGTTCTTAAACATGAATACTACAAATATTATTTATTTGCTATTATTTTGAAGTAGAATAGGTCATCTAACTATGAATCTGCAAATAGCTTGTGAGCATTTTGTTATCAATAGAGTTGTCATGGAAAGTCTTACTCATAGAACTTGAAAATTTTTATTTTTGGGAAGGAAGTTTCTGGTTAAGGATGTCAAAATTAGATTTCATTATGGGCCAGCTTCAGAGAATCAAAACACCTGACAAGCATGGGGCATTGTGCTCTGGAAAGAAAATTCTGTGAGATGAGAACTTTTGGAAACATCCTGTTTCACATCCAGGTGATTTCCTGTAGTACTGAAACTGCAGAATATCCAGGGAAGTTGCAGTGTATCCATTTGTGGAGCTTTTAAAGATCAGCCAGCCCATCCTGCTTCAAGTGGAAGCTTTGATTCTGGAGTTTTATTCCTATTGCTGTTTCTGTAGATTTATGGCTTAAAGTATAGAGACCTCAGTGTCTGTTCTTCAGCATACCAAATACAGAATTTTCCTTTCTAGATGTTACTTTTTGTAACTAAATGTTGAAAATTGTCCAGAAGAGAAATTCTGAGTTTCACTTTTTCTTCCCATATTCGTCCTTAAATCTTGTCTGATTGCATAAATGTCCTAGGTTCATATGATGTATTAACAACCATAGTAGTAGCTATTAGCACAAAATGTTATAGAGATCAGGAGTGTGGCAGCTTCTTGGGGGGGAGGGAGGGGAGAAATACTTGTGCAGGTTTTTGAACCATTGATAGTTCACATTAGGCAAAAATAAAAAAAAAACACAGAAACCTGGAGAAGTAATCTCTTTTTGTGAGAAAATTGCTGTGTATCATTGGAAATATTTGAAAAAAGTGATCTACAATTCAAAAAATTCAAAAGAAAGGAGTTTAAATCATCTACTTAAAATTATGAATACTAATTTATTTTTTCTTTGCTGTATTTATTTTGAGTTACTGAAGTTCATTTTCTGCCTCTAACAGAGCTTTTTGGCACTTTGAGGGGCTTTTTTGCTACAAAAATTAGGTTGCATTGTTGTTTTTGAGGTGCATTTTTGTTTCACAGAACTGGTTTAGGTTATTGCGAATTGAACTGAGCAGTCATCATTTTGATATCTTATGAATACATGTCAGTACAGTGCTAGGCATACTACATATGTATGCACATATATATCTATCTATGTATGCATGCTTGTGTTTATAACTGAGCATATAACAGAAATATACTTCCTTTGCCTGTTATTTTGTCCTACTGCTATCTGTAACATCAGACTTGAATTATATGCACTTCTTAGGACATACTTCCATGTTCCCCTCTGAACTATGTTTTGTTAAGCACACATTCAGGTCTCAGAGCTGCTTGGAGAGAAAGTCTAGTCTTCCAGGATAAGGTTTTGCTATGTAAATTTCTATTGAACTGGGGCTACCTTCACCCAAAAGGCCTTGTTTCCAAACCAGCTGCATGAAAAATTATGACAACACATGAAAAGGGGGCACTGAAGCTTATTGTCTTACGGCTGTATGCAGATGGCATTTGCAGTTTGGCTTGTACATACATGTATCTTTGCATAATCTTGTCAGTTGTTTTACAAAATGTGGTTTTGTATCTAAAAGAAGGATTGAGGTCTCTGCATTTCCAATTTGTTGATGAGTTGGAGTCTATCAATTTTAGAAAACTATGTTTTTCCCTTGTTCTAGAGTGGTAATTTAGACACCAAGCAGGCTTGTATAACTTTTTTTTAAAAATTGTTTTAAACTGATAGCCTCTTTAAGACAAACTGGGCCTGTGTGTTTCAGCCTGCTGCTTATATTTCTTCTTGTGCCTGTTACAAGAACTCTTTTAGTTTTGATGTGCACTGGTGAGAGCAGCAGATCCAAACCCGCTTGAAACACATAAAGCCATCTGAAGCTCTTTGCTCTGGAGTGGAGTCTGGCAGGCTTGGAGAGAACTTCTGAATTGTAACAGGCACCTCACTAAATGCTATAAAACTAATATCTGTTAATATCTGTTTCTAATCTATATATATTTTGTGTTTTCTGAATCTGTCAGTGTCACTAATTCTGTCTGCCTCTTTGCCTGTTCATTTGCTTCTTTATTTTTTTGGATAGACCAATAGTTTGGGAATCTCTCACTAATTTCTTCGAAGACATTACCACTCCTTGCTAATATGTTTTAAGGTGAAATGTGATGATAGACAAGGAAGGAAAGAGACTATAAAATGAGAATGATATAAGGGTATAAAAGGTTAGAGATAGAAACAAACATAGAGATGAGCTAGCAATTATAGATAGCTGTTGCTGGTGTGTAAGTCTGTATATAGATGAAAGGGGGATGGTGAAACGAAGGTTCTCTCTTTTCATAAGGCTTCCCTATTGTACTTCACAAATATAATTCAATTGTAATAAATTTAGGAACTGTACCTTAAAAATTGGTTATTTAATACTTAGTTTAAAATTGTGCAACCTATAATGAATTTTTTTTCTGAGCAATCTTTCCTTTTGGGAGAGACAGTTTCAATAGAACTATTTTTAATGTGGATTTAAAGACTTCCCTACTGCTTATTATGCCTTCATGATAGAGAGTCTTTTATAGCCTTTAATCAAAAAGGGAGTTTTCTGTAGAAATTTTCTTCAAATAAATAGGTGCTGTTCTGCAAGCCTCTTTTTGAACTAGTGGGGTTTTTTAGAAGACCTCAACTCATTAGGAAGTTGTTGTGGTCTAAACTCATTGTCTAACTCCCTTCTGGAACAAAAGATAATGATTGTGAAATAAGAAAAAATAAAAACAATATTTCTTTTGCAATTCCCTCACTTATAATTAGTAGTAATTTAAATTTGGATGAAAACTACTGTTTAAGTTCTCCATGAATGTGTTGTAAGACTTCTTTTGCTATTAGGGAAAAGTAACCCTCTCTGAGATGGTGGCTGGAGACTAGATAGCACATGAGCCAAGGGCTTTTTGAATGCTGGTATATGATCCTTATCCTTTCAGAATGATGTTTTAGTCCCACTCCTAATGCGTCTTGTGTTTTTCCACAGTAGTATCACCTTAAGAGCAGGAAATCTAAGGCTGGGACCTCTTTGGAAGAACAGAAGGAAGTAGGTCACATCCTTGTCCTTGATAAGGAACTATGGACATGTACAGGGCTACCTTTGATTACAGTATATGGCTATATAGTGTCTTCCCTGCTCTTGGTCCCTTATGCTGGATGAAGTCAGTATTTCTCAGCTGCTGTACAGGCCCAGAGAAATAAAAATAAGAGCTGATAATTCTTTTTCATTGGACTGTGCTTTTAAAGAGAAGTGACATGTTTATCTTCTACTGGGCAGTTCTGGGATGCTCTTGTGAGTGATGGAGCAGGCTTGCTTGCAAACTGCACAGGGCTTGCTCTTTTTTTTTTTTTTTCCTCCCAAGGATGCAGGACAGAATTAACCCTGCCAGGATTCACGTGAGGCCTTCCAGGAAGTGTGGGTGTAGCAGTCAGCTACCAAACAGGCTTTCACTTTTGATTAAGCCTTGAAATACACTCAATAGGTTTGCAGAGGCTCCCAAGTACTTCACTCTAAGTTCAGATCACAAGGCATGATTACAGAGCCTTATTGTACTTGTCCTAGCTGGAAAACACTTCCCATCTCCCAAAATTAATGCTGGCTGAGCCCTGATTCCAAAACTCTTTTCAGGAGCCCTTTTCTCCCCACAGGAGTGGAGGTAAAACCTACAAAAAGGTTTCTCTAGCTATTCTGAGTGTCTGCCCCATACCTTGCAAGAAAAAATATTTATTCCACTGAATCATGCGCATGCTGCTTGTCCCCCAAACCACACTTTGCCTAATTAAAAATCTCGTGTATACCTTAGCTGTTTGTTGGCTTCAGCAACTCCATCAAACCTCCATTTGGATCATTAACAAAGGGTCACTTGGCTCTGAATGCTCTTGATTATAACTCACTTTGCATAAGATATAAGACAGCAGCTGCATATTTCCCCAAGTGAATTATAGCTTTAGCTAGAGTTAAGAAAAATCAACAACTCCTTGAAATGTTCAGCCAAACAAATTCTGAAAAAAGCTACTGATATACACTTTTTACTTGTATACTAATTTGCTTCCTTTCAAAAATACAAGACTTGACAAATGAATCCTAACTTAAGCTACACCCTACAATAACACACACAGCACCAGATAAAAGCCAGAAGCAGATGGGGTCGTCTCTCTGCTCTTACCTCCCTCCGGTGTTGACCTTTACTGCAGGATCAGGACAGCTATGGTATGTATGGGTATTTGTGGCTTTATGAGTAGATAGGCTAGAAAATCTTAAGTCTCAGAGGCATGTCATAACCAACATTACTGAACCTTGGTGGGACAGGTCAGATAACCCAAATGTAAAAATCATAGGTAAGGTTTGAGTGCATCAGAGTGGTGCTTTACATCAAAGGCATCAGAAATAACACAGTACTGCAGGAAATCAAATCCCTATTGATTAAAACTCATTCAGTACTGCAGGTGTGTGTCTGAAGAGCATTTGATTTCTTCTAAAAAACAGGAAAAATTCCCTTTTTTTTGATTGCTTTGACAAAAATATGTATTGCCACAGGTGACATTACTCTGGGAGATATTTGCTTAGAGATCCTAAAATGTCATACAAAGGCTTTTATGCCCATATGACCTGGCTTTGAATTGAGCTTTGTCCAAAGATCAAAATCTCATCACTGATGTAAATGCAGAGTAATGGCAATTATGATTTACCTTATGTAGTAATGTGACACTGATCTGAAGTGATTGATATTGCTGGAGGAAATGTTAAAATGGCAGCAGTAACAAAACCTGAGAGGTAATGTAGAATGATCTGGTGATTAGCACAAAATCATCATTGTGGGGAGGGAAAAGGGAATGTGCAGGAAGGAATGGAAACCAATAGAAGTTAAAGAAAATATCCTGAAACCTTTTCAATTTACAGTTTGGGGACAGGAGGGCTAGAATTGCTGGATAACCTGAAATCAGTATTTACTAATTACTGTGCTTTGTCACATTTTCACACACTTGTTTTCAGTTTGGTTATTTCAATATGTTACTGATAGCTAAGCACCCCTCATCTACCACAACAAATTATAGTATAACTTCTCTTTAAATATCTGATTTATACACTGAAATTCTTACCACCAATAGCTCTCAGTGCTTGTGTGAGCAGCTTGTGGTTTCACAGTAATGATTTGGACTGGTACTTCAGAAATTAGATTTGTTTCTAGCTCTGGAACTGATGAACATTAAGACCCTCTATTTCCCTTTCTCTTCAATCCTCTGAGTTGTGTGCTTTTTTTTTAGTTTAGCCTTGATTAATCCTTGATTTTTAGATTAGCCTTTGGTTTAGCCTTGATTTCTGGCAGTGACTTCACAGTATCACTCAGTGCAAGTGTATGAAAATGGTTGTAAAACAAGAAACATGACATCTACTATTCATTTCATACTAGTATTCATTTCATTGATCCCAAGCAGAACATGTTTTTCCTGGTTCTGCTAACAAGGTCAGAACTTCATTCTTTTGTTTCCTTTGTGCTGAAAGAATCTCAAGGTTGGCATCTGCAATGTGAGGACAAGGTAAATTTTGGTGCAAGAGAGGTGATTGGCCAAAAGGGCAGGCTAATGTTTTAAAACTATGACCGAGTCACTAGGCCTTTGTATGAAAATTTCCTGCATTCTGGTCTTCTCTCTCCCTTCAGTTCAACTCTGATGTGCTAGTTTGCTATGAAGAGGAAAAAATGGGAAAACAATTTTATTAGTGTTTTTTAGCTTTCCTGGCAGTTCTGCCATAATCTGCAATATTCAGAAAAGTTACTGTCCCTACCTTGCATTACATCTTTTTTTTTTTTTTTTTTTGAGATTATCATGAAAATATACATCATAAGGCAGTTGAAACGTATAAGCCCTCCTCTTCCTTTCTGCTTGTTATTGACTATTTCTCACTATCATGCAGACTTTTCTTTCCCTTTTTTCCCCTACCCAGGTATTTTTCATCCAGATAAGTTTCTTGATCTGATTTGGAAGGGAATAAATATTATCAATACACTAGACAAGCAAGTATCCCTACCAGTAATAAAGCCATGATGTCAAACCACAGTATCTTTTAACTTTCTGCCACAAAACTTGTACATTTTCTTTCTTTGCTATAGGATGCAAATCAATCTGCCACATTCCTTCAGCTCTTATGATCATAGTTGCCATAATTAGACTGTGTAAGAGTAATTTGATTTGTTATATAGTTCCTGTTGGTATCACACAATCCAGTCATGGGCCAGCCTTTCCTTCTGCTTGATATTGTTGAAACAGAGCCTTGACTTGCCAAAGCTGGTGCTCCTTGTGAGAGATTGGTAACATTGAAAAAAGATGACATTTTTTTCAAAGATTCTGCCTCTGATAGAAGTGCTACATGTTGGTTTTAAGTATCTTATGATTCTTTGTTGCATTTATCCTTAGTTTTCATCCTGCACTGGAGCGGCTGGAACCTGCTTTTTGGGTATTCAGCAATTTATCTAAATTCAGTCCCAGTCCTAGGTCAGATCCTGAAGGTATTCTACTTCCAAGAAATAATTATAACTTTTCAGCTTTGACGTTAATAGCCACGAAGGTCTAATTTTCAAAGATGCAAAGCCAGGTTAGAGTTGATATTGGAGGAGGGCCCAGATAAATGAGGACAAGATATTTTCCATCACGGTTATCCCAGAATGCCTGTGCTGGGTGAAGTGTTTACGTCAGCCTGCAGACCTGTCTGAGTGCAGCTTTCTGCTGTCTTGTTCAGTGCCCAATGGACAGGAGTGAATGGTCAATGAATCTTAACAGTCTAAATATTGATATTAGTAATGTCATTTATCCTTTAGTTCTTGAATTAAAATTAGGATTTGTTGGAATACTTTTGCAAAATAGTTGAAAATTGGCCTTCCTTAGCTGTTCAAACTGTTTACTCATGTTGATATATTAATAATATTAATAGAGCCTTTACTGGCTGCTGTAATAGTAATGCCACAAAGGGCATTTTAAATCTCCTAACCCTGCTGCAGATATTTCAGCGTCTAAACAACATTGCAGTAAAAGATCTTTGGCTGAGCTGCACAAACAATCCTCCTCATGTAGCTACTCTGGGTGGTAGGGAAGGATTGAATTCTCTGAGAAATACTTGTATCGTAAATCTGAAGAACAGCGAATACAAAGGATGTCTTGAGAGCTTCTTTTATAAAGCAAACAGCTCTCAGCAATAGTTAAGTGACTCATCTCAAAGTAAGATTGGCAATATTTTGAAGATGTAAGGTTTTCAACTTGTGTTTTTTTTTTTTAGTTGAACAACATCCTGTTGTCTGATTGGAGTTCTGGACTACCTGCCTGCTTTTCACCTCTGTTTTAGTGGTGTGATTTGTATTTAGCCCTTTCAGATCTAAGATGTTAGTCTCATGTACTGCCTTGATGTTATTAAGAAATTATTATTCAAAGCACAGAGCAAACTTTCACTGGCAGAAAGAACATCTTCAGGGGTTACTGTAATAAACACTGTACTGAAATATTCTCAAAGGTGATGAAACTGGAATACAGTTTAAATGCAAAGTATACTCTCTACTTTGGAAAATGATTCCTTATTTTGCTTATTTCTAATTAAGGTCCCAACATATTTATTTTTTTTACCTTCATGAGCACAGTCTTAGATTTGAAAGAAGAAAACAATGCCCAGATAAGCTGTCTTATGTGTAAATCTGTTGGTGAAGTAGGCAATGATGTGTTAGGCAAGTAATTTTTAATGAGTTCATAGAAAGCAATAAAAGGTTGTCTGTACAGCTATGCCAGGATGGAGATTTGCACCTCTATTTGTAGAAGTGCATGGTAATATCTCATTTTCTATCCTGAATTTCTGACATTGGTGGTTTTGTGGAAAACCAGAGAAATCTTGGTCTGCTAATTTGCATCTACTAAATGAGCTAGATTTTGTCTTGTTCTTAAGGTTCCAAGTCTAGTTTAGTCTAGCATATAGTTAAAGGTGTTTTTCTTTTTTTCCAGTCTCCCACACCTATCTTTTCCCATTTCTTCCAGGCTAGAAAACAGGGCTGGAAGAAATGATGTAGCAAGCAAGAGAAGATGAACGCATTGTGTTTGGCAAGAAAAGAACGAGACTGTTCCAGCAAGGCAAGTGCATTTGGTTGTTTGTCTCTGTTGCACAATGATTTGTTTGTAGGGACTGTTTTGTGATTCTTGACTGGTAGAAAATGCATGCCAAAACTCACTAGACTGGAGATAGATGGGAGAGAAAACAAACCAAAACAAAAAAGGTCTGTCAGACGTGATCAAGAAGCAAAACTGGGACTCTAAGAAGACTCTTGTATTTGATGGCTGCAGGCGTATTGAGGAGCAGAGTTTCTGTGGTGGTGAGCAAAGGACCTTTATTTAGGGTTAAACACACCTAATAGAACTGCTGATTCTAGAGCAGCCCCTGCCCTCCCCCAGCAACCCAACCAACCAATCAGTGAGATGATCACACATGAGGCCAACCAATGGGCTGCCTGGTCTCATTTTAAAGAAATTTGCTATCTTTTGCTTGAAGTTTGAAGACAATGTCAATACAAATGAGGTTTGAAAAATCATTGCAAAAGAATTAAATGACTTTGAGTACAGAGGTAATAGAAATGAGATGAAATTTAATAATGCTAGGTTATGCAGAGAAAGAATTAGAAGCAGAATTGTTTATAGTGATTCCAGCTGGAGATGATAGTTGGAAGAAAAACCTGGGTGAAATATTAGAGCATCCTTTGACTGCCAGCAATGTGACAGAACAGATGTAAAGAAAGGCTAAGAGGAGTCAAGCAAATCAGGAATATCATCTTGCAAGAAAAGGCTAAAGGTGCATGATGTGCTCTCTGGCAAAACAAAGACTAAGAGGGAGATGAGTATGTTCTGTTGGGAGTAAACAAGAAGGAAGTCATTTGAAACATAGCAAGGTAATAAAGGGGCCATAAATGGATCAGGAATAAATTTACAGTTGCAAATTGCAATCATTCTAGGAGTAATATGTGGGTCAGTCTCCTGGTAGGAAAGTGGGTCCAAGAAACCTGATTATTTGTCACATGGAACTTGTGAATGTTAGAACTGATGCCATTTTTCTTCTGTTCCTACATAAGTACCTTATCTCTAGCAGAATTAAAGCCCTTAAAACCAAAGTGAAGCCAAATAGGTGTTGTCAGTCTATGAACTTAATAGGTTACCTTTCCCAAATTAATCAATTGAGGATAATAATCTTACCCTCAGTAGTTTTATACTACTGTTCATTGATTTTTTTTTTTTTCTGTCTTTCCCTTCCTCATTCTATTATTTTTGAAAGATGAGAAACCTTTTCTGCAAGCAGTTTTCATGCCAAACATCAGAGGGTTCTTCTGTCATGTAAGCAGGTGTAATTTAGTTAACTTCACTGCAGTTATATGCACCAAGGCCCTGGCTTTCAGCTGCTGCTGAGCTGTCTATCAGGAACTTTTTTTTGCCATTCTACATTGATGGCAAAATGTGATGTAAAGACTAAAACTGTCAGGAAAAACTCAAGTCGGTAGGTTCTGTTCTACTTCTAGGAAAGACTTTTAGGACTTGGGGTTTAGTAATGCCCCTCCAAAGCTTGAACCTGTCATTGATGTCAGGAAAGCAATGAGGCTCCCAATGACAAACACCTACACCTGTGGCCTCTGTGCTGGGGGTGGGGGGCAGGCAGAGAGCTGTGGCTGCTCCTTGTCCTTCCTGTCCACATATCCCCAGGGTGCCTTTTTATTTTAACATTTTTCTTCTCAACGCAGTGTGTGTGCTCTGTGAAAATGCAGCGCTGTTTTGACTTGGCATCTGGTGGCCTCTTTAGGGCAAGTAGGAAGCTTAGCAACAGGCTGCTCTGCTTGTGCATCCTCTCACCTCTTTGCATGTGTGCTGTTCCCTTGGCTCAGCTTTGGTGAGGCTGCACCTGGAGTACTGGGAGCTCTGGGCTCCCCAGTGCAAGAGGGACATGGAATTTCTGGAGAGGGTCCAGCATAGAGCAACAAAGATGATTAAGGGACTGGAGCATCTATTGTATGAGGAAAGACTAAGTGAGCTGGGTCTGTTCAGCCTGAAGAAGAGAAGATTGAGAGGGGACCTTATCAATATGTACCAATTACTCAGGGGAGAATGCAGAGAGGATGGGACCAGGCTCTTCTCTGTGGTGGCCAGTGACAGGACAAGGAGTAATAGGTACAAGTTGAAACACAGGAAGTTCCACTTTCATATGAGGAAGAACTTCTTTCCTGTGAGGGTGACTGAGCCCTGGCACAGGCTGCCCAGAGAGGCTGTGGAGTCTCCTTCTCTGGAGATCTTCCAAACCCGCCCGGATGCCACTCTGTGCTCTGGGTGCCCCTGCTGTAACAGAGGGGTTGGACTAGATGATCTTTAGAGGTGCCTTCCAACCTCACTGTTCTGTGATATCAGGAAACATACACTAATTAACACGCTTGCTATCCCAATCTGAGACTCTGTGCTTGTGTCTAATTTCTAATGTGGCCTTAATTTTCTTGTTGTCAGGGTCATATCACTGCCAGCTTGTCTGCCAGAATATTTCTAATTTATGAACATAGCCCAAGCTTATTCAACTTCTTAATTTAATCAGATATTTACAAAAAGCCATGCAAGATATTTACAAGCCATATCCTATCTCTAAACACAATTATATAATGCTGCTGCTACTGTGATTTCCTTGTCATTTTAAACCACATTTGCAATGAGGGGCTGATGAAAATCTCATTGAAGTCAACAAAGGCCAATGAGTTCTACTTCAGCCTTTAACAGGTTTAATATAATGAGAAATATATTGCTTTGGACTTGCTGTTCATTGTTGCATCTTCTTTTTTTGTTGTTTTTGTTTTCCACCTAACTTTATTCTCAAAGGCTGGGAGGTTCTGCATGGAACTTAGGCTAGGAGACTCTTGTGAAATAGCTCAGCATCCACGAGTACTATATAGCAGAGACAAAGCTTTCCTCTTTCCCTGTCCAAACCTAGCAAGGTGGAACTTAAATGCATCTTTCTGGAATAATACCTTTATATGGCAAAGGGCTTACAGTAATTGCTTTTTCCCTTCAGGCTGTAGTGTAAATGTTATTTTTCCTGAATTACATTTCTGTTAATATGTTACAGGAGACAGGACTGTCCATTCTGCGTCTTGGAAACTTTTATTTCTGTACTCTTTTATACTCCAAACAATCAATTTTGCCACCTTTTTTCTCTCTTCCTTCTCTTCACTTTCACTCACTTGGCTTTTCATATCCAGGCATCCTCTCCTCTGCTGGGGAGAAAATGTGCACTTTTTTTTTGATAAGTTGACTTTTAAAAGCAGGCTAAGTTCTGTGGTAGAGAATATTACATAGGTAGTTTCAGGAAATATCATCCAAATCAACCCAACTGATTGGTAATATTCACAAAACCTAGACTGATTATGGCTTTTGTGTTTACAGAAATTTCTGCAAATGCTATCTGCTTTAAAAATGTTTTGTTGTTATCTTTGACTTTTCAGTTTTAGACATATGGTACTTTGCTCAACCTCAGTTAAGAGTCTTACAGTCATCAGAGAAAGCATTTGAAATGTATTTAAAAGTCAGTGAAATTTATCAGTGAGAAATTTCATACTTGGATCAGTGCCTTATCTAAGTATCCTTTCCTCAAGTAGCTACTAATATGGAGCTACTCACTGCCCAAATGTCTTTTCTGCTCCTGTGAAGGGCGTTAAGTCCCTACGGTCTTAGGAACCAGATGTGTTGGCTTTCCGATGTTGATATCTCAATGCGCTCTCAGTTTTTGTGTCCCTATAATCTTTTTAGAGCCGAATGCCACTGGCGAATAGAGAGAAAATGGTATGTCTGGTGTATAAGAAGCAGCAGTGGCAAAGTTCAGGCAAAGCATTTAAAAAGCTGAGTAAGCTTGGACAGCTTCAGCAATGTGCATAGCCATTGTAGATATGGAAACGCACCTCATAATGAGAGATTAAACAGCTTAAGGTCTTTGGGTTACTTGAGAGGAAATTGAGAGGACTTTTATGTATGGAGGGAAGCCATCTGATAGAGGCAAAGATGTAAGATATTTTGGTGGCTGGAATTTGAAGATGGACTCAATCTACAAATAAAGTGCAAATATATCAGTGTGGTTGCTAGGACAACTTCACGGATAGTCCAGACGTTTCATCACTTCAGGCTCTGAAATAAGGACAAGAGATGCTTTTGAAAAGCCAAATCAGAGAGGATGGGCTTCCCTTGGAAGGGTGGTCAAGCAAATTTATGTTAATAGACCTTCCTATCATTGTAACTTATGTCCAATTCTTCTGATCCTATTTCCTGAAAGCAAGAATTTCTGGGAAGACCTTACATACTTAGCTAGCACTGAGTGGAATTTCAAACTGCTATTTTCATCTTTGTGCAGCAAGACAAAAGCATGAAATGGATTTGTGATATTCCTCATTTTTGTATTTCAAAAAGAACAACTTCTCATTGTGGCATAATGCACACTGATACTGTCAATGATGTATCATTATTTTGCCACACAGTTGTCAAAGCCATTAAAATGGCACTGGAGTGCTCCCAGTGTAAAAAGTCTTGCTTAGAAATATATTGTATACTTAAAGGTCAACATCAAAAAAGAAATCTTTCTAAAACTCTGTGAGATACTGTATTATGAAAGCAGATGTTAACTGTTTCTTAATATAAATAAAATCTATCACTCTGCTTTTTTCTCTGAAAGTGAGTGGGACTTCTCAATGCGTATTCCATAATACTGAATATTAGCTGAGTACAGCCCCTTCCAGAAAGAGCCATATATTTGATGCAAAGCAGGTAGTGTTTAGAAAGTGAAAGAAACTGAGTCATTCTCATTCTATTCATGATTTATAACACATGTATTTAGCATGTAGAAATATGAAGAGTAGCATGTGACAAACCTAAAATAATAATATTTCAGGATACAGCTTTAAAGGACTAAGGTTATAAGTCAGCATCACACCTGCAGATCTGTTTGGTTGCAGATGTGATAGCACCTAAAAGGGGATCTAAAGCCTCCAGAGGTTGAATAATGTAACTTCTGTGATTAGAGTCTACGCTTTAAAGAATGCCTTACTAAAGCAAAACAAAAATCTAGTTATCTTTTCACTACAAGGTTATTGGAGTGGTAATGTCATGTCATGAGCTACCCTGAAATTAATACTGTAATTGTCCTTAGTTGCTTCTTGATTAAAAAGAAAAGAAAGTCGCTGAGTTTTGGCAAAGACTTTACAAGCAGCAAAAAACAGCAAGTTGAGTGGGTTGTGTATCATAGTCACGAGATCCAAATCCACTGCTGCTTATAAATTAGTTTTGCACATTCATATGCATTTTACGTCCCGTAGGGCACTGTTTCTGGGTTTTGTGCCTATAATGTGGGAAGTATAATGATTTTTCTCTTTCCTTGTTTTGACTTTGCCTTGCTCAAGATTAAAGGGAAATACAAGATATTTCTTTGATTTTTAATAGCTGTTAATACAAAGATGTTCTCTCAGCTGGAGCTTTCTATGTAAATAAATAAAAATTAATAATGACATGTCACATTTTATCTTAGGTTTTCCATTATTCGTGGAGAAGAAACAGAAATCAATAGTTTATGAGGAAAAATCTTCACTGAAATAACTACAGTCATTGGCTCTAATGGATTTTGGCCTTGCCTGCTTGATTCTTTCCACGTTTCCTCTTAATTCAATTCCATCTTTCAGTACTGAAATTTCAATCAGTATATCTCTCTGGCTTTCCTCAACTGGGTTTAGGTTTTCAGGGTATCAGAAGAAGATTGGTTTTTACTTTTTTTAATTCTAAATAAGCTACTGACTTCAAAGGTATTTACCTTACCTTTTAAATTGTTCATATAAGGCTTGCAGGGAAAGGTAAACATTTATTTTTCTTAATCCTTCTATAATAGATTGATCAGTGCTGACTTTACGTAACTAAGTTAATGCTCAAAGAAAGATGCTGAAAGAGTTTGTCTCAGCTTTTATGTTACTGCAGAGGGTGTGGAAGAGCTTCTGAACACATCAAAGATAATGCTAGCCATGTTAGACCTCCACTTTTTAAAAGACAACTTTTTTATGGGCTAAAAGGGTTGTTGCATTCTTATGTCCCCTTCTACTCTTTCTTGAGCAGGGAACAAATTCTGCAGTGACTTTACAAAGCTCTTACCATGCATTTCTCATTCCATCTGCTCTGCTGCAAGAGGCAATCTGTATGTAAAAAATGAGCAAACCTCAAGCATAAGTTGTATCCTATTACACATTTAAGTTATAGGATTGCTCATTTTCCCTTTGAAGCCAACATGAGCTTTGTTACTTCAACCAGAGATTATGATTCTGTTTTGCATTTGGAATGAAAGCCCTTAAAAAGACTCGGTCTGAGGCGGCACCTGAAAAACTAGAATGTTCATCTAAGTTTCCCGGGTGTGGTTCTGGGTTCAGCAATGAAACCAAAGAAAGCTCAAAGCTGCTTCCAGGATCTTGTTCATTCCTTCCTGATTGTTTTTTTTTTTTTTTTTTTTTTTTTTCCAGGTGAAATAGAAGATCATCTGCCCCTCTCTGGTCTGATATCACAATAATTATTCTTTTCCCAGTGTGTAAGTAGGCTAAAGTTTTAAGTACTCTAGGATTTTGCTACTGGTTCTGAGGAAAGACAGCTGTGTGCTATGTGAAAATCCTGTTCTGTGAAGAACTTTGAACATTGTTTTTCTTCTATTCAGAATTAATCCTGATCAGAGGGATACAAAGTTTTGAAGTTGTGTATTTCATTTTAGGTTATTCAGAATTAAACACTGATTTGCACTGCTTAAACTCTTGCTTACAAGCACAAACAAAGAAAAGCATGAAACAAGTCTTGATTTATTTTGAAGTTTAAATCCATTCTCCCTTTCTCATCTTCTGAAAGACTTTTGTTTAAATCTGCTCTCTTACCCAAGAATTTTCTTTTGACTTTGGTTGAGTAGTGCTTTCCCCTAGGAAACTGTTATTTTTTTTTTTTCAAAACAAGTTCTTCATTAATTTAGTGTAGACCTCAATTCCAAAGATATAGTTTGTATTCTGATTTCTTATCCAAACCTAAATCCTGTAGGTGAGAGAGATCCTATTCACCCTTTGATGGGGTGTATGCTTCCAGTGAAGAGAATATTTTTGATGTATCCGTTGTTCAGCATAACAGAGAACATGAACATGATGTACCTTGAATTACTATCCATATTATAACATTATCATTACTGTCATTCAGCTATTATTTCCATATTAAGTGTCTTCTGTTCTCATATTCTCCATTCATCTGTGCTACAGAAATGTCTGTGGGCAGAAAATTTAAGAGAATCATTCTCAATGATGTGTATAAATAGCCAAGCATAATAGGTCAGGTTGTTAACAGTCAAACTAGAACATATCTTGAATATAGATGACCTGATTTGAATAAAGATGACATGATTCCATTTCCTGGCTGATTGGTCCCTTTTTACTTAATTTTGAGGGAAGAATCTTAAACATTTATGCAAAACCTCTCCTTAACCCACCTCCTTTTCTGCTCTTCTTCCCTTTTTCTATTACACAAAGCAGCTTGCTTTGCAATATGTTTTTTCTTGATACACTTTCCGTATCTGAACAAGATGATTCTTTCTCTCCTCCATCCTCATCATGTAGGGAAAATGGTATCACACGATCTGTTCCCAAGAGATTATCTCGTGACACAAATCATTACAATGACTTCACAGGAGTGAGTGGAATGGATTTAAATGTAATTTCATGTGATAGCTTGTGAAGTACTCCTACCCAACACACCCAGTAGAGCTGTTTCTTGATGCAGTACTATCATCCTGAAGCATTCAGCTGAATGATATGTGGCAAAGCAAAGCTGATTTTAATGTTTGTCTGAAGTGCTGGGTTGGATTCCAATTTACCTGTGCCTTACCAGTGTGAATCAGAGTGCTGCAGATCACAGGAGAAAAATTTACCCTTTGGAAGGGGATTGGCTAACCTCAAAATGTTGTCTTTAGCATTTCATGCAACAGTGAATGACAGTGAATACTTCTTACTGTTGATGATCCTAGCAATACACTGTCCTATTTTGCTACATGTTAGTAAATTAGTGTCCATCAAAATGAGTTCTTGCCCTTCCTAAACTTAGCTAGGTTTATTTATAGTGTTATTAGTCAAGAGTTCTACCTGCTAACATTAGCTTAAAACCAGAAAACAGAATAAAATCAGACGTGCACATATGCATAGCAGTAATGAAAATATTTTATTGAGAATAAAACTATCTGTGAATAGAGAAAAATATAAAAGTACCTACTTACAATACAGTCTCTGTCTTTAGGTTTGCTACAGGTTAAACCCAAGAGGATACTCTGCTAGTACAAAAATGTGAGTGTTATGAGCACATGTTAACTGAACTCAAACTTATCCTGGTAAAGTAATTGGCCTTCTTCGGTTAACATTAAGAGCTGCCATGTATGTTTTGTTGGCTTTACTGTTCTTTCTATCATTTTGTGAGGTCTTGGTTGTAAGAAGGCAATTGTCACAGCAATGAATGTGTCAAACTGGAAATGCTGCCCAGTTACCCTGGCTGGCTGAGGTGATAAATCTTCCTTCGGAAATGACTATTTGTTTGACCCTTTCAGGTGATGTTTCCCCAGTGGGCGCAGGCAATCTTTTAAAGCATTTCCCTTTGTGTTGTCAAAGCCAACAATAAAATACTTAATTCTGTGAAGCAATAAGGTACTTTATCTCTGACACTGCCTTCTAGATGGTTTCTATATTTTCCAGTTAAATATGTGGTTCTTAGACTGGTTATTGTATTCCACCTCCACTTAACAGTCTTCCAGGCCTTTCCTTTGGGACCCTTCAGCTAAAAGAGAGCAGGGAAATTGTACTGGGTAGACTCTATCTGCAGTTTCAAACATTACAGGCATTCTGGGGAACTCAAGACAACTGGTCTTTATTGACTGCTGCTTGCCTACTTTTTTTCAAGGATCATACCACATGCATCTCCTATATGAGCATATCCACATTTTTAGTGACTCTTATGATCAGCCATTGTAAGGATAAGGGCCTAAAACACTTCTGCTTCTAGTCCATGCCTATGTTCACCAATTTAATTCTTTCCTTTTCATGTGTTAGGTAGCTTTTAGGCAACATTAATCTACTGGTGAGTTTTCATTTATTTATTCATTTCACAGTTCCCATTGCTCAGCTTTCAAGAACTTCCTTGTCAAGTGTAGCGGGAATTTCTGAAAAAGACAGTTAAAGCCCAGTTTTTCTAAAAGATCACTATTCACTGTCATCTTTATCATGGTATATAGGAGCTAATGGTTCTGTGTCTTGGAGAAAGGTTGTAATGTGCAGGTGCTTTAGACAACAGCTGAAAGCTTCATTTTTAAGGATCCCCTTAAAAATCTTTACGTGAGGATTTTGCTGTGTGTCCTGCAGTGCTAGGAAAAACACAAGGGTGAGATGATTGCTGGCTAACAAAATTTAGGTTGAGCTTGTTGCCCAAAGAAGTTGTCTTAAATAATCCTGGCAGATGCACGATACAAGCAAGTATTGCTTATATGATTGTTAAAAATATGTCAGAATCCTCCAAACAAACCTTAAATATAAAACAGAAAAGATGACAAGAGGAAGGATCCAATGAGGCAGGAAAAACCTTTCATGCCTTGTCTTTTCAGATGTCAGAACAACAGAACAACAAGCCAAAATGATCTGAGGAATGTCATGTTTCAGTCTAAGTCTTTTAAATTAAAGTAAAAATGCACCTTCCTTCTCCCTTATCTTTGCCTTAGTCTTGTTCTTTTTGCAAATTATTTCTTGTAGAAGAAGTCCAAGAAATAGAATCTAATCATATATTATTGTTGCTGGACTTTTTGGTCTGTCTTTGTCATTGTTGTTTATCAGTAGGGTTTGGCTTTCAGTTAGTAGGACAAAGTGCAGGCTGTTATGCTCTGGGTTTTAGGATATAGTTTTTTTTTTTTTAAGAAGTCAATATGAGTAGCTTTTCCATTCTAGTGTGAAACGGTTTCTTTGCTATAGAAACAACAACAAAGGACTCTTACCTCCACTGGCTAAAATCTGATTTCCTTTGAATTCACCTCTTATAAAAGATTGCAGAGTGCTTAGTTGCTGTGTTGATATGAAAGGGGAAGGAGGGTAAATAAACCTCTCCACTCTTACTGAACTCAAACACTACGTCGATGAACACAAACTGAGTTATGGTTTCTCCATAACAATTTATTTAATTGTGGTGTGAGAGTATCATTGTCATGAAAGACCTCTCATTAAGACCAAGAGGAAGAAGTATTCTCTGTCTGCAGAAATGAGAACTGAGGTTTCTACATGCTATGCTTTTGCTTTTGAAAACAGAATTATACACTGAATTTGGCAGCTTTTTTTCCTGCTTCATCCCAGTCAGTTCAGCCTGTCAGCATAGAAAAGACACTCTACTGCCTTTATCAGAGGCTAGAGAAGCTTATAAATGATGTATAGAACACAGAAATTTCTTTTAAGGCTTGTTTGCCTTTTGGGAATACCAAGCTCTTCCGTCTTCTATTGCTAGCATAAATATTCACCTGCATGGTTTACTTTTGTTTGGATTTAAGATGTAATATGTCTGAAGATGAGAGTATTCCAGGTAAAACCTGGAATTTCTCTGAGGTAGTCATTAAATCTTAGGCTCGTTATCAGGCATCTAGCTTTGCTGTTCGAGATCCTCTGACCTCGACTAATTTGTCCCTCAGTTCCAATGAAATGTCTCAGACTCCTTGGAAGGGACTCAGTTTAATAATGTACTACACACAGAATGCCTTCTGTTTAACCTCAGTATACTCTTGCTCTTGTTAAAGGTGAGAAATAACATGTTGCTGGGATGATACTATGCAAACAGGTAATTCAAAGACCCTGTTTGTGACTCAGAGCAAGTCTCTTCAGAAGAATCATTCTGGTGGTAACTTTGATCGAGAAAAGCCTTGGAAATATATTCTATTCTGAAAACACACAATTTATGAATTTTAGCCTTATTTTAGTTTTCCATTACTAGTATTTTACCAGTAGTCTGTATTCTCAAGATTGGCAGGTTAAAATCATTTTACACTTTTGTATGGATGACTATGAGAATTATACATATAGTATTTTAATTTTAGCATCTTTCAACTGTAGTTACCTGAAAGTAGCTTGATATAGATACTCCCAACTCAACCCACTTCTATTCATGAGACTTTCAGAAGTCAGTATTTGTTGGCACCAGCCACAATTCTACATGATAACTTTTACTCTTAGTTTCTAATGTTGTTGGCTGTCCACTTCACCTCCTCTGCAGTAGCAAATGGAAGAGAATGGGAATTTTCAGCAAATCAAATTAGAGAATCTAGAAAAGGTCAGTGTAATGTAGTTTGCTATTAGGGAGGAGGCATTAGCCAGCTCTTCAACTCATTCTTGAGACACAGATTGTAACAAGCAAAGAAAACTGCAGAACCCAAATCAATTTCTGCAAAAATCTAAAGCAAGCTTTAACTTGTTCTCAGCATACTTAAGAGCAACTGTAATGTAAAATCATGGGAGACAGAGACAAAGTTATTCAGTACCGTTATTTGATTTTCACTGTCCCTTATGAATCAGTTCAATTTTTTTCCCTGCACTAATTCTCAAGAAACCTCTTTAGTTTGTGATACCTCAGTTATCAAAATTCTATCACTTGTTTGTCTTGGATGGCTTTATATGAAAACTCTTTTTTAGCATAGGCTGCATACAAGCTAAACATAAGCTTTCTTTATGGAAGTGGGTACCTACTAAATGCATTTCAGGAGTCTGATGCGGTTAAGCTCAGGTACTGCCTTTGAAATGCGGGGACTATGTGCCTTTGTCATTGTATCCACAACAGCATGTTTTACCTTTTGATTTTTACCTTGTGCCATGGTGGATGTTGGTTGGTTAGGGATGAGGCAATTGATTTTTCTGAGAAGAGAGTTCTAGAGAACTGTCTATTTGTGATTTATTTCTCATTATTATTAGTTTCTCAAGAAAGATAACTTGTATAAAAAAAAAAGTGGGGGGAGAGAAATGAAAGTAGCAATAAAAAAGATAACTGCTAAAGAAAAAAAAAATGGAATGGAAAAAAGATTGGAAGCAAAATTAAATTGTTCCCTGAGTGAAATTGTCAAAAAATGAAGTTGTCCCTAGAGAGAGCAGATTTCAACAATTACATGTTATTTAGTAAAAGAGGGGGAAAAAAACCCTCTATTTATGAAACTTAGCAACCTTGCTTGTATCACAATGCTACTCACAAGTTTAATGACCTAGAAAAATGAGTTAGAAATGTTTGTTTCAGGAAAACAGCAAAACTTTAACCACAAAGGTCATAAAGTATTTCTTGGGTATTTTATTCTGTAACTCTGTTATAAAGGGTGTGCCCTCTCATACTTTATACCTTGTGTGCCTGAGCAAAGGATAAGCCTTTCCAGAAATTTCTCTGTATTTTCCTTCCTATCTGTACAACATTTTCTCTAGAAAGAATAGCTCTAGAGTAGTGTGGGGGGCAACTGAAAGAAAAATGGAAGGAAGTAATAAACTTGATGACTTCAAACAGAAGAGCAAGGGGTAGGTGAAGTGCTGATGCTTAGCTGCAGGGATGGAATGGAATAGAAATAGTTATTCAGCTGTATTAACTGTAGAGAAAATAGAATGAAATGGAGTTGCTTACAGTGCTTCTGTCTAGCCATGGTTACATGAAAGGATTAGAGCAAGCAATCGTTGTTTCCTGCTGAAACAAAAGACTTGGGCAAAACAGATTGATCCAACTCAGCTAGTTTTTTTTTTTTTTAATATATTATTATACAGTGTAGTTGGCAGTGTAAATTTATGTGGTTTGATTTTTGGATTGTTGCAGACTCACAGCATTCTTACCAGGAACTGGCTGAACATATGGCTGTAAACCTCACTTGTTCACCAGCACGATGTTCCATATGTTCATCAAAATCCTGCAAACCCGACTGAGCTGGTTTCTTATCTGGTTTTGTACAAAGTATTTGAGTAAGCTAAGGGGCAATCTGTACTAACCGGCCCCAGGTACTGGCCCTCAACAGGCTCATCCGTTTTGTCCTGTTGTCTTGATATATCTCACACCCAACACAAAGAAATGTTAGAGCTTTGGTGCCAGTTTACCCTAAGCAAACTTGGATGCTAATTTACCATTTGTTGTCTTAATGTGGAAAAGACCTTAATTTCTTTGCGTATGTAATACTTAGGCACAGTTTCATGACATTAAGTACAAAAATTCTAGACCCGAAAGAGATGCAACATAAATTATCTTTTTGCCCTTTCACATTCAATCACTGTAAATAGGAAAAAAAAAAAAATCCTTTAACTAGGGACTGGTGCGGTATGTGTTGTGAAATTCTTCTCTGATTTAATTCTGCAATAAATACCCCTGGGCAAAGTTTTCAGTGAGTGATTTTTCTGTGCACATCCTACATCAGCATTTTTACCTTTGGTCTTGTGAATCTGAAGCACAACTGGACAAGAAAGTCCAGCAGAAGGCAGTGAGATTACTAATGTACACTTTATATACTAAACATGAAGAAAAGTTTGAGTCGCATGTCCAGTGCAGTTGTACTGAATGTTAAACCAGAAAATAAACAGCTGTAGATCACTCACAGGAGCATGTATTGCACTTACTTGTATATTCTCCCCTGAACACCTTGGCAAAATACAACTGCTTGCTTGGCCTGATAATAACCTAAACAGATCCCAGAGAACGTTTTAAAACATTTCAAAATAACACATGACTAACTACTCCTGCCTCTATATCTATACACAATTTCTAGTGCATTCAATAATTACCTATTTGTGCATATCTAAGGACAAATGATGGCTTCATCTTTAATTAGAACTTAAGCACATTTAGTGCTTGAGGAAAGTAATGGGTAGATATTTCTTGACTAAGCTCTTAGTGGAATAAACCTGCCTGAGCTGTATTGCTGGTATGGTTTGACTGTGACCAAGTCAGCACAGCTGTGAGGAGCTAATTTTAAAAACAACATAAACTTATGCAATTAACATAAAATGTGGTCAAAGGGGCCTTAGTATGATTTGAGGCCAAGTTTTCACTCTTCACCAAATAATCCCTATCTACTGTGGTAGGTGGCATTGAGTATTTCATCTGCTCTCAAGTGTCCTTGACAACTAGCAGATGTTAAGCAAGATCCTTTGGTCCAACCAGACTTGGAGAGGTGTGTGCTCGATTCAGGAGGTGGTTAGAGACAGTTAGACCATTAGTTAGGCAGTTATACACTTAGATGAGTTCATATTTACCTTTTAATTTCTGTTGTTGGTGTGTGGAGGCCCACTGGCCTGAGACCATTCCTCTGGATGGCAAGTGGACAGCATGGAGTGCTCCAGGCACCCTCTCTGTCCCACCACTGGCATTCCCAGGAAGGAAAGAATAATGCTAGGGAACCCGGGGCAGGTCAGGCTACCATGAGCACCACTGGCCTTCACCAGGTAGAAGGGATGTCCTGTGCACCCAACCAACCTGGCGTTGCCAGCTGCCTGCTGAATGCCAATAGCTCTTGCTTCTGGCCTTGCTTAGTGGAGGAACCATCAGGCTGGAGTTTTCTTTCTCTACTTTCTTGGCTATTTGGACATTCATTTTCTCCATAATTTCTATCCCTTCAAGAACATGAGTGTATAACCATAAACTTATACTTTTGGAGTAATGAAATTACTTATATGTTAAGATGTACCAAAATGATTTTAAATTCAGTTTGTTATGTACACTTCCACTTTTCATTCTCTGAGTCTACTGTAATTTTAACTAACCTTTTGCAGCTTTTCAGAAATTACTCAAGAATAAATTGCAGGAATTACACATTTCAGCTTCCTGCAGACCATGATCCTTATTTGAATAAATGAATGATTGAAGTTTTTTTTTGCAAATCATATTGATTTCTTCTATACCGTGGTCACACAGAGAAAGTTTATTAAGCAGAATAGAGTGATTCTCATAGATTTTTGTTCTTTGGCAAATGTAATCTGTGCTCTTTCAGAAATCTAATTTTCTAAATTAGTGAATCACATCTGATTGGCAAATGAGAATCTGTTTATTACTTTGATAGTGTAGCATGGAAAACAATGTGAATAACTGGTATTCTTCTTGGGTTAGTGTTTTGGTGGTATTAGTGCCTAAAATCCTGTAAGTAAACAATACTTCCTAGTGCTGCCTATGTGTTCGGTCAGAGTTTTGTTTCCTCTTAGGAGGAGAACAGGATTGCTTATAAGATCCAGTCATACTATCAAGCTGTAAACTATACCAGATAAACCTTCACTTTTTTTCTCTATGAAACTGATTATAAGATATAGTAGATGAATTCATTAAAAGGGATAAAAAATTCAGAGAATTATAGCTGAAAGGGAGGCTGTCCTCCGTCGCTTCTAAAATAAAACTCAAATGCCTTGCTTTTAATAAATCTCTCTAGACTTCTAGATAAGGTGATCTTCATGTTTGATACTGAAAGATTACCTAAGTACTAAAGGCTGTAGTTCAGTGTCTGAGTACCTTGAATACTAAGGGTAAATTAGCCAGGTAAATTATCCAGCAGGGAGCTCTACATTTCTGAAATGAGCCTCTTTGAGACTAATTCAGATATACTGGGCTGCAGCACTGCTGCTTGCTAAGATAACTGAAAGGTTGAGTAACCACCCTTAGAACATTCATCCTGTTTAATGTCTTCAAACAGAGCTTCTGAGTTAGGGTAACCCGGACATTGGATATCTTTTACAAACACAGCCTTGCAGTTTGATCTCTGTGATAAGGCTCCATTTTATTGCAGGCTTGTTTTTTGGCTGCTCTTTTTACTGTTCCTTTTTCAGTTTCTTATTAGGTTGTACCATGCATTGTAATGTGCATGCAAGTGAGAGAAAAACTTTCTAGCTAGGACATCATTTCCACTTTAGTGAACTGAAACTTCCATATAGCTATGATTGGTCTGCTATCTAGGTGTATTTTCAGGGCTGTTAGAATATTAGATTCTGTCCATTAAATATTTCTATTTCTAAAACTATTATATTATTAACCAGAAGCATTTATTGTCAAAATTTGATGAATATAAAGTGTTTACCTAATGCAGTAATGAAAAGTATCTCGACTGATTAATTCCCACATCTAAGTTCAGAAAGAAGCTATTAGTGCTGCCATACCACATAAGCTAAAGCAAATATAGTAACTTAAGACGAAAGAGAGGATCAAAGAAAAATAGGACTGGATGGTATTTTATAAGATCAGATTTTTTGTTTCTTTGCTTCAAAGCTGGTCTTTACCTAATCATTCCTGGCAAATGCTTAACCTCTTCTGGAAAACCTGCAGTGCTTTAATGATCCTGAATCAAAGATTTTCCTACTAGTTCTTCTCAGTCTTTCTGGCTGCACTTAAGCCCATTACATCTTATTCAGAAACTGAGATAGAGATTTAGCATATTCTCCCTTAGTCTTCTTTTTGCTAAACATCACCTTTTCTTTTTAAGTCTTACTTCAGAGCTCATGTTTCCTACATCTTTAATATTTCTTGTAGTTTTCTTCTGGCATTTTTCTAGAAGTTCTGTGTCTTTAAGATGCTATTCCCTAAACTGAACATATTTACCAAGCTGCGGCTCTTTGGAGCGGGTAGAGTAGAAGACTTATTTCACAGATTCTGCAGCAGTACTTCTCTCTAGATATCCTAGAATAAACTTAGAAAAGTGTGTTTTGCCTAAAATATCATTTAGTTTCAGAGTACAAATCCAGTAAAGAGCATGAAGAAAAATGTCTGGAGGAACTATGGGATTGTTTATGGTGGTAAATTAATGAAATGTAGTTTTCCACTGTGCAGATGCAAGCAGAATTTTTTCTCTGATGGATAGATGAAACCTATGCACCTAACTGGGTATGGCGTTGGATTTTTATTGCTGTTGGTGATATTGAGTTTTTTTTTCAAAAGGGAAAATTGATTTTTTGTTGTTTTTCTCTGACAGTTTTTTTTTAATTCAATTTCCCCTTTTGCTAGCTTTGTTTCTGTAATGAATGAGGAGAAAGGGAAAAGCTAGTGCTTATTATGAAATAACCTGCAGTGTCTAGCAGGAAAATACAAAACTGGGGCTAAAACTTAGGTTAATGCAGCCAGATTAAAAAAAAAAGACATGTCTTTAGAGGATTAACTGATTTTAGTGATCAGTGTTTACTGTTTAGTAAAGGGCTGATTTTTGTGGTAGCCCTTTGGGTGCTGGCTCCAGGGAGTTACTGACAATGTAGAAAAGTTGGATAGAGGGCCTTTCTCAGAAAAAAACAGACTTTCTTACTGCAGCAACCCTTCCTGCAGAATGTGGGTAATTCACTATGAGTTTTTCATGCTTAGATACACCAAGTTTTTCTTCCTTGCTCATTCTGAGAGACAAGAAGGAAATAGCATCTACAATAGAGTTGAGTGAGAAAAGGTAGGACACTTTAATCTGGTGAAGTAGATTGTAACAAGGATGCAGAGTGGAAGAGAGAAAACAGAAAACAGAAAATAACAACTGCAAGTTAAAAGTTCACATGTGTAACAATAGGAGAGCAACGACTGAAATAATACAGGGAGGTGTGGTAGATTTTCAGTCTTTTAACTCCCTGTCAAGTTGAAACACGTCTCCTGAAGATGTGGCTGTATGAAATCAAGTTCTTGGTACAACTGAATGAATTTTATGACCTGTTCTATAAAGCTGGTCAGATTGGGATCGTGCGGCTTAGGTAATTTATCCAGGTAGATAGACATATGTCAGAGAACAGTTTTTCCAGATAAGTGGTGTCTTTATCAGCAGGTCCATTTATCTTTAAAAGCTACGGTGCCTGCAGTGACCAGCATAACAATTTTCATTACGTGATGTAACAGATTTTGCAGACTCTAGAATCTCACGGTGTGGGCTTACTGCTTCCGAGTTTGCTTCCTCTGCCAGTACCTGTTCTATTCTCACTGGCAGCTGGGCTTTTGCACTGTGAATTGTTCATGGTGCCACCAAATTTAACAGCTGTCACAGGAGAAGATTCTGTCTTTGTGGTGTTCTTTGCAGGGTCTGAGCCTTTGTCACAAAATGGGTCAATGTGGGCAGTAATTAAAAGCTTTTCATGGCCATGAGACTCTTTAAATGCTTCTTCATTATTATCTTATTTGCCTGTTCCAATACTGTTCTATGGGTAAAAGTTAATATCAGCTTGAATTTTCTTTTTTGTTCTTGTAAAATGCACTTGTTTAAACATATTTTATTCTTTATCTTATATATTTAGGGTCAATTCTGTCTACTTAGACATACTGAGTTACTAATTGCTATTTGAATATACTTACTGAATTTCTATACTAACATTTACTCCCCTAACAGGAATATGTGGATTAAAATGTTGAAAGTGTTACTGAGATGTGCAGATCAACTTCATGTAAGATATATACTTATGTAAGCATATAATAGTCTCCCTGTAATAGTTTCCTCGGCTACCATTTATTTTTAGATGAGGGCTCCCAGAGCCAGGATATGATTTCTCTGTTTGTACATAGAATCCTTAGTGGATTTCTCTTCCATTAGTTAATCCAACATCCCCTTAAGCTCATACAAAATTTCAGCACCTGCAGAATCCTTTAGGGAGTAGTGCCACAGATCCACCGTCATGGAGTGGAAATATGGAAAAAATGGAGAAAATATCACGCTGGCTCTCCTAAAACCATGGTGTGGCTTCCATAGTGTATTACACTGCTTAGAGAACACGCTACCCCATCCCTGAAACACCCGTTAGAGGTTAGAGAAGGGGAACAAGAAAAATGCAGGTTACTAATGACCTGTGTTCTTTACAATTATGTCTATATAAGTGTGCAAAAAAGTTGTAAAACGGTGGGCTTCTTTACGTACCTTGTAACTCCCTAATGAGATATTCAGTAAAATTATTGTGTTCCCAGGCAGTAGAATTCACTAGAATTTGCAGTAACAAATATATCTGGGGTTACTAGAAAAATGATAACAACTTTGGCAGAGAATATTAAATCTTGTGTTCTGGGACTTGAGTTAATCTCTTAACTGCTCCAACTCATTGCTCATGCCAAAGGACATGAGGAATATCAGTGATACCAGGGAGGTTCTTGCAGCTTCTTGAGAAGCACCCATTACTCTGGTGATTGCTACAGGCCTGTGAAAAATCCTTTGCTCATTCTGTCAACCTTCATTTCGGCTCTCTGCCTGTGTCTTGTGTTTTCTTTTTCTATTTAAGTCTTTTAAAGATACTGTATATCTGGCACAAGTGAAACAAGAAAAGTGAAAATAGCAGAACTTTACCAACTACTTTGCATCCATCACAAAAAAAAAACTCCATTAACTGTCAGACAAAAATTGTATTTTATAGTTATCAAAAAACAACATAAAGAATCTGCTTTTTAAAGTCAAGCCATGTGATATGTACTGCGAAGCAATAATTTCCAAAACTACTTAAAAACAATGTTATTGTTACTAGTACCATGCTACAGTTTGTAAATTTTAATTTATGGCTACATTAACAAAAAATATTTTCTCAAAAACAGCAGAGAAAAATAACCCGAGCACTGTGATATTGGATTTACTAATTTCACTGTCCTATGGTATGTTAAACATGAGGGAAAAAAATGCTCTTATGCCCCCTCCTCCCAATAATAATAGGCAATATTTTGTGGAGTATTTTTTTAGTTTAATTTCCCAGCAATAGGGACAAAATGGAATGCTGAAAATAGCAAATAACAATCCATTTACTTAAAATTACAAAGTAAAGAAGGACAAAGAATGGTGAAAGGGAAATTGGGATTTTGAGAAAGAAATCAGGCATTGCCACTTACTCCACCACTTAGTCCATTTTTAAAAAATCTAAATGCATATAATTTCTAGGCAGAAATAAAGAATGTGTCTGGGTGTTTCTGAACACCTCCAAGTGAGGAGCCAGTGCATTGGCTCTATTGTAACGTGTTATAAGCTCATGTTTGAAATGCAGGGGTAGAGCCTTCACCCTCCTGCTGTCCTGGCTGTTTGAGCAGCAGCAAGTCACAGAGCCCTGCTGTCTTTGGCTAAGATGCCTCCAGGTTGCCATTTGTATGTGCAAAACCTCCCTGGCTTGCTGAGCCTCTGTCACGTTAGCTCAGAGACTGTGTTATTAGCACTGCACAAAGACTGGATGGAGAGAAAACTACAGGTGAGAGACGTTTTGAAGAATTTACTGTTCAGCAGAGTTACGGAAAGATGTAGGGGCTGTGTTCTGTGAAGCACAAAAGTGTTAATCTCTCTGCACTGGTGGAATTTCACTTTGTATAGAAGTAAAAGAAAGGAGTGTTAGTGCTGACTTCTACTGTGAGTGTGAAAAATGAAGACATATTCTGACATCACGTAAATCACCCTGGATATGGAGTTAGACCAATACGCATCAAATAAGAGCAGGTCCAAGAGGTTTTACGTTTTAAATAAATAATCATGCTGAGACTTGAAGTTTCATTGAAAAGGAAACATTTATCTTTAATATAACCTATTCCTCTTAATTATATTACAGGAAGACGTACAAATTTTAACCTATACCATTAATCACAACTGTGTACACAATGTGCTAGTATGGAGCTTTATCACCCTTTATCACCCAGCACTGGCCATTAATGCAAATAATTTAACAACTTGGAATTCCTGTTACTTGAGCAATTAGATTTTTACTGTCAGTGAAATTTTGTGACAGATTAACTGTCATTATATGCCTGATTTTCTGGGGGCCTTTTTTCATATAAGAATATCCTTAATTTTTTAAAGGAAAGGCACCTAATGCATTCTTTACTGATATGCTTAGTAGCCTATAACAGAGGTAGCTGTTGTATTGAACACAAGTCTGTATGCACAGAGTATCTGCTCCTTGCATCTCCTTCACTTTAAAACAAGCACACAAGAGAATGAGATTTCCTGAATCACTGATCAATTGATTAAAACCTTTACCAGCATTAAAGGGTGCTTCCCCCCTCCCTGCTTCTTTCTTTGTTTCCTTTGAAGGAATGCTGACAAAAGGCAATACCAGAAAAAGTCGTTAGTTTCAGAGGCTAGAAAACTAACAAGCAGATCCTTCATGTTTTGTTGGTTCTATATTTGTGCATTAGGCAAATGAACATGAAGCATCTGTTAGTAAATCCCAATGCCGCGCTTACAGATTTGTAGTTTGAAGGTGTTGTATTTAAATGCAGTGCTTTCAGTACACCTTCAAAAATGCACCTGGGCCAGAGAGTCAGTGTAGGTTTTGATGCAAATTCAGGCCACCTGCTTCAGGAATGTTCAATGCCAAAGTTTCAGATTGAGATGATCTGAAAACCAAAGTGTAAGTTAATATTTAAAACATAAAGTTTAACTTTGCAAAGAAGCACCATTGTGAGTAACGCATATTTGTCTCATACCCAATTTCTCTGTTATTTGTTAATACTAATCCCAGAACCCGAGGATCCAGCCATTCATAGATTAGCAGGGGAAAGGGTTCTCGGATTTTTCACTCCGAGTATACTTTGCTAGTGAAGTAGAAATAATAAAAAATCAAAGTGTATAGCCACTATCGAAATGAATCCATTATCTTGTCATGTTTACCCTCTTAATGGGATATAATGAGCAGGTCATACTGTGAATGTAAAGTGTTAGATATTGAAGGCGCCCATTTATAGTCCAGTGGTTTTCATCAAATGCTCCAATTTCTAAAATGTGATAATCAGGGAACATAAGCAGTGGTATATGTGAAGCAATTTTCTGCTGTCATGTCATGTGTCTTGATTTGAGACTACCCTCCATTATGAATAGAGGCCACAAGGCTTCAGATTTCTATAGGAGAATCAAATAAAAGATATTCTCATTTCTTTAGAAAATTATGATTTTTTTTTAATTGTAAATTAGTTATTTAGACATCTGTCTTTGATTAACTCTCACTGGTAATGGGTAATCCTGGTTCATCTGTACATAGTCATATTTGTACTATCCAGTAGCCAAAACTCAGTTCAAGAGAAAAAGCAAATGTATGGCTAAATGCTTTGCAGGAGAGAGAGAGAAAAAAAAAAAGGGTGTTTTATGTCTCCATTTGCTGAGAGTCGTATATAACAGTGGCTATGTTTTTCAAAAATATACTATTTGGTCTTGTGAATAAGAAAATGGTGTCTATTTAGAAAAAAAAGAAAAAAAACGTGTGTGTGTGTGTATATATATATATCCTGTTGCAGGAACAAGTTGAGAAAATAATACACAATATTATGGAAGAAACTAACAAGCAAATGACATCTAAAAGGTGTAATTGTTGAGAAAATTCAACTCAATGCATATATGCTTCACACTGTACAAAAAAATTACCAAATAGGTTCTGATTAGCGTGAGAGCTTTTAGTGCGTTGTGAAAATGTCTGGAGCTGCTAATGTAGCCTGACTTCTGATTGTGCTGAAAATAGGTTTGACAAGAGGAGTGAGAGAACAAGGGTATTAATCTGAATCTGGGTTTACACCTGTGCAAATCTGCAGGCTTCGTTGACGGGACAGGTTTATGTCGCTATAATAAGGCTCAGAAGCTTGAAAAAAAAAATGAAGCCATATTTCAGTGAGCAGATTCCAGTGTAGCGTTCAAAGCCCCAAAACTGGGAATTATTTTTCCCAAAGCAGAAATGTGTTTATAGGGAGGACTGCCTAGAAGCAACTGGAAAGTTGTGCAAAGCCGTGTTTTTCAGCATGTTGATAAAAGATTCTGTGAAATGTAGGAAGGAAAAGCCTCTAGTTAGTGGATTAAATTTGATTTTGGGAGAGGGCAAGGCTTGCATCTTTGCTGGAAAATTTTACGACTTCACAAATCAAGAAAGACTGAAAATCACTCATCAGAGTTAACCAGTGTTAATTTGGGTACCAGAGGCCCGCTACCTATGACTGTACAAAGCTTTGCGTTACTGTGTTCCTTAGCAGGAAAACAAAACAAAACAAGAAAACACTGAGAGAGCTTGATTAGTTGAAAACCATCCAGGATAAGACACTTCTATTTGAAACACTAAAAACCTCAGGGCAAAACTAAAGAGAAATTTGTGTTTCTGAGTGGCAAACAAATCACATCTCAGCATGTAAAATTGTCATGGTTGCTTTGACTTTAACAAAGCAATAACAATCACTTTGTGGGGGGGCATATTCCTTCTCTTATTTTCTGAACAATGGTCCTCTTGCCCGGGGCTCTGAATTTTTGAGTTTTTCCCTTCATAAATCAATTTATGAAAATCTTTTGTCTGAGGCACAGATTAGTTATTAGTTAGGCCCTTTGCTTCCACGAGCCAAGGTTGGCAGAGCAAGTACACCGCACATTTGTACATGGTATAGAAAGGATGGAAATTTATGGAAGGGTGAAGGATTTTCCCCCAAATCTCTGAAAAATGAGAAAGCAAAACAACATAGAATCCGTAGACTTTAACAAGCATTTTAAATGAATAGTATAAATGAATCCATTCAATCTTTTCCTGGTGTATAAACTTCTGTCTGTTCCTCCCATTCTCTATTGCCATTGCCCACCCCAACCTGATTTTGAGAACCATAACATCTCAAAATATTTGCACAATTTTCCTAAACTCCTAGAGGTGGTGGGCTCAGATCTCCCTAAATAACCAGCTTGGTGCTTGTGCTTGTAGGTGCCTTTCCCATAGTCTGCAATGATACACTCTGATCTGTGACCGCTTGAGGGAGCTGCAAGGAAATACGTGAAAGAGCTGGAATGAACTTGACTTTCTCTGCAACATGTGGGAAAGTTGGAGAGATTCTCTGTAGGATGCTGCCCTCTGAGTATTTACATGTTTTTATAGTGTTTCAGCTGTTCTATAACCTACATAGGTTTTGTGTAAAATAGGTTTATCTATAATAGTGTTCTTAGCTGTATGTGGCACTTACTTACATCACTGATTTACATATATTCTACAAAACCTGCATGTTTCTTCATGATATTTTTTTTTTCCTGGAGTGGGGCAAATATCTTTTTCAAATATCTGAGCAAAACAGATCAAAGAGCTGGCCCATGTCACTAGCCATAAAATGAAAGATTTGTAATGGTATATGGGAAGAGAAGATTATTGACTTTCTAACCATGTTATCCCACTTGCAAAAAGCAATCTCACCATATAATTTAAACATGAAATCATTCAGCATAACCCAAAGCCAGTTCCGTGCACTCTGTTAGCAAATCGGGATTGTATCCTCCAGGAGAAGCGGTAGATGTAACAGGAAATACTGTAAATTATCTGAGTTGTGAAACATTAAAAATGGTTATAGAGCTGTGCCTAGGGCTGTGGCTTTGAGGCAAACCTGTTTGTGCTCCTAGGTGATGGGTGTAAGACCATGAGAGTGGCTATGTCAGGCCAGAGCAAAAGCGCAGCTAACTCAGAACCTGGAGATCATGCGAGCCTGAGCCAGGCACTCAAGTCACCACAGAGTTAAGGAAAGTAAGTGTGTGTGAAGCACAGGTTCTTGACCACCTGAGATACCAGGAGAAGGTCTTCTGAAGGATCAGGTTACGTTGTTCTCTCAATTTCAATTCAGGGTAAATGTTGTTTAATAAATATTCACACAAGTGATACAAGCTTAGATTTGGCTTTTACTTGCCTAACTGGCTTTTCCTTCTTTTTTCTCTGCAACTTTTCAGGCTTTCTTCAGTTTTGTAAAGGTAAGTTGACAGAAATGCAGAATGGAACGCTGTAACGGGCAGTCTGATTTCCATGATTCCCCAGCAGGATCAAATTTTGCTTGGGGAAGGGGAGCATTATAATTTAGTACCAAGAATATGGAAAATAGAAAAAAAAAATCAAATTTTAAAAATATTAAAAATGGTGTGCTCTTCAGAACTCTATCAGAAAGTAGGGTTAAAGAGGGAAGAAGCATTTGTTTCATGTTCTTTATGAAGCTCTTATTAGAAATTTGTCAGTGATACTATTTCTTCAAGGAATTTCATTTTGGATCAAATGAAATATTGTCACATTGACTTTTTTTTCTTGTTTTGTTTAGCACAATTCCTAAAGCTGTCTGTGTATCAATGATCAATGTATCATGGTGCCTTGAATTTAGAATGACCATGTTGAGACAGTGCAAATAAGAAAGCAGGCGGAAAAAAAAAATGTTGTTGATACACTCTTTTCTACAACTGGGAAAGTTTGTTTTCCTTTAAACAGTTCCTCTGGATGGACTGAATGCCCTTCAACACACACACTATGTTCTACCCTTCTGGAGGGCACCGGACGGGACTCATGCAAGCTCATGAACACACACCGTGTTCATGCAGGAACTGGTGTAGTTCTGGGTACAGACTGACCTGAAGACAAAAACAAAGACAGACATGAGCTGAAATACAGCTCTCATAAGACATCTCAGCAGCATTTTCTCATGAAAGTGTCTTGATTGCTTCCAGTTTCAGCTTTTTGTGCAAAGAAAATATCATTTCTTTATGTGGGTAGCAAACATGATCAAAATAATAGTAATAATTCAAAAAAATGTTGCTCTAATTCCGTATTTTTGTAAACAGCCTCAGCAGAATGTTTCCAAAAGCCCCTACTCATAGCTCTTATTTGGATTCGAAAGAAAAATAATAGAAAGCAATCTGATGCCTGAAAATAAAGCAGGCCATCTGTTGGTTTCCTTGGTGTGAGAGGCTGGTGCAGACTACGAAGACGACCAGCACTTTGCTGACTAAAGACACGGTCACGGTGGGGAAACACGCAGCCCTCTTGCCCATGCCAGGCACATTCTGTGGATTAATGACAGATTTCATGCTCAGCAGTTGTCAAGCCACGTGTTTTATAGGGATTAAACTCGCCATGCAAAACTTCTTATGGTTTTGCATTGCTTCTCTGCACGATGTGCTTGGGCTTAATTAATACACAAGAGGATGGTTTGTTCTTTGGCAAATATGAGGCCGTTAGTGTCACTAAGAACTCTGACACTGCGGAGATGTGAGCCACATCAGTGAGCGCCGCCTGCGGCTGCATTTAACCTTGTGCTCTCAAGCTGAAAAATAATTAATAAAATACTCCCAAGCGTTATGTTCTTCCCTCCCCACAGCGTAACATCTTAATTATGAGGGGAGTACGTATGGAGAGAGCTGCTCTGTTTGCGGAGTCATCTTGCCTTCTCCGTGCGACCTTTCTCAATGAAAGTTGAGGAATAAAATGCCAGTAGCAATATCATTAGATTAATCTCAAGCCCCACGTACATAGGAACTTATTTAACTTGCAGACTTTTAGGGATAACCTTGTGCTCTTTATACAGTGCAGAGAATAAATAAGACCCTTGTCACAAGTGGAGCCTGAGGCACAATTGCAACACAAATAATAAAATTAATAATATTCTTAATAGCTCCATATGGGCTATATTCAGGTAGCGTAAATATTAGCTACATTCCTGTACTAAATTCCTGCTTAAATAAGAGAGTCAGTCTCCTCTAAATGAAATTTGAGGGGTGTCTCAGAGAGCTAATAAGGGAAATGCTAGACCTAGGAATAGATGTGGAATTTAGGCCGTTTCAGTACAATTCCACATGTCTAAGGCAGAATTGTTTCCACCAAGTCGTCTATCACCTTTCTCGAGGCTGACGGCACTTATGTGGGTGGCCAGTGTCAGTCAGGTGCCAAAGTGCATTTGCAAACTCTTTAATGCCAATTTTTCACATCTTGACATACCTAGATTTTTTTACTGCTCTTCTCAGTTACCTCCTGTGCGAGCTATAGGTATAGGTGTATATATAACTATAGGTATATAAGGGAATGGTAAACATTTTACAGTAGAGATCTGGTTTTCTAAAAATGTTATTTTTCTAATGAGATAATGCCAATTTGGTGATAATTAGACATTATAATAATTAGGAAATAAAGATCATATTCATGCCAAAGTGTCAAAAGACAAAACAGTTGCTACCTCTGCTGTGGGATAGAAGAGTTTTGACATTTTTCATTAAATCATTTTTTCGTTTTCAGTGATTTCTTCCAGAAGGTTTTTTTTTCTGTTTCCTTTGCTGATACCAGACCTTGTGACCATGATTACCATGCTGACTCAAGTAATATACCATCTTTAATGTAGTTATCATATATAGTCATTACAGTTGCAAAACAGCTAAAGAGTTGTTTAAAGTTTAAATAAATATGGGCATAAACTAAAACCATGGGACAAAAGATAGATTTCCTTTAAAAAAAAAAAAAAAACTTGGAGCATTTCTGATGCTTGTATAGACCTCAGATTTCATGAGTAATCACAAGTCCTGCAAAGGGTCAGCCAAAGTCAGTGCTATTTCTGTTTTAACATTACTGTATTTTTGCACTGCCTCAAGTATAAAAATGAGATAGGGAGAGAAAGGAAAGAACTCTAATGCTAGAGCTTTTAATCTGATCTTAAGAACTCTAATTTTAGTAAAGTATTTTATAAAAAGTATCAAAAACATTTCCACTGGAGAAAGATATTTCAAAAACTTTTTTTTCATAGTTTTGTTTTGTTTTATTAGTAGATACATACATACAAAAGTAAGCATGAGGAACTCTTACTTTGCATAAAATGTGTTTTGGAATTCAAAAAAAAAAAAAAAAAAAGAGGCAGTTAAAAGGATGTGTTCTGACAAGTACTGGCAACTTAATCCAAGTGCACACAAGAGCTGAAGTAAGTCTTGAGCCAAGGTGCTGGCAGGATGGTCAGTGCAAGTATAGCTCCATGCTTGAGCCATTTACATGTTCTCCTGCAGGTTATGCACTTCTGGAGACAGGACACTGAACCTCCAGTTTGATCCTATATGGCTGTCCTACATTCTTCATAAGGAGGAAGGTGGAAATTCAACAAAATAGGTCAAGGTTTGCAGTTTGCTTTAATGAACTTGATGCCTCACTGTTTGCATGTCACGATTTCTGCATTTTATAGAAAGAGAATCAATGAAAGCAGTTCTGAGAGTGTTGCAATTAGACACAGATTCTGCAAATGCCTATTTGGAGAAGCTGGAGCATGTGAATAGCCAGGAAATACAATGTTAGCAGTTAGCAAGGAAGAGAATAGCTATCAGCATAGATGAACACAAGATCTACTGTACAAGTAAGAAAAAGAATAGGAAGAGAATAAAGTTAAATGAGAGAGAAGGAGTGAAAGCAGAATCAGAGGACAGCGTAAGAGCACTAGCATTGATTTCATGGGTTGCCCCATGATTAGGTCGCAGTCATGGAAAACAACCGAAGATGCGATTATTTCAGACAACACGAGGGTGTTTTTAGAGACTTCTCTGCAACCAGAGATGTCTTCTGGACATTGGTAAATGCCATATGTCTCCATGGTTAAAGAAATAAACAAACAAGCCTGACAAATGCTGAACAGCTCATCCCTTATTTGTGGTGGAACAAATGAAAGGAAAAGTGATGCCTAAGGGGAATTTGTTTGAAGAAGGAGAGAAGGGAAGGCTGCTGAATACCAAATGCTGCATCACTTAGGAAGATACACAGAGGACTGAGAACCGCTGAACAAATATTTAACAGGCGGCATGAGAAGGATATTTAAGCTGAACTCATCTGCTTCTTCCTTTCAATTAACAAAGAAAGGAAATGCAGAAAGAGTCTTTTTTTTTTTTTTTTCTTTTTTGCATGCTCTAGCAGGCATGAAGCAATGTAGAGCGTCCATGCAGTGAACACGGAGATTGCTGCTTGCCATAGTCAGAGGGAAGAAACGAACAAGCTGCTCCATGGCCAGAACAATCTGCTGGGGCTACCGAGAGGAGTCCCTGAAAGTGCCCAGCTCCTCCTGCTGAAGGTCACTACAAACCAAGGACCTGGCTCGCATTGGGGTTTCTGGTTTAAAACTGTCATTAGCTGCAACTGGGGACAGTGCTGAGTGAAAGTGAAGAATGCTGAAATTAAGAAAACTCAACCCAGAATTGAGATGTAATTTACAAACTCTTTGTGCAGTTGAATTGCTGGTGACTTTGCAAATGATTGTGGATAAATATTGTGGAAAACAATGGTGTCACCAACAAGAGGGACAGGATTCTCTTGACTATAAAAGGAGTGGAGAGAATTGTCTCAAATGTAGATATTTGCTGTCTTGGCATATAAATTTGGTTAAAAGTATCCTGCCCTCTGTGTTTTGAAATAGCAGTGATGATGTGTGAGGTCGCCAGGCTCCTGCTCTTGGACTTTTTATTTGCTTGCTCTGGTTTCCATGCCCTTAGTGGTCACATTGCTAACCTGCTCTCTGCCCTTTGCTGGGCTGGGAATCTCTTGTGAAACAAATTTAGAGCATCCTTTGTAATCACCTGAGGCCAGGAACCGGCAAAAGCAAAATCCTTACAGCTGCAGCAAAATACTGAGAGACTTGGCAGTGTAACCACAGTGCTGAAATTTTGCTTTCATGTTTTTTTCCCCTCTGCTGCCTCTTCCTCCAGTTATTTCCCTAGCTTAATGCTTAATCTTGGAAAAAGACCCATTCTACACTAGCACATGAAGATGATGCACTGTGGTGTTCTACCTCTTTCCTGGTTCCACCTTCTATTGTTTAAGCCTCTGAGCTTTGATGACCATCCGTTTCTCATTATGCTTTTCTGAAGGGGCTTTATATCATCTGTACATCATTATTCATATGGATCCACGCCTCCTCTAGAGAGCAGTGCTTCTGGATTTTCCTACTCTTATTTATACTTATTTATACTTGTTTGCAAACTGTTCTGAAGGAATAATACTTTCTTCTAAGCTTACTGACATGATTTTCACGTGCTTTTCTGTTGTTTTCCATTCATGAAGAGTTTTGTCTTTGTATTGGTGGGTATTAGTTCAGGTGTGAGTCACAGATATAAAACTGCATTCTTTAGGGCTTTCAAGCCTGTCACTCCCGTTAGAACAATAATGCATTATGTCGCTTATTGTTCCACAGAAATCGGATAATGTCAGGGAAGCAAACCTGTAGAAAGCATTAATTACCAGTGTGTGGACCGGTAGCAGATGGCAGTGTTAGCAGTGGAGAACGAGCTCATAGTTCAGTGGATAATTAAAGCTCATAAAACTTCATGCCCTCCACTCAAAACCTAGTGTAATAATAACAGAGTTCTTAAAAAAAAAAAAAATGAAACAAACTAACAAACAAAAGAATATTTTCCTACAATAGTCAATTTCCAAAAAGTAGCTGTAGCGTCCATTTGCCACAGGAAAGAGTATGGATTTAAAATAAAGAGTATGTATTGGAAAACAGCAACAGCTCTGGGAATGGAGAGAAGATGTAATTATGTGTTTTGCTGGGCTGTAGTGTCATGCTCTCTTTCACTTTGTTTTTTGGCTGGATTATTCTTCATTAGTTAATCTACGTTTTCATTCTACAAATTAATTGAGTTTTCCTTGCTTCATCCTTCTAGACCATATGAGAAGACTCAGGTATCCTCATGGCAAATTGGAGATGAAGGTGTGAGGCATCGCAGACTGAAGAAAAAGATGAGGTAAACCTTCCTCTGGCTGAAATTTAAGGAAAAACTCCTGTTTCTTGGGAAAGAAAAGATGTAGTCACCTCCTATTAGGAGGTCCTGGGCCATGGGGACATTGAGCTGCTGTCCTGAATAGTCCTCTGGATCTGCAAGTGCAAGTACCTTGCTGGTTCTGAGGCCCTTGCTTCTCCCAGGGACCGGTGCAGTGCAGAGCTCCTCACCTGAACTTTGGGAAGTGGCCTGGAAAGGGCAGCGGGACCCCCACAAGCTGTTCTGGCATGAATGCCGGGAAATAAAAAGCTGTATGAGAAACAGAACGGTAGACGTTTAGACTTGTTTGGGTAAAATGTGTCTTTAGAAGCCAACATTGAAAGAAAAAGGGTCGTGGAAGGCAACCTTATTTCTGTTACTACCAGGTTTGCTCTATTACATTGGTTAGGATTGCTAAAAAACGGCGTGCTATCACATGATCTATTCATGAAGGAGAAAAAAGCAATAACTGCTCTGACACTAACGAGGTATAAAATATCTCACCTGACAGCAACCAACACATACCCGTCCTGATTTTTCTTTTGGCAATATAAGCTCAGGGTAGATTTTATTACCTCCTGCTGGCTGTAAACGTTACAAAGAGACACAGGCTAGACAGCATGAGCTCCCTCTGTAAGTTATAAATAAGTTTAAATATGCAACAGTTAAGTTTATTCTCAATTTTTAAACTTTTGACAGTGAATATCTGATTTGTCAAGCAATAAGCTCACAGTACCTGGCACTTTTATGCACACATATCTGCTTTTGTTATTGCTGCCTTTGTATAGATCATATTTTGGAAGCTAGTATCTTGGTTTTCTGCAAGCCTTAATCCTCCTCCAACAGTCTCTAGGGTAAATCAAGAGTAACCCTACTGAGACTATTAACACAATGATATAAATTGGTTCAAAGGACTGGATAATTTGCACTAAGTATATAATACCTGTATGGTCTTAATCCTGAAAAGCCCTGTGCTTCTCAAGAAAAAAGCTGCCTTGAATGACCACAAGTCTTTTTCCCAAATTGCAAATTAAATCAAACTACAGCAAAGCTAAAACTGAACTACAAAAAATATATTTAAAATATTTTTTGGAAACACTTTCCCTTCTCAAAATTTCAGCAATAGTCAGCTTGGAAAACTTGTTTTATGCTTAGCTGTCTTTTTACTAGATCCACTTACCATAATTCAGTGAGGTTGCGGGTTAGATACTATCACTACTTGAAAAAATAGAAGAAGTCATTATCTCTCTAAGTCTGACACACTTTCAAGTCTAATCTCTCAAACAGATGATTAGGGGTTAGTGGGCCAAACAGGTCAAACCCATTCAATTTTTAATCACTAGATGTAATTGGGTTAACATGAGTTAGATAGACTTTTTGAATAAGCACAGTTTTGCCCAGCAATTAGAAAGAAGTCCTAGCAGAGGTCACTTAGGGTGTCCATAATTTGGGCTATTGTCTGCTTCTGTCAATATTCATCTGTCTAAACATGTTCACTGTGAGCAACAGATTTTATCAAGATGCTTAAAGCATGAAAGTCTTGATACTATAGGGCTGGATCGCCGTTGTGCCTAAGAATACTGTTGTTATACTGCTATAGAATAGTATAGAATACTAATAGATTAATAGAATATTAGAATTGATTAGAATATAGAATATTAAGAATACTAGTAATCTGTATTGCACCTAGTCCTGGGCAGAGCTCTCCAGTCACAAGTTTGATTCATTGGGCGCACTTTTATTTTCTTTGCCTATGAGACAGAGCAACTCCTACAAAATCAATCCCAGAACAAGTCAGTGGAACTTTCCTTCCGAATCCCTGGGGTTTCATGACTGCCTTGAGGCAAAAACTCTCTGATGTGGCTAAAACCAATGTTCAGCTTTAATTTTAAAATATTGTTTCTCAGAAGTTCATTCAATATCTTTCTCATAGCATTCGCCAGTCACAAAATGTGTTTCCACAGTAACAAACAGAACAATTTAATTGCCCTGCACCCTGCCATAAATCTTAGGGTGGTGATTTTTGAAATGTGGGTAACAAAGACTTGGACAACTTAGTTTTTTCAAAATAAACTTTCAGATATCAAAGTTCTATCAAAAAGATTTCCCACTGAGCTTCGCTCAGCTGGAGATGTGAATATGCTTCTGTGATAACCTGTGCTCTGATTTTTTTGTAGGTTTATGTATCTTCCTCTGCCCTCCTTCAGCTGTACCAGCTGTACCAGGATGAGACCTTAGGAGGAGTTTGCCGTATGACCTGGTGGCTGTTTGCTGTCGTGGTCCCCAGCAAGAGCAGGGGCAGTCAGACAACAGCGAGCCCTTTTCACTTGAAGAACAGGCTGCAGCCTAACTCATCTCCTCCAGATTTGATCTTCTCCAGGTGAGACATATGAGAGGCCTTTGCATATCCATCACAAACAACTATTAAAGTTGCCGATACAAAATTGCCTTCTTACAGATTTCATAAAATTAAAAAAAAAAAAAAAATAAGGCTGGACAGGTCATTGCCAAGCCCAGTGGGCTGACTTCATTCTGACCATCACAAGTTATCTGTGATCTTCTACCACCATCATTTCAAAGAGGCTTTTGTCTGCCTTGCCGCTATGTCCTAAGTATGGAGAATCCCCAGCCTCCCGGGTGATTTATTCCAGTACTTACCTGTTAGTGCAAGGTGAATAGTTTTTTTTTTTTTCCTGCTATTTTAATGTCTACCATAAATCTCCCTTCTGCAACTGAATTAAAATAATTTGATTGGCAAAGACATTATATGATACTGCCAGCACGCTCAACAAAAATTGGGCACTTCATAACCACGACCTATTTCAACCTTGCCATCGAGCTCCTGTAATAACCCAATTAAGACGTGTAACATTCAGCAAAGAATCTGCTGCCTTTTTCAAACAAACCAAACAAAAAATAAAACCCAGCTCTGTGTTGCTCTGCCGGACTGGTTGCACCTAGGCACAAGAGATTTGCCCAATTCAATGCCAAGGCTACTGACAGGTTAAACCTGACTTTAAGGGAGCAAGATATTCCAGCCCCTCAATCTCCATTATTTCAAGCTGCTACATCAGGCCATCCTCCCAGTTTTGCAATGAGAAAAGAATGAGCTGAGAAAAGATACTCCATACATGGGTATGATATTACAGTGAAAATAGAAATGGGAATGGCATTAACTCCTGTTTTTAGTAGATTAACCTGTCTCCTGCCCTGATTACTAAAACGCTGTCTGGATTAGCAGAAGTGCTCGTATCAAACGGCTACATGGAAAGTACGCAGACTAGCAAGAGATATTTGCTGGTAATCTATTTAAATGTAAATAGCTGGCTATTTGACCTCAGATGGAGAAGCTGAAAAATGTTCAATATTAAATTCATAGATCAGAATATCAGCAACAGTAGTTCAAATATGTGTGTGTGCTTCTTTCAGCAAAGTATTTCAAAGTTAATTCAGTATGTTTCAGCTGCTGCAAAGGGAATTTGTCTCTTTTATTATTGGATTTAACTAGGACACGACACTTAAGTACATGCAAATATTTTCTCCGTTTCAATTCCCAGATTTTCATTTTGCTTTCCACATTCAAAAAATTCTGACCTCAAAATAAGGCTCTAAAAGGATGACTGATTCACAAGTATTCAGCCATCATGACCTCAACATAAAAATCATGAGGTTATTTTTTTTTTTTTTACTATTATTGTGTATTTACCTTTTGGTTTATTTCTCTTGTCTGTTTGAATTTTGGAAATATTTTTCCTTATTAAACCTGGGAAGTGTAATTTATTTTTCAATAGAGGATAAAATTATTTCATAATGAGATTTCAAGCTATGCAGTTTTAAGGAAAAAAAATCCCAAATTACTTCAAATAAAAATTCCAAAACAATTGAAATTATTGGACTCTGCAGAAGGTCTCAGAAACTATATGCTCAAGACTTTCTTTCAGAAATATTTACAACTGTTTGGCTATATAATAGCAACTTTTTGTTTAATATTCGTTCATAGTCTGTCGCTGGACAATGAACAACTAAATTTGAGGTAGTTTCTGTTTAATTTTTAGATTAGTTCAGGTCTGAGGAAAAAAAGCAGAACTTTGCATAGTTTCTTTCTAACCTAAGCCCAGATTTGGGAATTTTTGCTCATCCTTTCAATGAATTTTGACTGTTTTCCAACTCTCTTGACAGAAGCTTAGTGCAGCTGAATCTCAGAGAAGGCAGCAGCTATGCAAAGGTGTTACACTAATCTTAGCATGTCTCTTCCACATAAATGTTTGCAGTCTCCCGGGATGCTCCGCCTATGCATTGATTTCCTGTCCCTTCTAAATGACCCATGCTATAAGTCTCTATCTGTAGTGCTTCGTTCAATGCAAAAAAAATGGAATTTTAAGTCAGTTTGAGTCTTAAGACCAGAGATTTTCCAAATTCAGACAGTCTGAACTCTTTGAGTACTGTCTGGATGGGGTTGTTATTGTGTGCCCTGCCAACATCAGGGGCACCTTTCTCCATCACAGTCACAACTACAGGCCTTTCAGAAGCATTTGAAAATTTGTTACTTTTGCTTCCCCCCAACCGTGTGAGGTTACTACTGAGGAAATGAAATAACGAGCCTTTGCTAAGGAACTGCCTGAAATCCATTTCAGTGAAATTTCCTTTGTTGCAAAGAATAAATTCACATGAGAATTTCACTTGAGCAAGTGAACAGACCATGATAATTAGTATGTAATGATTTTTCCATAATTCTCTTTGTAGGTTAGAAGGTGGGAAGCTGGTTATCAGGGAAAGGCATTCAGCACGGGTATTTCTGTTACTGCAAACACAACTTGTCAGCAAGAAGTGCTTCTGCGTCTCTCTTGGGAGCTGACAG